>CM074946.1:23861840-23896344 GCA_037577455.1 Pangasius macronema
CTGAAGAATTTAGCAAAGATCTAGCAACAACGTAGAAACCACCTGGAATACCGTAGCAACTGCCTAGCAACACCCTAGCAACCATCTGTGATGTTTAGCGGGCTCTATAAAGCCAACATCAAAGTTTGCTCACAGACTAGCATTATTCAAAACCTCGTTAGATAAGTTAGCTAGCCAGTTTATGCTAGCTAGTCTATACTTCCTCAGCGCTATGCTTGTTATTTGATCATTCTTTTGCCTTTTACTGCCTGTTGAACGTCTTGTATGTCTTAGTCATCTTTCTTCCTGCTTGTCCTGTTTATTTTTTTTTTGTACCCAGTTAAGCCCTGCTTCTTACTGACCAGGTACGACCCACTGATGTCCTCATACTGATCCTCACAGCTGATTGGCCGGACCTGAGAGTGGGCGGAGATACAGGAGCAGTCCTGGGAGGAAAATGAATATGAACAACAACAACATGAATATCATCAAAGTGCAATTGTGAATCTGAATGCACTACAACAAGACTTTGTCAATATCATGTTAGTCATTATGAGTATGCCTTTGAATCTGAATAAAGTATATTTTCTCAAACAGATGTACAATTTCTCCCAATTCAGTCATCATAATTCCCACAAACTAGCTAGTTTTCCCCCTAACATCTTTGCCACCATTTTTTTTTTCTCAAATTGCTGCTCAAGCAAACCTCACATCGCTTGGAACAGTGATGTTGAGAGCCAACTCACATATATGAACCATGTTTTAACTTTTTTTTTTTTTTTTTTTTGTAAATGTAGGCAATGCCATTACTGTTGCAATGTCGTTTAAACTAAAAGTTTCCATGGAAACCTTTTATCAACATCCGAGCTGTTGTTAGTGGGAATGAATTTATCTTACGTAAAAGTTAAATCTTTCCTTTCTTTATCTAATTACATCGAATAAAACTTTCATTTCTTTGTCTGTCTGAACAGCGTCCCCTGACTGCGGCTATGTTCAGGATTAGATACCGTGCTGAAACATGTGATTTACGTTCCTTATGTTGCCGTTTATTCTGAAAAACTTGTCAAAATATCGCAAACTTTGTTCAATTTAAGACAAAATGGCAATTCAGGAGCAGAATGTCGACTCTTATTGGTGAGTCATATGGTCTGATTCATGGACTCTCTCTTGGCAACATGAAGAGTCACACTTATTATACATTTAATTCCAAACATAACGTCAAATGAAATCGCAGGAGTCTCAGGAAAAGGAAGTAGAGAAGAGTTTAAGTTAGGAAATGGCCTTTTTGAGCAGGCAGGGACAGGAGAGAAGCAACCTCAGAGGAAAGGCAAAGATTAATGAGGACATTTATTCTTAAACGCTTATGTCTCTTGAAACCTGAAGAATCAGGACAGAGATGACAAGCCTTTCAGCAAAGCACAGGTTTTAGAGGAGCAAGCTGAGACCCAAGCATGTGCACAGAACAAAAACTAAGCACAATAATAAGATCATCTTTACCAAGAACGACATGAGGTGCGTTTGATGGCAGTCCCGCTGCGCTGCAGTGCATTCATCAGTTTCTCACAGTGCCTCTATGATATGCTTTAAACATCAACCGCTCGCCAGCAACATAAACAGACTTAATCAGCTGGAAAACCCAGAGAAGGAAAGCATTAAAAAGAATACACATGATAATATAACACAATACTGAAATAGCAATAATGAAGAAAAAGCCCAAAAGTGTAATATGTAAGGAACGAAATACTTAGAGGCGTGTTGTTATACCACTTTTAGCACGCAAACAGATTGTAAATTTATTAACAAATGACATGTACTTTTATCCGTTTGTTACATTTCATGTTGTGGAATTTCTGTGAAACAATCATTATAATAATTAATGTGCGTCATGAGGAAAACTTTTTAACCCCTTAATGTCATAAACATGTCAGACTTATATTACTTACTCTTGTAACTACACACGTTTTCTATAAGTATAAGTATCAGTGGTATTACAGACCTTTATGAAACATAAATGGACACTGGCTATAAAGTTTTAAAAAAATCTGTTTGCACTATTAGGAGAGGTAATAAAGAGGTTAAAGAATGTAAGTGACACACACTACACCAGGATGTCCCAAACTAGGGGTCTAAACTCCCAATATCCTTTTTATTTATTTTACAGATTATTACTGCAAAGATTGTTCTAACTATAAACGTTTTAGTGTGCTGCGATACGATTTTGAAACCTTACTGAGAGTCTCATTCAAACAAGCCGCATTTAAATAAAGAGTATACATGCTATTCAAGTCTTTTCCACTACTGTAAAGGAGTTCAGCAATAGAAATGGTCTAAATTCTCTGCCCATCTACCTCCTCTAGTTCCTCCATCACATCAAGTGACCCAGAAGAGCAACAGAATTCAAGAAACCTAACACACAAATACGCAGAAACATTTATTGAATATGGATTTAAAGCCTTGGGGTCGCAGAAAATTCATAACATCCATTCAGGGTCATCTGTCCGAACCTTTATGAACACCACGGCAGCTCCTACAGCAAGGGGTCCTAAACTTTTATTTATTTATTTATTTATTTTATCACTTGATACAATTATTTGCATTAATTGAGCACTGAGTGAAACTTGCAAATAAATGGCAAAAACCTGACCAGGATCAAGCACATAGCGAAGATGAATGAATGAAACCAGATCACAAAAACTGGCCATAAAGTTAATAATGTTCATCTGCACTATCAGGAGAGGAACTTCATCACTCTGCTGTGATATTTTTACTTAACCTGCAGTCAAGGCGAGGTGCAGTTTGTCCCCTGTGCCCCTCTACATGAGGTAAGAGAGCCTTTTGCACACATTGTTACATCGTTACTCCTCACCTTTAAACTGACAGGAGAGAAAATCTGACCTCATACATGATGAACACAACAGTGCAGTGGAGTTTGGAATACAGGCTGGTCATAATTAGCTTTAGAGATAACACAGGTACGGACACAATTACCATAAAATCATATCCTGAGATAATTACATTACTGAAATCCCATCAACACTGACTGAAGATCTCATCCAGCTTTCATTTGTTTAACCTTTAACAGTTGAACACGTCTCTCTCTCTCTCTCTCTCTCTCTCTCACACACACACACACACACACACACACACACACACACACACACTCACCGTGCCTGGTCCGGTTTGAAGGATTATCTAGATTATGACGTTAAAATCCGGACCTCTCTAGTAGAACATCAAGGCAGCTTCTGTGTGTCCTTAACACACACACACACACACACACACACACACACACACACACAACAACGGCCTCCTCCTCCAGCTGATCTCACACAGTGACGTCACACAGTAAGACACAATAAAAGTCCCAAGGTTAGAAATATATTGTAATAATAATAATAATAATAATAATAATAATANAAGTGAAAGGAACACTTCAGGTAGGATATATTCTTTGTTTACACACTTCTAGATATGCTTGTAATGTTATGGTTTGATAAATGGAGACATAAGTACTAAGTCACAATTGTGTGATATTTGCAAGTAAGTGTGAAATTTCCAGGTGGTGGAACATGCAACAGAAAAGCATCTGCTCTATTATCTGGAAGCATTTGCTTTATTATCCTAACAATGCTACAACCATCCATGGCCAGGAGCCAAGAGAGCAAAACTGGCTGTGTTCTGTGGGGGACGGGGATGGCATTACTCTCTATCCCCTGTCAATAATATATATAAGAATTCAAGAATGAATTTGTGATATTTCTAGAAAAAACAAGTTGTTGTATCTGACATTACAAGAATAAATAAGTCAGAATATTTCTTGCATGATCTTTTAAAAGTTCTAATACTAATAATAACTGGTTTAGTTGTGCCAGAAGTTGAAGCATTTCTTTATTTCTAAAACTATTAGTACGACTTTATTTACGAAATCTTGTTTTTATTTTATTTTTTAAACAGCGGCCCTAAAAACGCCGGAGTATATTTCATATTTAGACTCAGGACTCTTATTATCAAATCCTTCATAACGGTTGGAAACGTCACGGCGTCCATTTTTGATTTCGTAATCAGAAGCACGCGCGGCGCTCCTCCTTGCAAAATTCCGCCCTGCTCGCGCTTTGTCTGTTGACGCTTCGTGCTTGACAGCATCGGAGTCGCGCGAGCTACAGAGAAATCAGCGGAAACGGCTATTTTAAAGGAGCTTGCTGAAGGTTTGTGTGTGTTTATTGTGTTTATTGTTTACTCTGAATTTAAAACTGAATTGAGTTTGTATGTGACAGTGTAGAAATATGAAACTAAGGAGGATGACAGGACAGTAAAGACCCGGATGTTTCGCTTTTGCGCTCGTGCGAATCAGTGATGCAACTCAGACAAAGTACATTATCTACTTGTATATTCTGCATTGCTCTATTTTTATATTATATTAAATATATATCTAGTTTAGATTAACACACTGGTGCATGGTGGATAGATACAAAAAACGATTCACAGGAATGCAGCTCTAATTGTTATTTTGTGTACATTTCTGTATAAATGCATGGATATATTTTGAATGCAATCATATATTTATATGTAGCATAGGTCCCCTTATGCAATAATGTAGTTTATAGTTTTGTGTTCACACTAGAAAGTGATCTGCTCTTTCGTAAAGGACAACTATTGAGCCAGTCGGGAACTGAAACCATTGCATTCTATTATTGAAAATCACAAAAAGTGATTTTTCCCCCCTTCACAATGTACATTAGAAACCTTTGCATGTATAAATAAATCTCACTTTAATGGAGTGTAAACATGCAAACATAAAAAATAAATAAATATCACCACAGCACTAGGTGCACCAATCAATAAACATATATTTTCTACTTATATATTTTGTATTTTATACTATTATATATAAAAACAAGTGTTACATAAGTTAGTACACCAGGACATGGTGCATGCAGTGTTGTCCATCACCTTTCCCCTGAATTTAAAGCAATGCTCAGGAATTCAGCTCAGTGTTTGGTATTGATTGCATTGCATTGCTATTTTTATGCTAAATTTGGTTTATGGTTTATGCATTTCAGACTAGAAATGTTTTAATATATCACAGCTATAGAGCCGATGAAAGACAAAACAACTTTATTGCACTATATTAGTTTTCTATTTCTAATTAAATGAGCTCTTCATTTACATTATAAAGCACAAAACACAAATAGCTAAATAACCAACATTTAAAAATAAGAATTACAGCACATCAAATACTAGTAATTTGTTGATGGTTTTTGGCTTTTTGCTTAATTTGATACAATTTGTGCATATAATTATTGATCTCATTGTGAATGTGTATTCAGCACTCATATGCTACATTTCTGGACACAGAGATCCTGTATGTTTATATTTAGCAGTAATGCATTTTGATACAGTGTAAGGCTATATCTAGCATTTATGCAATTCAGTATGTTTATATTTAGCATTGATACATTTTTAATGCAGTAATATATTTTGATATGGTGGTATGTTTAGTAGTGATTGATTTTGAATGTAATAATATGTTTGGTCTTGGTGCATTTCATTACAGTGATATTTGTTCAGCTTTGGTGCTTTTTGAACACAGTGATATATTTGGTATTGACACATTTTTGCACATGTTGATATATTTGGGTAAATAGCTAGCAGGCTTCATATGCTATCTGTCCGGTGGTGTGAAATGCTTGCTAAATGTATCCATGGAAACAACTTCTGGGCTGTTAAAAATACAAATATCCCCATTTATCCAAACATGAGAGTGTTTGTTCTGAGACACGTCTGTGCACATTGCTCTGAGACATTTCTGTGTATATTTAACTTCTCGATGTATCTTGGATATAAAAAAGTCTACACGCCCTTGGTTAAAATTACAGGTTCTTTGATGTGAAGAACCAATGTGGAACCAAGGTCAATCATGTCAGATCTTTTTCCACCTTTAATGTGACAGCAACCAGTAAAATTCAAGTGAAAATAGTTACAAACATTTTAGGAAGAAAAAGGGGGGAAAAAAATACAATTACCTGGTTGGAATTTGGAGCTATCCATCATTCCCTCTATCTTCACTAGAGCCCCAGTCCCAACTGAGGAGAAGCAACCCTATAGCATGATGCTGCCAACACTATGCTTCACCATAAGTATGGTGTTCTTTGGGTGATAAGCTGTCTTGTGTTTGTGCCAAACATATCTTTTAGACCTATGCTCAAAGAGTTTTAGCTTGTTCTCCTAAGACCATAACACATGTTATCTTCAATCTAGCCCCCCTTTCCCATAGCCCAGACATGTTGAAGAACTTGCGAGATTGTCACAAGCAGGGAGTGACCAGTACTTGCCAGGTATTCCTGCAGCTCCTTTAATGTTGCTCTTGATCTCTTGACAGCCTCCCTGATAATTCTGTCAAATTTGGAGGGATGTCCTCTTCTTGGTTATGTTAATGTGTTGCTCCATTTTCTCCACTTGTTGATGATGACCTTCACAGTGTTCCTTGGTACATTTAATGTTCTGGAAATTCTTTTGTTCCCTCTCTCCTGATTGCTATCTGTCGACAGTGAGATCCAGTACATGCCTTATAAGCTCTTTGCAAACTGTGGATTCAGCAGTCAGATGAAACCAAGAAGATGCCAAGTAAATCCTAGAGAAACAGCTGATCAAACAGTGAAGGGGTGTGTAGACTTTTTATCTTCACTGAAGATCATCATCATCATCAAGTACTGAGTCTGTTGTCTTGTGCTGAATTTTTAAATAGGATAGACTTTATGAAGGAAGGGAAACACAACCTCAGAATGTCACCTCGCTCATTTTATTTGTAGTTTGTATCTAGTGGGTGTGTAGCGAGCACATAAATGGGAACTGATGGCATGTACGAACTAAAGTTCATTATTGCGGAACTGAAATAACAATGGAGCACATGTACCGCATAGCTTTCTTCAGGATTCTAAAGTTCCAACGATGAACTAGCTACACTAAATTGTGTGTGTGTGTGTGTGTGTGTGTGTGTGTGTGTGTGTGTGTGTGTGTGAAGGACTGGAGTCCCATCCAGGGTGTATTTCCACCTCACACCCAGCACTCCTGGGATAGACCCCGGATCTGCCCTGACCCTGAGCAGAATAAAATGCTTACTGAAGATTGAGTGAATGATTGAATATGGATTGATTGGCTGCTAGAGCAGTCAGTTCAGTCATTTTTGTGTGTGTGTCTGAGTGTGTGTGTGTGTGTGTGTTGTTAACGGGGTGGGGCTATCATCATGCAGCTACACTGACAACCTCCTAAATGAATGTGAAAGATTGAACATAATGACAAAAATAGCAGTTGTTCCTCGTGTGTGTGTGTGTGTGTGTGTGTGTGTGTGTGTGTGTGTGTGTGTGGGCAGTGTCTCTCTCTCTCTCTCTCTCTCTCTCTCTCTCTCTCTCTCTATTTAGCTAGTCATCTGTCCATTTTTCTCTGTTTATCTCTCCTTTCTGTCACTCTCTCTCTCTCTCTGTCTGTTTCTCTTGCTTTCTCTCTCTCTCTCTCTCCCTCTCTCTCTCTCACTCACTCACACACACACACACACACCCTTCCTCCCCCAAATTGTTTTCCTTGCATTGCAGCTGCTAATCGTGGCTGTGACTTAAAACTTCAGAAACAGGAAATACCCTGACACTGGAAGTGAACACAAACATACATACATACACACAGACACACACACACACACTCACACTCACACTCTGTGCTGGATGAATGTTTGGCTGATGTACAGCTGTGGATGAGTAAATGTCACCAAGTGGGAGACGAAGCGAGAGAGACAGAGAGAATAAACCATCATAGAGAAACAGAGTGAGTTGAAGGGAGAGAAAGTGAAACAATGAACAAACAGAGAGAAAAGCGTGGTAACAGAAGCATCATCTGAGTCAAAGATTCCCCTCATTTGTTCACTTTTTTCCAGACACATTCAGTTCACAATTAATCACAATTATTGGCTTTCTAATTTAATGACGTAAGGAATAAAGCACAACGGTGCATGCTGTTTTAGCAAAATAATCAGTTACAGTGTGGTGTGATGAAGCAGAGTTACTCTTACCACCCTGAAGTTGATTATTTTCCTATAGCACCATGCCACAAAGTGTTTTATTCCTCTTATTCCACAGCAATTTGCTGACATGTACAGTTTTTAATTTATTAATGAATGATATGTCATGTTTTTTTATCTGTATATGGTTACATTTATCATTTAGGAATGTCCATAAAACAGGTTTGTTTCTATTATCACTTGATTATCATGCATTCCTGGTCCTAATCCTGCAGTGTGTTGTTGGTCTCTTTCAGAGGGAGGAGGGTGTGTATGAGGTGGGGGTGAGACAGGATGTGAGGTCATGATTAACCTTTTCCGACCTGTGCTTTGGGTGTGATTGAGGAGCTCCGCCCCTCTCCACCCAGCAGCCAATCAGGATGCTCGAGGTGAAGCATATGAGCGCGGAGAAGAACGAGACTGCTGTGGGAACAGGTGTGTGTGCAAACATAAGTGTGTGTTTCTAAAAGTGAGTGTGTTAAGCATGCACCAGTGTCTATATTTATCTCTTGTCCCAGTGAACTACATATTCACCCAGCTACAGATAACATTCACTGACCTCAGAGAGATGGGGCTGTGTCTCAAATTTTCCACGTCACCCCTTCTGCACTTCTGATGGACACTTGTCGATTAAGGCCTAAATGGTTGTTTCTGTATTATTATTATACATTACTGAACACTTAGGAGCAGTCCTTTTTTAGCTAAACTTCTTTAAGTAAGGAATAAAAAGTCTATGATAATGATATTAGAATAAGCGCAATTAAAGCTGACACTACTGTCAGATCTGCTGTTATAGAAAATTAATCAACACATTCTTACCAATCAGAATTTGAGCATTGAAATTAGTAAAGTAAAAAAAAGTCTAGAAATAGATTTACTAATCATATATTTGGTTAATTGTAATCTTTTACATGGAAGTGCTAGATAGTACTCAAATAGTACTAGACTATTTAAGATATTTTCACTTTCTACGATCATTTTTTGCAGTGAAACATTGCACAACAATATTAGCTAGCCAGTAAACTGTAAATGTTTGTAGTCTAGCTAGCTTACCTCACAGAAAATTCCCAAACACGAGCTAAGATTATAGAAAATTCTTAAAAAAAGCTAACTAGCTAATCTCCAATAAGATTTCCAAACAAAAACTGGCATCACAGCAAATTTACAGAAAACTTGCTACCAAACTTGCTAATCAAAAGTTAGTTAGCAACTGCCAGCTAAGTGAAATCCAACCAACAGCTAGCTAGTTAACATTTAGAAGAAAAATCATAGTATTTAGAATTAGAAATCCTATTTGTTACAGGATATTTTTGATAAAACTAGCTAACATAACAGAAATATCAAAACCCTGGCTAACATTACAGAAAATTCAAAAGCAAAACTAGTTAGCTAGCAAAGTGGCTTCAAACTCTTGCCAGCATTATTGAAACTCCCCAAACTCCCCAAAAGCAAACTAGGTAGCAAATGCCAGAGAAGTAAAATCCAACCAACAGCTATATAGCTAACGTTTAGAGAAAATCCCCTCTGTTAGAGAATATTTTCAGACAAAGCTAGCTAACTAACATGATAAAAAAAATTTCCAACAACTTGCTAACATGATGGACAATCCCTAAAGAAAACTAGCTAGCTAACCTCATAAAGTATCTCCAAAAGCAAAAACTGGTTAACATTATTGAAAATAACTAAACAAATCTAGCTAGCTAACATTGAAGAAAATCTCCTTACAAACAACTACCTAGCTAAGCTCAAAGACAATTTCCAAACAAAAACTGCCTAACATTATTGAAAATCACTAAACAAAGCAAGCTAGCAAGTGTCAGAGAAATAAAAAAGAACTAAAATCTAGCTAGCTAACCTTTAGAGAAAAATCCCCTCTTTGTGATGATATTTTCAGACAAAGCTAGTCAGCTAACTTTAGAAAATGTCCCAGTATACAACTAACTAGCTGTTGGTGATTCAGCCAAACAGCTAGGTCTCTATGATTAATTGAAGGATGGAGGAGTGAGTCAGCATAGTTTGGGGAAGATGAGTTTGTTGTTTCTTTCTTTCTTTCTTTCTTTCTTTCTTTATTTATTTATTTATTTTGATTAGTTTTGAGCAGTTGTGCTGTGATATTTTGGGGAGAAAAAACACCAAAATGTTTACAATTTTCATACTGTGTAATTCTCAGTCCGAACAAGAATCAAACAATTATAAACGGTTCTAATATCTGTCTCTGTCTTTCTCTCTCTCTCTCTCTCTCTCTCTCTTTGTGTGTGTGTGTGTGTGTGTGTGTGTGTGTGTTAGATGAGGGCCATAGTATGTGTGTGAGCAATGCAGACCCTGTGTATGTGTACGAAACTCAGGACTGGATGGTTTCTCCCGCCTGCTCTCCAGATGAACACAGCTCCATCTCTCCACTGCTGGCTGAGGAGACGTTTCGCTACATGAGTGAGTCATCTGTGCGCATGTGCGCGTGTGTGTTCAGAGAACTGTCTGTATTAAGAACTGCATTTAGAAACTGTCCAGTTGAAAGATGGCTGGATAGAAAGAAAAAAAACT
This sequence comes from Pangasius macronema, assembly GCA_037577455.1. NCBI lineage: Eukaryota > Metazoa > Chordata > Actinopteri > Siluriformes > Pangasiidae > Pangasius > Pangasius macronema. The sequence continues at coordinate 23,872,408 of CM074946.1, forward strand.
TATGACTGAATGGAGAAATAGAAACATGGACAGGAAATGTAGAAGCTGAAGGAGATGCTGGTTAGTGGAAGAGTATATGTTGTATACTGTACACTGTATGTGTACAGTGATGGATAGCAGATAGGCAGCTGCATTAATATTTCTAACCTTTTTAAGTGCTTCACGTCATTGGCTTGCTCTACTGGCTTCATGTCGTTTATTCCTCTGAACACCAAACATGCTAAACAGAAAAGTTGTAACAGTTTAGTTTAAACCAAATATTTTTTTTGCCATCTGTCCTTTTGTGTAATTTGTACTTTGATTGGACAATGTGTGCTTAACCTGGCTAATGTTACAAAAATCCCATAAACAAAACTAGTTAGCTAACGAAAGAAGATTTCCAAACAAAACCGGCATCATGGAAAATCTCCTAAAAATTTGCTAGCTTAACAGAAACTCCCCAAAAGCTGGCTAGCAGTAAAATCCAATCAAAGCCTAGCTAGATAACCTTTAGAGAAAAATCCAGTTTGTTAGAGGATCTTTTCAGACAAAGCTAGCTAAGCTCATAGAAAATTCATAACATCAATACTGGCTGAAGTTGGAGAAAACCTATAAGCAAAACTAGCTAGCTAACCAAAGAAGATTTCTAAACAAAAACTGACATCAAGGAAAATTTCTAAAAACATGCTAGCTCAATTGGAACTCCCCAGCAAATGCCAGAAGATTAAATTCCTAGATCCTAAATCAAAACCTAGCTAGCTACCCTTTAGAGAAAATTTGTTAGAGAATATTTTTAAACAAAGCTATCTAGCTAACATCATAGAAAACTCATAATCTCAACAATGTATGATGTTAGAGAAAACACACAAAACAAAAATAACTTTCTAACATTGAATAAATTCCCCTAACAAAACTAGCTAGCTAAGATCAAAGATAATTTACAAATAAAACTGACATTACTGAAAATTTCCAAAAACTTGCTAGCATAATAGAAACTGCCCAAATGTTAGCTAACAAATGGTAGAGAAGTAAAATACAACAAAAACCTAGCTAGCTAACCTTTACAGAAAGATCATATTTGTTAGAGGATGTTTTCAGACAAAGCTAGCTAGCTAACATCACTGAACATTTCCAAACACTGTCTGATGTTAGAGAAAATTCACAAACCAGTTAAGAAAATCATCCCCAAACAAAACTACTTGGCTAAGCCCAAAGACAATTTCCAAACAAAAACTGGCAATCACAGAAATAAAAAAGTTTCATTTTATAGAAGATCTCCATATATAGTATATATCAGAGATGTAAAATCCCAACTAGCTAGCTAAGCTAGCTTTAGGGGAAAATCCCCTCTGTTAGAGGACATTTTCACACCAATATAGTTAGCTAACATAAGAAAATGTCTCAATACAAAGCTAACTATGTCCTAATACTAAGTTATCTACTTTTAGGTCTCCTCCCAATGCATTTTGGGGGGAAAATAGATAAAAGAGTAGATAATCTGCCTTGCTGAAGGTTGTTATACTGAATCTAGAAAGAAATCAACCCCAGTCTCAATTCTTCTTCATACCATTCTGCATATTTTTAAGACCATTGGTGGTGCTGTTGCGCTCGGTTCTATGAAAGTCCAAATATTAATACATTTGTTAGCAGCAAATAATGATTTGAATGGTGCAAATGAATCCTTATATTGATAAGGATTGAATATTGAAAGCCATCCTAGCTCATTTATACCAGCCATTTGTGTATGTTTATATGCTGTGTGTTATCTAAACTCGTTTTCTGTTATATTCTCTCTCTGTCTGGTTGTGAGACAGACAAGAGTGGGACTCTTCACTGCTCTGTGTGTGTGTGTGTGTGTGTGTGTGTGTGTGTGTGTACTGTATGTCACTGTAAGTGTGTGTATGCTGTTTGTGCACCCTGTTCTGTGTATCAGACAGTGCAGTGAGGTCTGCTATTTATATATACATGTTATTCAGTGTCAAGTGTACAGAGTTTGTGTGTGTGTGTGTGTGTGTGTGTGTGTGTGTGTCGTGGTTAGAGGAATTTATTGCTGGTCCCTTTAGTGCATCTGACAGCAGATCCAGGGCTAAAGTCACGGGATTGAGGGATGGAGAGTGGGGGAGGGAGGGAAAGAGAGACAGACGAAGAGAGAAGGAAAGAGAGGAGCAGCAGCCATGGCAGTTTTAAACCTTCAGAATGAGGAGCTTTATGACTGTTTCGTTGCTGAAGGTCAGAGTTTAAAAGGCATTGAGGTGTGTGTGTGTCTGTCTGTGTGTGTTGTGTGTCTGCATGTATGACCTACCAATATAAGGTCACCCAGTAGTGTGTATGTTTTGAATTGTTTTAGTGGTGAGAAGTAAGTATTAAAATTGGTACACTTGTAACAGTGTTAGTGTGAGTCTGATGGCTAGAGAGGATGCCTCAATAATACAGACACCCTTAGTGTACTGACTTATTGATTAGTACAGTAGTATATGGTTTCAGACACACCCCAAACCAGAAAAGACAGTATATAGCCAAGATTTTGTGGACACCTGACCATCACACTGATGTGATGTGCTTGTTGAACATCCCATTCCAGATTTAGTCCCCCTTTGCTGTTATAATAACCTCCACTCTTCTGGGAAGGCTTTCCACTAGATGTTGGAGCATGGCTGTGGGGATTTGTGTTCATTCAGCTACAGGGGCTTTGGTGAGCTCAGGCACTGATGTCGAGTGAGGAGGTCTGGGGTTCAGTCAGCGTTCCAGTTCATCCCAAAGGTGTTGAGTGGGGTTGAGGTCAGGGCTCTGTGCAGGACACTCAGGTTCTTCCACTCCAACCTTAACAAACCATGTCTTCGAGGCGCTCAAGGAGCTTGCTTTGTGCACTGGGGTATTGTCATGCTGGAACAGGTTTGGGCCTCTTAGTTCCAGTGAAGGGAAACTGTAAAGCTACAGCAAACAGAGACATTCTATACAATTCTGTGTTTCCAACTTTGTGGCAACTGTTTGGGGAAGAACCACATATGGGTGTGATGGTCAGGTGTCTAAATACTTTTGACCGTATATCGTATAATTACATTTACTACTGTTAGTGAGAACAAGTAATACAGAAATGTCATAAGATTAAAAATTGTATGCATCAGTGCGTACAGTTGCTGAGTACCAACTGAAAGAGCAGAACCCCTCTGCGTTTAATTTGCAAGATCAGAACTGATTTTCTCAGTTGATTATTTGACTGAGAGCCAGTTGGAAATTTAAAAAAAAAAGGCTCCTCTGTTATGATGCTTGTTGCTCTGTGTTAAGTCATATTGGAAATTTGGAGCTGAGTCTTTGGCTGTACTACTTTCATGAACGATGACATTGAGTATATCTTAGCATACAATGTGCGAGTTTGAAATTTCCTGCCAGTTTGAACAGAAAGCTCTGACTCTGAATTCCTGTGAATTATTACTGAAGGATTCCTAGAGTAAAATAATATGGTAGAAAGTGTATAGAGGAGAAAATATTTCATGTTTGCGCACTAGTTTCAAGATGATTTCAGCACCTGTGCGCATGTCATATTTAGGCGCCTGGTGTTTTTGGTGCAGAGAGAGTGTCCTCAATCGACCTTGTGTTCTGTTTGCAGTGCAGGGACATGGAGTCGGGTGAACCGTCACAGTGCATGCCACAAGGGGTCAGTTTGAGACACGCTGTAGAGGGACGGAGTAGAAATAGGGGCTGAGTAGACAGAGAGGTCACTGCTTTAATTGGAATACTATAAAAAGCTAAAAGGGGATGATGAGGATGCAAAACACAATGGAAACAGTGTTTGAAATAAATAACGTAACAAGTTTGTTGCAGTCTTCAAAACGAGCAGCCACAATGATTCACATCTTATTTCGTCTACTTTGTGTAATACTTTGTGTAAATAACGGCATGTCATATTCAGAGTTTTTGCAGGGTAAGCTCATGCTTTGCAAAGCTTCTGTCTTTAACCTTTGACTCCCAGTGTCAGGCTAAGGTCAGAGCTTGTGTGTTTCGTGTATCTGAAACTCCTACAGTACTCAAACATGCAGAGAGAGAGAGAGAGAGAGAGAGAGAGAGAGAGAGAGAGTGAGAGAGTGAGTGAGTGAGTGAGTGAGGTTATATAATGTATAATATGCAATAAACATACTAGTATATGGTTATGGTCTCAACCCAAACTTGTTTAATGTCACTGAACCTGTTTGGTGTTTATTGTCAGGGAATGAAACCAGTTCTGAAGGACGGATTGTTTTACAAGGAGGTATAAAATCTTGACCTGCAGTAACACTGTGTCTGACCTATATAAATTTAGCTACATTTAGCCGAATCTGCTAACTATCCACTAATTTGACGTGTAGTATATAGTAATTGTTACAAATTGTTATAAATTTCAATAGTATGTATTATGTATGTACCCTGATTTGGATTATCTGGCTCAAAGACAGTTGAAGGGAAAGGGCTTCTCTGTTAAAATGCCTGTGGCTGTGTGTTAAGACCTGCAGGAATTCTGGGGCTGAGTCTTTGGCTGTACTACTTTCAGGTGCGATGACATCGGGCGAATCTGAGCTAGCGCATGACCAGTGCATTTGAAACTTTAGCTTACTGTAGTAGTAAGCGCCTCTATGGATATCATATTCTTGAAAATGTATGTCTTTTACCTTTTCATTTGTGATGTAGTGTATAATAATTATTGTAAATTATGATATGTAATTTAATTATGAGCACCTGTTATCGACGCATAGATCTTATGACATTTGTTGGTTTTTATAGTGCAAGCCAGATATGAGGCACAAATCTTTACCTAGTGCAGTTTCTTTACTTTAGTGCTGACTAAAATATCCCATTTTTACACTCTGTTCAAAATCAACGACTTCATTTACGACACAGACCATCAGAGAAGCATTTGTGTATTATTTGCCTAACCTGCTATGACTGGTAGCCATCGACCCAAACAAGTGAAGAGGTCAAACTGCTTTGTAGTCAGACTAGTTTATGACTGAAGCTAACTGAGAATTTAGCTAGCTGGCGTAGCCATGACAAAACAATTAGGAACAGTAATATTTCTCACAGACAGGTTGGAAAATCACTACGGAAACCATCTTTTTGACTAAAATGACATTGTAATTGCGCTTACCATGAGCTGCAAACTGAACTTTGATGGATTCAGCCAAACATTACTACTTGTGAACTCTGAGCTCTCGTAAAATTTTGACTACACTTGTGGAATAAATACAATCACAGCCAAGGTTTTAAAGGTTAAACCAAGTTTCATAATAAAAACAAGCCATGTTTTTGAGATTCTGCCCCCCACCACACACACACACACACACACACACACACACACACACACACACACCTGAGAGTAAAGAAAGAATTATAGAATGATAAAGATGTTATTTTGGGATAGGTGTTAAAGCCCATAGGCATCAATAATCTGAGTGTTGTGCAGTCAACATGTTGGAGTCAGTCATTGGCAGAATTGTGTCTTTGGGAGACTGAAAAACTAATAATAATTTTAAAAAAGACAAACCGGGAATTAATAAAGCTAAACTATCATAAAAAAAGACTAGGAAAGACATGGTATGGTGTATGCTATGCTACAGGATGATGCAGTTAGGAGGTGCATGCTTATGTAAGGGGCGTCTGCAGCAAGTTTTACACTGTGATTACTGCAGTCTTTTAGGATTATTACTTTTCACGCCGTACAGGATGATCCCAATAAAATCTTGGAAGTTTACAACAGACTGTTTTGGAATTATATAATTCATGTCAGATTATACGATGTCGACCTGTGATTAAAGAAACTCACTATCTCCTGCTTACGGCATCAACCAGCCTGATTATGGCTTGTAAAGAAAACGGGCAAGACACAGAAACAAGTCTTCAGTGTATTATTAACAGTGTGCTGTCTGGAGAAAACGTGGTTTAAAAGGTGAAGAGGAGGAGTTGGGAGCAGTTCATGCCTGGGTAAAAGAGAAGAAGTTGGAAAGTCTGTTTTTCAAAGTGAGCTTGAGGTAATAAGGATATTTTTCTGCCATTGCTAAAATATTTGTAGCCATCATTCACGTTTTTTGTGTCTGTGTGTCTGTGTGTGTAATCCTATGCTTTGCTTCTGTTGGTGAATTTTAGAGTGTTATAGCAGTGCTCAGACTCTGACATTAAAAAAAATAAAAAATTCACACTGTCAATACTTGTGTTGCATTGGACATAGCTCAGAAATAGGAAGTTGGAGCTCAGAATGACATTATTTTCCAATGAACCTCCATGTATTCAGGTTCCAAAGTGGAGAAAAAACATGAATGCTTCCATGTTTATCTTTTGTTAGCGTATTCGATCGGTCGACTGACACAACTGACTACATACAAAATGGAGGAGCTTTGTCACTTGACATATGAGTACATCATGATTTAACAAGTGATTGTCTCTATGTTGATCCATCTAAAGAAAACACCAGTATATACAGCATAACTCATTTAAAGCTAGAAGTGCTACTGTATTTATTGCCGATGCTGTGAACAGGCATGTTGAATTGATGTCACTTGCTGAACTCCGAGTTGAGGAGATCTTCACAAGATAATGAATTGGGATTCTGAGTTCAGGGGGCGTTTTCTTTGGCTTTTCCTAGTCGGAGGCCAGAAATTAGTCAAATGCAGCATTTGTCATTGGCTGTTAAGTTATCCGATCGTAACTACCAACACTACCACCATCAACACCACCGAGCTCAACTCACAACCAAATTTTTTTACGATGTGCGATGTTTAATTGTCATGGACCTAAAAGTCGTACAGGGTAAATCTGGCTTAAGGCTTTCACATCATTCATCATCTTGACTCTGCACCGATAAGATTTTACCGTCACACCTTCCAAGTCTCTCCTATACCGGCGATTTAGTGTGTGTGTGTGTGTGTGTGTGTGTGTGTGTGTGTGTGTGTGTGTGTGTGTGTGTGTGTGTGGTTGTGTTAAGTGTTGATATCACAGGCCACCTCCTTGTCTCAGGTAAGCGTCTGTGTATAGGTGTGTGAGTTAAATGAGGTAAATAAAAATGTATTGTTTTAATGTATTATGATGTTGTAAGAAGTTACATTTTTTCCTGTAAATACTGAGAGATTCAAATCCACTGGGATTGTGGGAAGGTTTTTTGGAATTTCAGTGCAGACATTCATGTTGTGTTCATGACTTAGCAGGAACTGAGAAATCCAACTCCAGCTTCTAATTGCTATTTGGAAAATCTGAGTTTCCCAAGAGTTTGCGCAAGAGGAATTTTAGTGAAGACGAACCCTCGCCAGTCTCAATCTTCTTTCTTTTCCTTTATTACTGTGTAAACTGATTTTAAGCAAATGTTTGAGTTTGTATTTGTGTATGATTTGCTTTAATTATAGTCACACTCTGAGAATGAAACAATAGAATATAACATACATAAACTGTAATAGTGAAAATAAATCAAATAGTTGTGGAAAATATGAGTAAATAAAAGTATTTAAAGTAAATACTGAGCAAGTAGATTAGCTCTTTCTAGGTGTTTTGGTGTGAAAGTCTGTGAAATTGTTTATATTGCATAGAGAGGTGTGTATGTTGGCTTCTGTTTTTGTGTATATATGCATGGTTTGGTGTGTGTTCATGTTAAATCTGTAGATTTCAGCTTTTTTTTTTTTATTTTAAATTTATGTTAGCCAGCTACCTAGTTGGACAGGTGTGTGTGTGTGTGTGTGTGTGTGTGTGTGTGTGTGTGTGTGTGTGTGTGTGTGTGTGTGTGTGCGCGCACGTTTCTTGAGGGGTGTGTGTGTGTGTGTGTGTGTGTGTGTGTGTGTGTGTGTGTGTCTGTCTGTCTTGAGGTGTGTGGGTGTGTGGGTGTGTCTTGAGGCGTGTGTGTGTGTTTAATATAAGCATTAATGTCACATTATGAATCTTCTCTTTGCCCAGGTGTGCTCTCTCTCTGGGTGAGGGGCGGAGCGTATGGTCAGGTGCTGAGGCTCTTTCCAGCTCTCCACTCATCCTGCCATCATTTTCTCTCTTTATGTCTTTGTTCTATCTCTTAACCATCATTTGTATCCTCTCTCCCTTGGCTGTACTATGGACATTTTGCATTCTCTCTCTCTCTCTTTCTCTCTCTCTCTCTCTCTCTCTGGTGAATGGGTATCTCACATCTGCCTCAGCTGATTATACCCTCAATGTCCAGCATTTAACGTATTTCTCTCTCTCTTTCTCACTCCCCCTTCCCACCAGCCTTTCTCACCCTGGAGCCCTCCTCTTCCTCCTCCTCCTCCTCTCTCTCCCGCTCTCACACCTTTTCCAAAGGTATCTTGCTCTTAAACTTCTCTTATTTATTTGTGTGTTCTTTTTTCCCCTCTTCGTCTTCTCTTGTTCTCGCTCTCTCCCTCCCTCCCCCTCCCCCTCCTGCTCTGTATTATAGTTGTGCATGTTATTTAGCTCCGCCCACATGCTGTTTAGTGTGTTTTGCTGTAATTGTATCTGTGTGTAGTTTTGCAGTGGTAGTTTTAGTAGTCGTTACTGCTCTGTGTTAATTATAGCTCTCTGTAGCATGACACCGTGGGAGACATTTACAGGCTAGATTATGTTTCCTGCATGCAAGGAGTTGTGGATAGTACTGTGTGTCCATGTAAGTGTGTATATATGTGTGTGTGCAGGTGTGTGAATAAGTATAAGCCTTGTATATACACATTATGTGCTTGTGTGCAGGCATGTGCCAATATTTAAAGATTCATGTTAATATTTTATAGCATTGTCACATAACCGTTTTCTTAATAAACAATAGCATGTTTACTTGTAGCTGTTCTTTTTAGCTAGTATTGTATCTGTTATCATTAGCATTAGCATTCTGTCCAAATTTGTTCTGTCTCTTTTAGCTAACGTCATATTTAAAAAATAAATTCAGTATTTGCGTTTAGGTTTCTAATTGGCTAATATTTCAGCACTCTGTCATGTCTCATTTAAAATTCAACTTTAGCTACTTTATCAATGCTAGCTAGCGTCGGTATACATTGGTGCCTTTGCCGTAGGTAGTAGGACTTTTGTATTTAGACAATCTGTCTCGTCATTTCTTCTTCCGGGGCTGATGGTTAATGCTGTAAAATGTCTTATATATGTTGTTATTGGGTGAGGAGATTTATTTGATGCATTTGGTCCAATGTATGGATTTTAGATAAATATGTATAATTTAAGGAATAAAACACTTGTGTTGTTATACAAAATACACAAAATGGCACTGATACTGATACCAAAAGCCTGAGTATCAGCCCATACAGATACCCATCCGATACTGTTTCCTTTAAATATTACTAAGCTTTACAATGTTGTTTTATCTGAAGCACTTCACAGTTAAACTCTTTCAGACAAAAATCACTTACATAATATAATTAAGTACAAAATATAACAACAGTAAACTCAAACTTAACAAAGGAAAAAGCAAATGTCTTTATATGTAAACATTTCAAGGTCCAAAGATTTTCCAAATCCAATCTTTGCCATTTGTTCCAGGATATTTAATGTGTTTTTTTTGTGTGTTTTGGGTGTTTCAATATCCGATCTACCTTTTTATTTTATTTATTTATTTATTTGTTTGTTTGTTTGTTTGTTTGTTTGTTTGTTTATTTATTTATTTTGCTGCTATCAGCCTGATCCTGGTACTAGGTATCTCTAATAGGAAAAAGATCAACAGCAGATTTTTGTGATGAAGTGGAGTTACTGATACCACCCAGACATTGATCATTTTCCTATAACAGCACATCCCGAAGTGTTTTATTCCTCTAACACCACAGTAACTTGCCAACTAATACAATATTTAATGTATTAAAGAATGACGCTTCATAAATTATCCCTTAATATGTTGTGAAACAAGTTATTTTCTGTTATGATTTGTTATGGCAGCTATAAACAGTCGTTCCCTCACCAGCCCCTCTTTTGTTTCATAGTTAATAATACAAAAAATGCATAAACCTTTGGTTATAGTTTTAGTTCCCACTGTTACCAAGTACTGACACTGGAGACTCCTTCCATAAATGTTAAATAGACTTCTCCTTACTGAATCCTTTGTTGGCACATGCCTACTTTTTGTGTGTGTGTGTGTGTGTGTGTGTGTGTGTGTGTGTGTGTGTGTGTGTGTTTGACCTCGTTCTTTCTCTCTTTCTCTGTAGTTCTCACCTCTGACCGTGTGGAGCAGATGACCAAGACGTACAATGACATTGAAGTGGTCACACACCTGCTGGCTGAGGTGCGTAATTGGTTGAACTGTTTAAACAGCTGTAACTGTTCCTGACACCTGATTCGCTGTCTAATTCTGATGTCCTGCTTCAATTGGACAGCGGGATCGGGATCTGGAGCTGGCTGCTCGGATAGGTCAGTCTCTGCTGCAGAGGAACCATGTTCTTCAGGAGCGCAATGACTCACTGGAGGAGCAGCTTGCGCAGACGCTGGATCAGGTAAGCGCACTCGCAGCACGGCTATAACCACATAGACAATGTTATGAATAGAATAGAGGTTATGGTCTCGTGGTCATCTTCAGGTCCATCAGCTGCAGCATGAGCTGATGAAGAAGGACGAGCTTTTGCGTATGGTTTCGAGTGTGAGTGAAGAGAGTGAGACGGACTCCAGCTCGTCTCCATCACTCCCCCTTGCTCCCTCTAATCACACCCTCGCACACACACTGACACTCAACCAGCTGGAGGTGCTGCAGAGCAAACTGCAGGAGCTCGAGGTGGAGAACTGCAAACTACGGGTAGAGGTGAGGGACATCATGACTAATCACACACAAACACACAGGATAGATGAGAGAGAGATAGACAGACAGATAGACAGAAGTGCCGAATTGGCACCCTCCAATAGCAAAAGCAATTGCTTCAAGTAGAAAAATGCTACTACTAATACTTGAGGCTTCAGCAAGACTCTTTTGTGGTTACATTTTAATGGCAAAGGTCATTTTTGCTGTAAAATACTGGTTTTAAAATATTGGGTACCCCACGTTTAATAATTGGTTAGCCCTCTGTGGAGAGGACTCTGTCTTTAAAATTGTGAAAGGACGCACTCTTACTGTGGAGCTCATCCAGGAGGCCTTCCCAGTGTCTTACCAATCCAGTAGATCCCCTTTCAGTGTGTAGCTCATCCAGTAGACCCCCTCTCGGTGTGTAGCTCCTCCAGTAGATCCCCTCTCAGTGTGTAGCTCATCCAGTAGACCCCCTCTCGGTGTGTAGCTCCTCCAGTAGATCCCCTCTCGGTGTGTAGCTCATCCAGTAGATCCCCTTTCATTGTGTATCTCATCCAGTAGATCCCCTTTCAGTGTGTNCCCCTCTCGGTGTGTAGCTCATCCAGTAGATCCCCTTTCATTGTGTATCTCATCCAGTAGATCCCCTTTCAGTGTGTAGCTCATCCAGTAGATCCCCTTTCAGTGTGTAGCTCATCCAGTAGACCCCCTCTTGGTGTGTAGCTCATCCAGTAGACCCCCTCTCGGTGTGTAGCTCATCCAGTAGACCCCCTCTTGGTGTGTAGCTCATCCAGTAGGCCCCCTCTCGGTGTGTAGCTCATCCAGTAGATCCCCTCTCGGTGTGGAGCTCATCCAGTAGACCCCCTCTCGGTGTGGAGCTCATCCAGTAGACCCCATCTCGGTGTGGAGCTCATCCAGTAGACCCCCTCTCGGTGTGGAGCACATCCAGTAGATCCCCTCTCAGTGTGGAGCTCATCCAGTAGACCCCCTCTCGGTGTGTAGCTCATCCATGAGGCCCTCTCGGTATGTAGCTCATCCAGTAGACCCCCTCTCAGTGTGAAGCCTATCCAGGAGGCCCTCTCAGTGTGTAGCTATGGCAACCAGGTTTTGGGTTAAAATGTCCTGCCCCTGGACCCAGGCATGAATGATCCACCTTCACATTTTTGCCAAACATGATGGTGTACATGACCAGAAAGTTTGATTTGGCCTTGTTTGATCACAACGCATAATTTGAATTGTACATTTGCAGGCAAGTCAGCTGAAGAAGGAAACCATCACATTTGAAGAGAAAGAGCAGCAGCTGGTCAGCGATTGTGTTAAAGAGCTCCGTAAGTTCATAACAGTCTGTCTAATATGGTGCCTTTTGTTTTGGTAACTCTTGAGAGAAGACTGATCTCAGAACCCACTGTAATATAAAAAATTTATTGCTCTGGGACTAAAAATCGGGGCTAAATATGTGTGTGTGTTTGTGTTTCTTAGGTGAGTCGAACACACAGATGGTGAGTCTGACTGAAGAACTTTCTCAGAAGAACGAGGATCTTATGAAACAGCAGGAGGAAATCTCCCAGCTCCTGTCACAGATAGTGGAGCTCCAGCAACGCCTCAAACAGGTGAAAAATGTGGAGGTGGGCAGACAAAAAGAGAGAGAGAGGGTGGAAAAGAGAGCATAAGAAGAAGGAAAGAGAGAAGAGGGGACAGGTGTATGGAATGTAAAGGGGACAGATGGAGCGAGAGAACTCAAGAAGAGAAAAAAGGTGGAGAGAGAAAACAGGAAAGGCAGATTGAGATGAAGATGGGTAAATGTGGTGTGTTGATGTTTTCAGTTAGCACTGGAGAAAGAAGAGCTGAGGATTCATCTGCAAGCTTCAAAGGATGCCCAGCGACAGCTAACCGCTGAGGTATATACACACAGACACACACAGACACACACACTAATACAGTTAAATATGGAATTATTTATAAAGATACTAAAGATAGTATTTAGTATTATAAGTAAATAATACTACATTAGCCTAATTTAGCAATGTTCCTAAACCTAAGTGGGTTTTTTCCCCTTGTGTTTTAGCTAAACGAGCTGGCCGACAGGAATGCGGAGTGTGTAGGGATGCTGCACGAGTCTCAGGAAGAGGTTAAAGAGCTGCGCAGTAAGAACATTCCGTCTGCAGACCTGCGCAGGCATCTCTCACATAGCCTCTACCCCATGGTGAGACACACACCTGTCTCTCTCTCTCTCTGTCTCTCTCTTCTGTTCTTCTACTGTACATACCCAACTTTACCTTTCACTATAAGTGGTAGGAAGAAATGTTTCTGTGTCACACTTTGTCTTCCTTTATCTTCCTCATCACCCTATATGTCAAAATTTAAAACACACTCCCCTAAATGAAGCCTTTTTATTTTATGTAATGTTTTACATGATATTTTGTTTACATCATGTGTCTGTCTCTTTCTCAGGAGTGCCTGGCGGCGGAGATTGAAGGCACTATGAGGAGGGAGTTGAGTGTAGAGGAGGAGATTACATTTCAGGACCAGAGGTAATACAAACACACAATTAATTACTGTTCAGATGGGATAAGAGTTTCAGACATATGTCTGTTAAGTAATGTTACAGGAGGACATCTGGAGTAATTATGATAAACGGGATTCATGGTATAAGTGATCTCTGTATATATACCACATTTTATACAAACTGATTGTTTTAACCTTTATTTAGGGTTGCACTTGATCATTAGTAAGTTATATAACTATCACACACATGCACATGAGATGAAAATACATATTTTGAAAAAGTCTTTAATTTTGGTCATTAAATCATTAATTTTGGCAATTATGTCTGGTTGTGATTGGATCTTCCATGTCCTTGGACTATAAGCACTTTAAATTATATTTACAGCATTTTAAATTATATTGATTCACATACACTATATTGCCAAAAGTTTTGGGACCTACCTGTGGCCATGGAAGTGATTGGAACACCTGAATTCAATGATTTGGAGGGGTGTCCCAAAACTTTTGGCAATATAANACAGTGAGGTCTGCGAATGAGTCAATAATGCGAGCAGCAGCAGGGACACATCCTATTCCTGGGTCAGGGCACTGCAGTGTGGTGATGACATCACAGCCGTTTCACTCCAACACACACCCCACACCTGACGGAGACAGACAGCACAGCACAGACAAGTGAGTGTGTGGTCCCTGTGCATTCTACGTTCTTCTGTGTGGCCGTTCTGTAGTGACCTGTGTGTGTGTTTGTTTCATTCAGCAGTGCGCACATGGGCCGCCCCGGCTCTCCTGGAGGAAGTGACCTCGTCTCTGCACTGCGTCGCCTCACTCTGAGGAGGCAGAACTTCCTGTGTGAGCGTCAGTACTTTCAGGCCGAGCGGAACAGGAAGCTGCAGGAGCTCTCAGACGTGGTGGAGTCAGAAGGTGGCGGGAGCGGTTATAGCTCTCCAATGGGAAGCGTCCGTTCATCCTTTTCCAACCTATCAGAGTTCTCAGTGTCCTCCAGCTGCTTTAAGACATTTTTGCCTGAGAAGCTGCAGATTGTAAAGCCCATGGAAGGTGAGTCCTTAAAATAAAACTCGTAAATATTGCCCTACTCGCTACACATTACAATGGAGCACTAGGTAGTGTACTCATATTGGGAGCAGATTTTGAACTGAATGAATGTGCAGCCTCATTATCGGTCCTCTGTGGAAGTGTCCCAAACCACTCCTCCTGCTCGCTGCATAGGGCTCATAAACATCATCACAAGTACCACATCATCATTGTCTCATTGTATCATCATAAACTCTTCACTATATTCTGTCCACTGTGGATGTGTCCAAAACCACACATGCTATTCAATATATAGGGCACATAACAACCATCATAGATCCCTCCCCATCATCGGTCCATTGTGGACCTGTCCCAAACCACATCCTCTACTTGTGTAGAGCACAAATTCAATATTACAAATGCCTCCCCATGTTCAAACCACTGTAGATGTGTCACAATCCACAGACCTTATTCACTGTATAGGGTACATAAACACCATCGCAAGCACAACCTTCCTCAGTCCACTGTGGACCTGTCCCAAACGTCACACCCTAATCACTAATAGGGCACATAAAAAAACTATCACAAATGCCTCATCTTCCTCTGTAAATCTTGGGGATGTGCCATACCACACACTCCCAGGATTGACAGAGGATAGGGCTCATAACACACTAAATAGGGCACATAAACACAAACAGAGGTGCCTCACCATCATTACTCCATCATGGACATGTCCCAAACCACAAACCCCTATTCACTGTATAGAGCACATAAACACCATTACAAGTGCCTTGCCATCATCAGTGCACCATGGGCGTGTCCCAAACCACACCCTCTTTGACATTTGTTCTACTCCTTCTGAAGGCTCTCTGACCCTGCACCACTGGCAGCAGCTGGCAAAGCCTCACCTGGCCTCCATCCTCGACCTGCACCCAGGTGTAATCACAAAGGGCTTTAGGCCCCTCTCCCAGGATGCTGTGTATCACCTCAACGACCTGGAGGAGGATGAGGAGAACGACAGAGCTCCATGGGTGGACAACACAAAGGAGCGAGACGAGAGAAAGATGGGAGAGGAGGGTGATGACGAAGGGATCACATTCAACGTTCACTCATCCTCTACTCCAGAGGGAAGGAAGGAGAGGAGTGTTTTCACACCACTTAAAGCCCCGCCTCTTTCGCCATCTATAAGAGCATCTCCTGTCTCACTGGCTGCAGCTGTGACCTTTGACACCGTAGTAAAATCAGCGGCAGGGTCGACGGCTCTTCCTGTGTCCCAGCCAAGCCTGAGTGTTACTGCAACAGCGCCCTCTATAGGTGAGAGGTTATTATTGAGTTATTGTACCACAGCGCTGGTGAATTCTCAAATCTGATTGGTCAGAAGGTGTTGATTAATTTTCTATAACAGCAGCTCTGATGGTAGTGCAGCTCCAAATTGCAGGTTTACATTAGTGCACTCATTCTGCTAGTTTCTATAGTAACAACCTCCACAGGATTGTTATTAAAGCCATTAATATTTTTGTGTGAGTATGTGATTGTTGTTTTTTTTTTTCTAAAGCAGTGAATCCTGGTAAGTGTCAGAGCACCACCTTCTCCACCTACACCTTCACCACCTGCCGAATCCTGCACCCCAGTGATGTCACACAGGTCACACCCAGGTATTGCTCTGTGATTGACTGTTGTTTCCATTCCAGTATTTAATCGACTAGACTGTTGTGTGTATTAGTGTTGTTGGATTAATGTGTGGGATTATTAACTCTATTGTCCTCTTTCTACCCTCTTCCTCCTCACTCTCATCCCTTCTTTCTTCCTTTCTTCTTCTGCTTTCATGCTCTTTCTGTCTCACCCTTATCTATCTTTATTTCTTTCTTTCTTTTTTTATTTGTGTCTCTTTCTGTCCTTTTTCATCACCCCTTTTCTGTCTTACACTTTTTTAAATCACTGTCTTTTGTTTTGTTCTTTATTTTCTTTTTTTCTTCTTTTTTCTTTCATTTCTATCACTTTTTTCTTTTTCTTGCATTCTTGTTTTCTTTCTTTTACTCTTTTGTCTCTTTTTTTCTCTTTACTCTAATAACTTTTTTTCCTTTTCTACTTTTCTCTCTTTTGCTCATTTTCTTTTCTCATATCTCTTCTTTCTTGATTTCATAACTATTTGTTTTCTTTCTTTTTTCCATCACTATTTTTCTAACTTTCTTTACTTCCCTTCCCCCCATATCTTCCCTCAGTTGTGCATCCACCCCGAGTTCCCTCCGCTCCGTTCCCTCCACCCCGGTCACTCCATGCAGGTTGAGTCTGGGTGACTCGTTTCCTCTTCGTCGCACCACAGCGCCCCCTACTGGTCTAGCTAAGCTCCTGTTGGAGAAAGGTATCTCTGCCCAGAAAGTTCCTGCTCCCTCCAAACTGCCCCAGCCCCTGCACCTGCCCCCCAATACCCCTCCCAACTCCCCCTGCCCCTCCCCTGTACCCTTTGAGTCAACCTCCACAATTTCTGACAACTTCCTTGCGTCGCGGCCAGCTGAGCTCTTCCTGCAGGACGTATACGGCGTGAAACCCGACCTCGTTGAGCGTCTGCGCAAGCTGGGATTGGACAAAAACATCATTCGGACAGACTCAGACACTGCTCACCAGTCATCCACTCTGTTACCGACAGGAGGAGGAAGCTTATTGGTGGGTTTGAGGCGGAACCAAAGCCTGCCTGCTATAGTTGGTCAACGCAGCCCGTCCTACCCTGCTCCACCCCCTCACCCCACCTCCCTCGCTCTGCCTACACCGTCCTGGGGTAATTTGAAACCACAGCCTACTCGTAGACACGCCTCCCTTTCTCAAGCTCCTCCTCTTTCACATGAGCATTAAAGAGTTGTTTGTGGTTTCGGGCGAAAAAGGGATTGGTGATTGGATGAAAATGTATTTTGTGGGCGTGGCTGGGGGGTGGAATAATCACTGACCTTTCATGACCATTGCTCGCCTTCCTCTAAACTAACAATAGACTAAAAGGAACGAAGAAGAGATGGCCGCTCTTTTGTTGTGGCGTATTTTAAAACGCACAATTGTGTAAATAGATTTTTGCCTTACTTGTAGGTCTCGTTGTACGTGGCAGCAGGAAATATTGCCTGTCCTGATTTGACCTGGGTCAATAAGGGTGAAGCTTAAGGAGTGGAGCTCAACTTTGAGCACATGGCCTCACCATTAGCTTTTTTTTCCATTTAATATAGCTTGAAAATACTGGTTTCATCACATAATATAGTAGAATATATAATGTTGGCTATCTTGGTAGTAAACTCTACAATATGTCAGCCGAAATTTAGCTAGCATCCTAGCAAAATTGTTTCCAGGTTCTAATCCCACATCATAATGTTTAGCTCAGTGGTATCTTTGTAAATAGCTTACCTAACCATAGCTAGCTTGCTAGCAAACATGACTAGCTATGTATGATTATATAGCTACTGTTTGAGAGGTAGTTAATGGGGTAGCTGGCTAATGTTAGAACAGTTTATGTGTTTAACTAGCTGCCTATATTAGCAAATTAGACTGAATTGTGTAAATAAAACCAATATTTTATGCTAAGCGCCACCCTTGTTGACTCAGGAATGAGGACGTGCAGGAATTTCCCCATCATATATGACTATTTTGCATTCGCAGTTCACTCTTTCCACATTGAAGCATCTCAGCCTTTAACCTCAGCTGAAGTCACGCTACATGTTTATCCACAAGGCTCTGCAGGTTGAGAGAGGTGAGAGAACGTTGATCAGGGATACTGCACGTAGGGTGGAGTGATCAAGGGAATAAGGAAAGTGTTAGGGAGTGAAAATTAGCACTTCACATGTGGATTCATTAAAGTATAGAGGGTTTGTGGTAAGTCGAACAGGAGCAAGATAAAGATGGATCATGAAGGTGAATTGAAGGTGATGAAATGGGATTAAAAAGTAGAACAAGAGAAATAGGAATAAATGAAATGATGAGCTTGCAGAGCCTCAGGAAAGAAAGTATGTCAACATAGATTGACATTAAATTAAAGTAGTACATTAATTCAGTGCCGGCTAGTTTTAGTATCGCTGAAGTTACTGTGTCTACAACTCCTTACCTTGCATGCATCTCTGCCTGGTATTCTAATCATAGTTTTAACCCCTAAAGGATTTCATGATTACTAGTCTATCAGGGATTTAAAGGTGCATTAGATAAGAGAGTCTTTTTTTATGATTGGACCTCTAAAAATTAGGTAGGTTCAGCATTTGAATGCTGTCCGCCCATCTTCACAGAGTTCCACCCCCAGGATATCCGTTGGCCCATAGAATGCCTATATAATGACTGACTGAAAGCTTATCCAAACACAAACAAGCATTCCAGCCTGGAAGACAGTTTTCCAAATGAGTTTTCTCTGTGACTTAATACACTTTTGCTCAGGCCATAATTTAGTCCATTGTTTGTTTGTTTTTATCATGCTCTAAATATTCAAGTTACTTGTACAAGTGAGGAATTAAAAAAAAATCGACTATCGCACATTTTAAAGCTGCGGTAATTTTAGGGACTTTATGTTCAGGGAGCGAGAGGAGGGTGGAAACATGCTCATCTTGCATATTTAATTTGTATTGTGTTTATTCTAAAGGGAATGTGCACCAGTTTGCTTCACATTTACACACACACACACGCTCATACACGGTGGCACAGTAGCTCAATCCTGAGATCGCGTTACTGTCTCCCTGGAGAACGCATGTTCCCGTGTCTGTGTGAGCATCGTCCGGGTTCCTCCCACCTCCCAAAAACATACCAGTAGATGGACTGGCTACTCTAAATTGTCCCCTAGGTGTAAATGAGTGTGTGAATGTGTGTGCATGGTGCCCTGTGATGGACTGGTGTCTTTTTCGTCCTGCCTTGGATAGGCTCCGGATACACCACAACCCTGACCAGGTCATTAACACTCTTCATTAGTACTACTTCAGTACAGCGTGTTCTGATTGGCTGAGAGCAGTAACACATAACGCACAAATGTCACTATCAGTACAATCCAATCCGAATGGTATTTACTCCTGACTCTCAGTTGTGACTCTGTGACCTTCCACCATCGCCTTTGACGTTTCCTCTTTTTCCCCATTCAATGCACTTTCTATTTTAATCCACTAACATAATGATATTTATTACTAAATGACCACGTAGTATCTACAAGCAAGAGAATATAACCATAAACTAGTGGCATGAAGAAATTTTATTAAGCACTTTTATTTAGCAGAGGTATTTCATAATATATGTTGCTTATGAATTTGTTATTTCTGTGAGTTTAAAAAGGGACTCGCTTTCAAAACCTTTTTTTCCCTGGTCCAAACCAAAATGAACATCATTTGACCAGCATTCTTGCTGGTTGGGCTTTATTACTGTTATTATTATTACTGTTATTATTCTTGTGTGTAAACTAAACTTGTATGTCTGTTGTTGCCAAGTCTAGCTTTTTGTGCCATTTTTACTAGTCATTGGATAATGCACTGAAATGGGCAGGGCTTGTAATGTCACCAACACATCGGCTTTAGATATTTATCATTTAATATAGTGGAAATAAATTGCTGAATGAATTTATTGCCATGTGATGCACTGTACAGGATTTTTGCACAATGTTGGAATGTTGCAAAGAAGCATAACATGTGATTTGGATTCGATTGGCTCCATCATCAATGTTTGTAACAGGATTCAAATGAATTGATGGAAAATATTTATATGTAACGAGTAAATGTAGTTCACGTCAGACCGTGACCTCGATGTTCCGATTACAAGGATTGTCCATGTTCGCCTTTTCTATATACTTGCTTAAATGGCAATAATAAATAATATCATTTTTAAATACACCATTTTAACAAATAGTATAGATAGTATAGCCTGCAATTAAGAAAATTAGGTTTAAAGTTTAAACTTTCTGACGATTCTGGCTGTCCAAAATGGCTGCCCATGGGCAATATTTTGTTCAAGTTTATGGGTCACAGTCCCACTGTGTCCTAATGACATATTTTTGTAAAAGATTTTGCGTGAGAAAGACCAGCTTTGTAGCTCCAGTCCAGAACTAACCCATGTTGGACACAGAACATGTCTTAGCTGGCACCGCACCGCTACGCTCCTCATCCTCACGTCTTCTCAGTCGTCTCAGGATGAACGATGGAGATGACGTGTTTGTGATGACATGTTTATGATGTTCATTTGATAAGCACAGAGATATGACTGTTGCCTTGGCTAAACCCTGATCAGTGCTGTTTTGTTGCCTCCTTTTTTAAATAAAGCAATGAAAAAAGTACATTTGTGTCTTTGCACTTTTTTCCCCACATATACCATGAAAGATAGCTCAGGTAAACTACTCTGTAAAGATCACCAAGTTTATTTACATGTATTTGCAATCAGTATTCTTTCAACTGGTTTGTAGATCACAAAAAAAATACCTTAAATAAACAGTAACTTGCTTTTGATTAGCATTAGTAGTGGTAATAAAGAAACTTTTGTTTCTTTTCTACCAGTATGTGTAGCTCAGGCTGTGTTTTGGCAGCTAAGCTCAATTTTTTTCAACAGAATCATTTATGAGCATTGTGTAAAATGTTTTAAATTGTTTACAAAATAAAATTTTGAATTTTTCCACTGTAAGACAAGTGTGAAATAAAATGGCGGACAATAGAAGGCAGTAATGCAAAATATCAGCTGCCCATAAACTGTAGAAGTCTGCTATTTTGCTAGACCCTTCTTATCATCTGTACATAAAAATATAACAATATTTCTGAACAGACTTGGAATTTTAACACCAAACTTAGAGCTTATAGAGTTAAAAAGGATAGACAGTGATTGTATATCTATATGTAGATGATTAACTACACCCTGCTTTATGGTAAGTTAAACTAATGCTGTCTAGATTAGCTGCTCGGTTAAGAGTTAGTACCTGAGTTCTAAATGGATTTCTATTTCTTGATTAAGTGCACTACATAGTGCATGAATGACTGGTTTGTGCACTTTATCTAGTATGGACAAGATAATATTGTCATTATTTCTAATTGTGAAATTCCTCATTTGTACTTTAAGTCGATTGTTGTTATTAGAACAGAGAATACTTGTACGATTTGGCAATTATCAAAACAATTATTTGACAGATTATTCTATTATAAATATAATCATCTGTTGCAGTCTATCTTTTTGTAATTTAAAATTTTTGTAATTGTCACCCTTTTCTCCCTTACTTAGCCAATTTCCACCCACCAGCCAGTTTGTGTAGTGTATGTGATATAAATATTGTCTCTTGATCATCATACGATAGCTGCCAACTGTTTCTTACTTTGAGACACGACACGACACGCCTTCAATCTGCTGCTCTGTGGGATGCGACACAATAGCCATCAAAAAATAAAGATGCTAGATTTTACTCAATATTCACAAGATATATGTTCCAAAAGACCCTGGTTGCTGAAGAAGACTTTTAGGAGCAAGCAAGCGATAAACTTTAGCCCTATTCGGACTGGCTTAGGTTATCAGGGGGACGTCGTTAATGTTTTACACGTCTCCTCAGTGCTAAAACTCTTGCATCTGGACAGTAATAAAATTACCACAGAGTGAGAGTCTAGTGGGTCGTATTTTCTACAAACCCACGTTTGTGTCACATGGTCATTTGAGCAACATGGTGTCCAAGCATTCAAAGAGGCAATGGAGTAGAGAAGAGATGCTGGCTTACTTCAGTTTTTCCTTATTTCAGTAAACAATAATCACAAAGTATACAAGAAGCATCCATTTTTCATTTCACAACTTGGGAAGTGTTTAAAGTTTGGCTGAGGGTCACTGATAGTAGATGCATGCTACAAGACTAAATACAGCAAGTAGTAGCAGACACACATCTTTTTTTTTTCTCAAATGTGAGGCAACATCTACCTAGAAAACCATGGACATGTGTATCTGGACTGGACTAAAATTATCAGAGGAGTGCTGAGTTTGGTGAAAGACAGTATGTAAATCGGGCTACAATGTCCTTAAAGGAGGACAGAAAAACACTGACATGTCTGATACGGATGGAAATAAAACTACCTGAAAAATTAGCCCAGGACCATCTAATTTTAATCGTATCCAAAAAGGGCTTTTGATACCAACAAAACACTTCAGTCCCTGTAATGAAGACTTTATATCAGGTAATTTGGCAAACTCGTTACTCGCTTTGTATGATAATGTTAGCTAGGTGGCTAAGCTAAGCTGAAATAATTATCTGAGGTTTTAAAGTTTAATGTTGTTTGTTGCTTTACCAGTGGGTTTCCTGACCAATAAATACACTCCTGGGGGGAAAAAAATGGGCCAAGCCCAAAATGGAAAATATTAAGCTTTTAATGGTCTTAACAAGAAATCATTGGTCAGAAAAGTAGCAAGAATTAAACAAATGCAGTCCCGAGAGCTCCTGTGCCACCATTTGCTCGTTTACTTTTGCTGCAGTGAAGAGTTTGGGAAAAAGCTAGAAACAGGGAAATTCACTTAGTCTTATACATATGGTCTTGTACACAAAGGTAAAATCATGATAAAATGATTAAAATGTTTGACGTGAAATTCAAACTAACACATGTCTGGGTGCACAAAATTTTCCATAAATGTCTTCTTGGATTTTTTTTTTTTTCTTTTAGTCATTATTTGGTTATCTGCCACACCTGTTGCAGCCCATCAAGGACCACAAGACTTAAACGAAACAAAACAAAACAAAAAGACTTGATTTAAAGAAATCAAGGGGAAAAGCTCTCCCATACTAAGCTCCTTTATCTATTTGTTTAATTCTTGATAATTTTCTGACCAATTATTTCTTGTTAAGACCATTAAAAAGCTTAATATTTTGCCATTTTGTTATCACTTCTCAGAATTTTCCTCCATTACTTTCCTGCCGATGATCATAAACATGGCAGCTACGGGGGGAAGAAAAATACATCATGTGAATGACGGTTAGTACCTGAGGGGAGCAGATCTCTGGTGAAATACACAACACTCACGGTAGGGGGCAGTAATGCTCGCAAAAACTAAACTGCTGATAAATCCCAGAAGAAGAAGCAGAAGCGGAATAGGACGCGCTGAGCAGCCAGGTGAGTCTTCTGACTTGAACGTAAAAGCAATATTATTTGCAGGATTTTAAAATCATAATTAGATCTCTCTATGTTAAAAACGATTGTTATTGTATCTGTATCTGAAATGGTTAACTACATGTGGCTTTAAAGGCAGCGTTAAGGTAAATTATACTAATGCTTGCTAGCTGAGCTAGGAGCTGGATTTCAAACGCGCTGCAGTTTTTTTGTGCACTACATAGGTATTAGTTACTGGCATATGCACCCTATGTAGTGCACTATTTAGCCAATGGCGCTTCATTTTGTATTCAGCCTTGCGAACCTGTGGGGCATTGAGTTACAGTTCACTAAACTGATGATTAAAACTATAGCGAGTTTATTTCTTTTAAGTTCTAATATCTCTGAGTTTTGCTGAGAGGTTCAGTAGATCACCAGCAGTTATTAGCAGAATTAATATAACTAATTTTTCCTAGACAAAACATTAGAGTGAGGTTTGTTAGTTTAGTATCTTTATTTTATACCCTATATTTTCTGCCTTGTTATTATAAGAGGATGAAATATGACTAAATGATTGAATTCTTATAAAATGCTGAAAGAAATCAATTAAATCCAGAAATGCAGACTGAATGCCAAAATGAATGATTGTTTTGTTTTATGGTTATAGATTTATTCTTATGGTTTACATTTTGT
>CM074946.1:23898884-23918567 GCA_037577455.1 Pangasius macronema
GGAGAGAAGCCGTATCATTGTGCACAGTGTGGCCTGAGCTTCACTTATTCAAGTGTGTTTAAGACACACAAGTGCATTACAGCAGAGGCATCGCACATGAATTTGTCAGGTCAAGAAATGTAATTATTACTGTATTTTGGCTGTTTTGCTTTGCATATAGCTCTTGGTTTTGACTAGATATTTTGAGCCAAGACATATGTTGAAGACTGCTGATAGGGTCAGAGCACCTGGAATTGATTGTGAACATGCCATCTGGTACAAAGCAAGGCCCAATTTAATAGTCAGATGTATAAAATCTTTAAAAAGTGTGAGATTTCATACTAGGCAAGAAGTAATATGTAAACATACAGTACATGTCCAAACGTTTGTGGAAACCTGACCATCACACCCATATGTGCTTGCTGGAAATCCCGTTCCAGATTGAAGCACAGACCACTCGAGTTCTTCCACTCCAAACTTGGCAAACCATGTCTTCGTGGAGCTCGCTTTGTGCCCAGGGGCATTGTCATGCTGGAACAGGATTGGGACTCCAGTGAAGGGAAACTGTAATTCTACAGCAAACAGAGACATTCTATACAAGTCTGTCTTTCCAACTTTGTGGCAACAATTTGGGGAAGAACCACGTAAGAGCATGATGGTCAGGTGTCTACATACTTTTGGCCATATAGTATGTTAATTTTGAGTGAAAATGGATCTGTAAACATCTTTATACTGAAGATGCTTTATTACACCACTGCTGGTGGTTTTTGTATATTTTCCATAAAAATATTTTCCCTGTTGTTATTGCTTTTTTCCAAAAAGCATTATAAGTGGGGCTGCAATGATTAGTCTGAGTAATGGCTGATCTTCGTTATGAAAAAACTGTCAATGTAGGCTTTTGTATTTGATTAGTCGTTAACGTAACCATTTACAGAAATACGAGTGCACATGCCTCTGTTCCTGGGTTGAATGTAATGCCATAGTGAAGCCAATGGGGGCAGCAGCGCTGGTATTAGTGCACCACACAGCACTGTGCGCAAAGCTGTTTTCCCAACACTAATGCAGAACGCAAATAAAAACCAGACCGACAGATTTCGCTTGCAAAATGCAGGCTTCTTGATTAGATAACAAGAAGCTGAATGGAGCCCAGACCAAATGCGGAAAAAAAGGTTTAATATCATTGTGAATATGACTGATAGAAAACACGATGGTGAGCCATGCTCTCGCTGTCTCGCAGACCGTACTTTGAATGATGGCACCAGTGAGAGAGGAATTAAACAAAAAAAAAAAACAAGAAAAATTTAAATGATAGTTCCACTGAATAAAAGTAAAAGCCTCATACAACGTAGTCTGCAGAAAGTAAGATGCCAGAAGCTTTTGCGTGGCGAGTGAAACATACTAAACCGTAGACGTTATAGCCTCATTTTACATATCATTCAACAGGCTTGATGCTTTTTTATGTAGTAGAAAAATACATATAGCAAGTTTAATGAGGCTGGTAAAGCTTATTTTTTTTATTTTAGCCTGGTTAATTTTGGCTTGTTAATGATGAACATCTGTGTGATTTAGTACACTTCAGCTAGAGGCAGAGAGAAAGATCCACTTAAATCCACAAAATTCAAGTTTCTTGTGCTGTTATTGAAAACAAATTCCATATTTTTAATTTAAATTGATTATTGTTCTTGTAACAGGGAATAATCATTAGATGAGCTCTAGAAGAGGAAGTCAGTAGAGTAACAAGATGTTAAGTTGTTCCTCACACTATATAAATTACATTTTCCTTTATATTATTGGGGGAAAAAACAACAAAAATGCCAAATGGTAATTGTTACAGCAGTTCTCATATACCAGCCATATTTAAGCTGATTATTGTTGATTAATTCACTTGAATAATTGACTATTAAAATGTTTTTTTCAGCCCTAATTATGAGTTAATTAAAATAGATGTTTTTAGCATTTTATTTTTATTGAATGTCTAAGAGTAATACATTAATAATGTAAGACTTCATTAACATCTGCTTAACCTTAATTGCCTTAATTCTTAATATTTTTTCAGGCTCATTTTCCTCAACAAAAATTACCTAACAGCAAGCTGAAATTGTCTAATAAATCATTTGGAATACATTTATTTTCATGTTATTTTAATTTGGAAGTTTCATGAACTATGGACTGAGTGAGTGAGTGTGTGTGCTCGTAAAGGTTAACAATTCACCTGTTGAAGATCTGCAGTAGTCCTAGAACATGATAAAACCCAAGTGCAGATTTGCAACAAGAAAGAGTCATTATGCAGGTTTAATTATTGACCTCATGCCATGTTATGTGGTTTTGTGTTGTACATGGTATTGTTTGAATGGCTATGCATGTGAGCACGCAAGAACACCGTCTCTGCAACCAAGAATAAAGAACATCATTTTTGCAACCCAGATTTCTGACTGTCTTTTTGTGCTATGAAACTGATTTCCAATAAAAGTGACATGCCAGGTGCTGGATGTTAGTTTAGTATCAGCCAACCTATAGACCATGGTGATGTCCACCATCCAGTGGGCAACCCTCTGCTTAGACAAGGGGGCCCCGTTTCTCTTTCCTCTGTGACAAATGAACAGTTTGTCTGAGGATTGGATGACCGCTGTCTGTGCTAGATGGGACCATAGAGCATATACTGGACACGACACAGCAATCTTCAGGTTTGCTCTCATGGAACACAGTGAGGGCAATAGCATTGCAGAACTGGCAGACCTTGGGTAGAAATCCCAGGTTAAACCACAGAGCCAAGCCACAGTTATCTGGCCACCAGTTTTCCCACACATTTTGCTGAATTAATTATTAGCAAAAAGTAAATTTTCAAAGACACCCATTTCAGTTTGAATTGAGTTCTTGAGTTTTATAAAGAGGGTCCTTATGGGACTCCAGTACCATAGGCAGATCCAACACCAGGCTTATGGGGAATCCTGGTGAATGAAAGTGCAGAATGGTGGTAACAAGCATATGAGTTGCCATCCATGGTGCTGTGATTTGCTACTGTCTAGCTGTCTATGAAGAAATGTATTTTGTGGATCAGGCAGTGCATTAGATCCAGGCTATGAGGTGCAATATTTGTGGAAAAACTTCCACTTAAGAATGTGCAAGACCCATGTACTAGGGGCCCTAGCTTGCAGTAGTGTTTTGACAATTCACTTGGAGGTACCAAGTGACACAACTGGGGGTGCCAATTCCGTTTAGGAGTGCTCTCCATCCATTTGAGACAGCAGGGCTGCTTGAGGAATTGATTGCAATGTGTGTAAAATCAGTGGCACAGGAGGAGAGATGGAGTAGACAGTGAGACCGTTGATGAGCCAGGGCATCCCGTCACAGCGGGTTGTTGGAACCTCAATTGGGGATCATGTCTCTGATGTTTGCGACTCTCTTGCCTAAGACTACAAGGCAGGCAGAAGTGGGTTCACGGGTGTTGAAACAGAACTGAGTTAACGTAACCTAAAAGGTCCATCCACCAGCTTAGCTTGTTTTTATGATTCTTAACCTGTGCTTTCTTCTCCAGGGACCTTGGCACACAGAACAGATTCCGCAGGGTTGATTGTCACACATCCACCAGAGCAGGTTTTGCAAACTACACTTGGTGCCATGGGTAGACCAGATTATGAAGATGTCAGATATCCTGGCCTTGGTGTCCCATGGCTGGGAGCGAGGTGTCAATCAGCTGTCCCTCAGAGGGATCAGCTTCTGCAGATTGGAATGTTGCTATTCTAAGTTGCCACTAGAGTATCATCAGTGTATCTGCATTCAGCACTCCGGCACTACGCATCTGGATATGACTCAACAATCAACAGTTACAAAGAACACTAGCAAGAATATTTTTGTAATCAGAGCATAATAACAAAATTATAATATAGTTTTATACTTTATTTGTAATTTATTTAAATAGCAATATTCATACATAAGCTCAGAAATAAAGCAAAATTAGAAGTTACGAGCATAAAACAAAATGAGTTTGTGAGAAAAATGAGTTCAATGAAATAGAAATTTACACAATATTCAATTGAGAATCAAAAAGTAAAATGGAAAAATAATGAATAAAAGCAAACCTTATAGGATTTTAAAAAAGTACAATGTGAGAAAATATCTAAGAACACCTTTTGTAGCAATGAGCTAGCTAAAGGCTTGAGTAAAACAGAATGCCCTAATGTTGTGTTGTTCACTGGAGCGAAGTTTTCCATGGCAAATCAACAGTGTCTGACTGAAATAGCTAGATATCTGTATTGCTAATAAATACAACAGCTAACTCTAAACTAAAACCCTGTGAGTAAACAAATCTGAATAAAGAGTGCTATAAGTTATGATGTATAAAGAAACCCTAATGTACTATGACCCCTAGCAGATATCTGAAGCCAGCCAATTCATCCTTTTCAAACGGTCATAGAAGAGGTCATTAATAGAGGTAATTAATTAATAAGAGTGGTAACTTCCCTATTATGTAACCATGAGCTAAGACTTCTGTGATTGGCTAGAATTACTCTGATTGATAGGGGAGACATAAAGGCTAGTATAGGCTAGTATAGTATTTAATAGCACACTATTCCTAACCTAAATTTAGCAAACAATTTTTTAATGGTTAAGCCTATATTTAAATTTCAATATGTCTTCCTGGTACACAAGTATGAGGACTGCATGATACTTCTTTATGGCATTAGCGGGACTGCACTGGCCAAAATTGCTGAAATTCCAAATCTCAAATGTCTTCAACAGAGGGCAACAATCTTTCTCTTTTTTTTTCATTTTTATTTTAAATGAAATTGTAATATCAGTAACCTGGACAAAAGGTTAGGTAATAATCTGGGTTAGAGGGAGCAGATTTTAATGCTGTCTGTGGATGCACTGAAGTTTCCCATGGCGAAGTCGAGGCCGACTCCGACGCCAGTCCCAACACCAAAAGCAGCAAACAGAGGCTGAGTGGATGAGACACCACGGAACGTGTGCAGGTGCACAAGCACATCGTCAACACCATAGAAGGCCAGAGACTCCTCTTCCTGGTTCAGAAAGACACCCACTCGGGGGCAGTATGTTACTGAGATCTCCTGCTTCTGATTGGCGTGCATAGCAGCACAGCACATGTCTGACAACTCCAAACTCCATGATTGGACATTGTAGCCAAGCCCTGCCCTTGCATCCGCACCTTTACGAGGTATGGAGATACTGGCCACGCCCACTGAAGAGCCCCGCCCACGCCACTCCACCTCCCAGTAACAACGGGAAGAGTTGAGTGGCTGGTTGCTGAGAATCTGGGTCCAGCTTTCAAATCGCTCAGGGACATCGGGGTATGGCTGGGTAGCAGCGTGCATTGTTACTTTGGTGTCATCTTCACTGAGAACCAATCGCCGATGAGCTGTGTTGGGGTCAAAGGTCAACTCCCAGGCATCTGAGAGTGAGAGAGAGCTTTATTTAATTATTTTTCTTTAATATGTGTTTTTCTTTAACAGACATCTTAATAAACTCAAGTCTAGTCTCAAGACACTTTTTGTATTAGCTTGGACTTGTCTTATTGGCATTTGTACTTGGACTAGGTCTTGGGCATTGGTCTCACTCAATGTGGTCTTGGTTTCGACTGAATGTTTATAAAAAATAATGTTTGTGTTATCGTATGTATTCTTCTAGAAAACATAGCCTAATTGGTGCGATGCACAACTGAAATCAACTAATTGAGGCTTGGCCTCGAAAAGTATTTGATGGTCTTTAGTCCCAATCTGGAAATGCTTTTATTTGGATTCGACTTTGACTTAGCACTGACCCCCTTAAGACTGGAATTGTCTTGGACTTGACAATAGCGGTCTTGACAACAGCCCTACACAAAGGAGTGTACTGAGTGAGTCCATATGTGGTGTTAGTCATTGCACTGATTCCCATTTTACTGTCTGATTTGAAGGAGCTAAAAATAAAAATCTAAAAATTAATATCCTTCAATATAAACAGTTGAAAATGAAACAGGCACCAGCAGTGTCAATTGAGTTACTATTTTGTTTTTTGATAAAAAAAAAAAAAAGAAGTCAAGTGTTTTTTCATTGGTGGACTAGTGGTTAGGCCACAGCACTCTCACCGCTGTGGTCCGGGTTCGATTCCTGCCAGGGAACCAACCCCAGCTACTGGGGTTGTGTGTAACAGTGCGCTCTCAGTGCCGGTCCCAAGCCCGGAAAAATTGGGGAGGGTTGCGTCAGGAAGGGCATCCGGCGTAAAAACTGTGCCAAATCAAATATGCGGACCAACAATCCGCTGTGGCGACCCCTAACGGGAGCAGCTGAAAGGGCGTTTTACTTTTACTGAAGCAGCGTGCATTGTTACTTTGGTGTCATCTTCACTGAGAACCAATCGCCGATCAGTTGTGCATCCGTAGTGAGTGAATGGGTGTGTGTGTGGGCGATTGTGCCCTGAGATAGATTGGCACCCTGTCCAGGGTGTCCCCCGCCTTGTGCCCCGAGCCCCCTGGGGTAGGCTCCAGTCTCCCCGTGACCCTGTGTAGGTTAGGCAGTAAAGAAAATTTATGGATGGAAGTCTAATATCTCTACTTAAAGCAGTTTAAAATAACAGTGATCCAGAGTATATTACACTGTTTAAGTGACTATATTACATCTTTAGAAGGAGCGACTGACTTAACATTGCATGTGATGTGGAGATGATTTTTTTGGAAATGACTGAGTAACGATGAAAATATTAACCTTTTTTGTGTAAAGTTTAACCCATATAAGTATGTATGATTACCTGTATGTATAATGTATAATGGAATGAATTTCATAATTGCATGATCCCAGCTGTGTATGAGAGAGAGAGAGAGAGAGAGAGAGAGNAGATTGTGTGTGCACTCACACTGCAGGAACTCGTCTCTGCTCCTCGGCTCGGGAGCCTGAATGCTGTCAATGTCGATCTCTCTCACTGTAGGGGAAAGAGAGTGGGATGTTGAAGCTGTCAGAAGAAATGAAGGGACTCTATGGCTATGCGTAAGTGTAAATAGAGTATCTGGGGGATTTTATGCATAGAATGATTTTGAGGAGATGATGAAGACGCTCACATGGAAAGGCAGGGATGGTGGAAGAGTCCGCGGTCGGCGAGTCCAGGAAAAGTCCAGGGTTTACTAAGCAGGGACACAATCAGACAAATATCACCATTAGCACTAACTCCATGATTCTCAAGTGGAGTCCATGAAGTACAGCCAGGGATTATGTGATTTACAGTAGTGCAAACCAAAACCGAACATTATCAATATGTTAGTATATAATTTCTACTGGAATCTAATGACAATTTTAATAAAGAAATTGGCTTAAAAAATCTCTGGCTCCAAAATATTATTGTGCATGTTTCTGAATAGTTTGTAAAATAAATCTGTTTTTTAATATACGGTTAAAGTGATCTAGTGACTAGAAGGTCTCTGGCTCCAAAATACTAGAAAGTTTGAGAACCCTGAACAAACTATCTATCTTGATTCCTGTGTAGTTCAGTGCCATTTCCTTTCATTTATTACAATACTTTGCAAAAGTCTTAGACACCCTATTTTTTTAGTACAAATTTTATATCTGCATTACTGAGTCAGTACAAAACCATTTTATTATTAGATTTTATTTTATTGTTTTCCAAATATATTTATTTTCTATTATTTTCAAAAAAATAATAGAAAATAAATATATTTGGAAAACATTAAAAACAAATATTAACAAAAAATAAAATGCTACAGAAAAAAAATTTGTATGTCAGTAAAAAAAAAAAAAGAAATGTATTACATGGTAGATCACTTTCCAGATAAAAACAAACAAACAAAAACAAACAACAACAACAAAAAATGAAATTTGTTAGATTTTGCTGCAAAAGTGCATCAGTCAAAAGTCTCCAGAAGAACTGTGGCAGATTCTCCAAGATGTTCAGTAAAATTTACCAGCTAATTTCCTTATAAAACTGTGTAAATTGTACCTGAGACTACCTTGTCAGTAACCAAATCACACCAAATACAGACTATGTTCAGTTTGATTGTTTACTGCTCTTTAAATTATTCTTAATTGCATTATCTTTAAAGGCACCATTGCTTTACAGCTTTTCTTTGCGTGTGCCTAAGACTTTTACACAGTACTGTATATGTGCCTTCTCTTATAGTTTCTCTCACTATTTCAACAAAGAAGCTATTTATATATATTTATATCTGTTGGTCTGTCAATATATCCAGCTGCTTTGCTGCGTATTGATCAAATGTTGTGACACCTCAGTATGTCTGTATTGGACAGTACACAATCAATTTTTACCTTCAGTCTGGTTTCCCCCTGCAAAAAGAAAAGTCAGTTAATGTTAAATGTCCAATACACGATACAAAAATGCAAAGCATATGTGCATTAGGAAGTGAGTGTTTCGATTGGGTGTGACTTACACTGATCCTGAGGAGACTCTACTTCCTGTTGAATAGGTGTGGCCTGTTTCACTGAAGAACAGAAAATCAGTGTTTAATTAATGCCTGAATGAAGCTTCTCAAAGTGTTTTATATGAAGAACTAAAAGAGCCAAACAATGTTATTTTTTTATTATACTAACAATAGAAATTAGAATTAGAATTGAGATTTGGTTTAGGTGTAGATGCAATTCAATGTAAATACCTGATGAAGATAATAAAATAGGCTGCGTTTGTATGAGCAGCTCAGAAATTATTCCTCACCTGATTCTTGTCTCTTCCTCCTGTTCCTTGGTAACAGTGAGCTCAGACTCCAGCGATCAGCTGATTTTACACAGCAATAAGGAAACAAAAATTACCAACACAGACATGCATTCAACAGCATGAACACTGTTTGTGTGTATGTGTGTGTTTGTGTGTCTAGAGCATCTTACATTGTCTTTCGGGCTGCTGTCTGACCGGTGCTGTCTGCTGTGTCCTGGGCGAGCTCTGGACATCTGGATTAGCTAACAGAGAGAGGTTAAATGTGTGTAATAAACACAGTATAATCAGCCCCTTATGTCTGTGTTAAGATGCTGTGTACCTGTCTCTCGCTCTTCTCTCCTCTCTCTGCTTCTGATTGACCTGATAGAACCTAAGCTCCAGCTGTCAGCTGAAAGAGAAGTGAAGAGTTAAAATATGTGCATCCATGTGTGTGTGTGTGTGTGTGTGTGTGTGTGTGTGTGTGTGTGTGTGTGTGTGTGTGTGTAGGGCTGCATGTGAACTACTGCCTGTACATCTGGTCCTGTTCCTATACGCTATATGGCCAAAAGTTCGTGGACACCTGACCATCACACCCATATGTAGTTCTTCCCCAGAAGAAGAAGTCGTTAGCACAGAATTGTACAGAATGTCTTTATATGCTGTAGTATTACATTTTCCCTTCACTGGAACTAAGAAGCCCAAACATGTTCCAGCATGATAATGCCCCTGTGCACAAAGCAAGCTCCATGAAGACATGATATTCCAAGGTTGATGTGGAAGAATTCGAGTGTCCTGTACAGAGGCCTGACCTCAACCCCACTGAATCGTTTTGGGATAAACTGGAACACTGACTTCACTCCAGGCCTCCTCACCTAAAATCAGTGCCTGAGCTCACTAATGCTCTTGTAGCTCTGTACTTCTGTTCTAGTATGCATATTCCTGTGTGTCTGTTTCTGTACATCTTATACACATGTTCCTGTACGGCAACTCCTATATGCCTGTTCCTCCTTATATGCATACCTGTGTCTGTTATGGTTGAGCAAAAACTCAACAACCTTCAAAACCAAGCAGAAAAACAAAGTGTACAGTCAGTGGACCCATATGAACAAACACACCACACACAAACGCACACACCCAGGCACGGCAGAGAGATGCTGCTCATCATTTCAGTTAATAGAATTTGCATAATTGTGTTCTTGTTTTACACGAGCTAGCCGGGTCTGTCAGCATGGCAGTACTGTTGTACACACTAGGAGGAATTCATCCTGCGCTAATAGAAGAAAGATCGCATTGACACCAAAAGAATAGGACATAGTCCGATTTATACAAAAGTCCAGAATACCATCAACTTTCGTTCTTTTGTTAGTTTTGTAAGTGCGTAAATAAGACAACGTGAACCTATGTTTACCTTGTTACTTCATGTATCTGGTTATATTGTTCATTATTCTTTAGTATCAATCATTTTAGGAAGAAATTCTTTTTTTCCCCTGTTACCATTATTTGTATAAATTGTATAAATGCAATTGCATTTAGTCCACTTCTAAATCTAATGTGGTAATAGTATTAAGTTCAAAATGTGGTTATCCTACATTGCCTCTCTGGTTGCTGTCTGGCCATGACTGTCTCCTGTGGTCTCTGGGAACTCCGCACTTCTCCATTAGCTAACAGAGAGATGGAGACAAATCAAC
Source organism: Pangasius macronema (assembly GCA_037577455.1). Taxonomy (NCBI): domain Eukaryota; kingdom Metazoa; phylum Chordata; class Actinopteri; order Siluriformes; family Pangasiidae; genus Pangasius; species Pangasius macronema. Next base: position 23,909,204 of record CM074946.1, read on the forward strand.
ACAGAGCTAGAGAGAGATAGAAGTTCAACATATGTGAATGACACACACAACAATTAGACTGTGATAAAATGCCATGTACTTGTCTCTCTCTCCTCTGTCCTTGGTCTGCCTCTGGACCTGACAGAACTTATGCTCCAGTTGTCAGCTGAGAGAGAGAGAGAGAAAAAAAAAAGAAGTGTATGTGAATACATGTATAGCTATGAGCAAGGTCTGGCCCTGGCCTAATCAGTGTACTTGCAGGACTCAATCATAATCATGAGCATCTACTATGCACTGTGTGCCATTATGTGTGTGTGTCTGTGTGTGTGTGTGTGTGTGTGTGTGTGTGTGTGTGTGTGTGTGTGTGTGTGTGTGTGTGAGAGAGAGAGAGAGAGACTCACCTTCTTGCTCCCGGTTTTCTCTCCTCTGTGTCGACTGCTGTGTAGTCCAAGTGTCAGCTAATGAGGCAGAAAACAATGTGCAAACTTTTTTTAATGTGCAACTTTGCAATACAGACATTTTCTTTAGAACACAGCCTGCTTTATCAACTAAAAACCCTGCTGATTGTTTTTTGCAGCAATGAAGGTTTTGCTTTTTAGTGTGTAACGTTTTATGTATGTCAATAATAAACAGCAATGCCATTTGTGTATTGTATTTCACATTTTGTTTCACCAGTGTAATTGCTCTGCTGTCTTGCACAGAATCATGTCTGTACACTAATGCTGTTAATTATACAAAGCTAATACAAATTAGCCATGATCAGTTGCCAAGTCACACTAACAAACTAAACAAAATAGACAATTTTTACTTGCATCTTACCCTCGCCATCATTTGTGCTTCTGCTGTGAGATCTTGGTGAGTTTTGAATCTCCCTCTCTGTAGACAAAAGACATGTAAAAACAAATATACACTCAATACTGAATGAAATATGTACCAGATTTTCAGGACTATTTCATAGTCTATTCAACCAGTAAGAGGAACCAAAGTGCCATTTTAAAGGCAGTAACAAATGAAAGAAAAATAAAAACACCTATTACACTAAGGCAAATGATATAATGAATGAATTGGGCTTTATAGTCCAGTAAATACTGTATGTATTGTTACTGTACAGTGAGGTATGATTAGATTACCTTGCTCTCTCTCCTCTCTCCTCTGCCGCTCACCTGGTCTCAGAGAGCTCACACTCCGATTATTAGCTGAGACAAAACACACACAAATAAAGTCTGAAAAGTCACTTCAAAAAAAAAAAAAACAAACTTCTAGCCAGTCATTGATCAGCTGTAGAAAATGGATCTTTTAATAGTTTTATTCCTGGACTGGATTTGGCTTCATATATACACAAATTGTTTCAGATAAAAGAATGTGCAAAATGAATACATTGAAATACAAATGATTTCCTCTCATTGTTTTGTCTTTTTGTATTTTATCCATAAAGCCTTTCCTATAAAAGAGAAAAAGAGGGAAGGTGTTTTTATTTTATGCAGATTTTGTAAAAGCTAAAATCACCCTGTCATATGCAGTCAAGTGCAAAGATTTGCATACCCTTTGGTGAAACAGAGAACACCAAAAAAACTACATTTAGCATATTAGGCTTTACAGATGTTACTTTATTATCACCTAAAAATTTTATCACTGAAAAAAATATTATCAGTAAAAAAAATGAAATAATATATTTGAAAATAGGATTAGTAAAATAAATATTGCCTTCTTCAAATCAGATTGCTGTCTTCAAATCAAAAGTTTATATTGTTTATATACAAACTGCAGTATATTTCTTTTGAATTTACTTTGTTTTGAAAGCCAGACAATTCAATTTTAACTTCTTATTCATAGATAAACAGTAAAATAGGTACATTGACCTTTTTTGCATTCAACTATATGAATGACAAACTTCTATGAAGGATTAAAGATGATACAATATAATACATGCATTCATGTGTGTGTGTGTGTGTGTGTGTGTGTGTGTGTGTGTCACCTTGCTCTCGCTCCTCTCTGTTGTAGCTCGCTCTTGGTCTTGGGGATGCCCCTCTATCAACTAACACAAGGACAAAACATGTTTGGTAAAACATCTCACAGCATGTGCTGATTCTGTACTATGTTAAACTCTGATATTCATCATGTATGATATTGCCTAGCACCTGTTTATTTTTATTACTCCGTCGTACAAACCTGTCACTAATAAGGTCCTAGTTCAGACAAAGTATATCTAGGCATCGGTAGGGCTGCTCTTATTTAAATTGTTTGGCCATACTAAAATGCCAGTATTAGATTACTGTATATTAGAGTGGCATTTTAGCATGGTCAAATGATTTAAATAAGAGCAGCCCTCCCAATGCCATCTATATGAAACAAGTGGATAGTGTGCTAGAAATGACGATGTAAAATTTAACCTTTAATTAAACATATTAATGATAACAGGAACAGCTACATATTTACTACATTTTAAAGCATTCTATCATGACAATATATTCAGATATGCTTAAAAAGTAGATCATTATGAAATTAATTCATCTTCAGTTAGTGCTTTATCCTTTTCAGGGTGACTTTGGATCTTGAGAACACTCATGGCACCATGCACACACACATTTGATGACAGAATACACACCTAGGGGCAATTTAGATTCTAGCATGATATTGGGAAGTGAGAGGAAACTGGAGAACCTGGAGGGAAAGCCCATGAGGAGAACTTCCTCACAGATAGTAAGCCCTAATCTTGTGGCTAATTTCGCCTCCTAATATTCTGTGGACACTCTACAGGTCCTGAAGAGACAGACAGTTTCGCAGACAGACAAACATTTATAATCAATTCTGATAGTTTTGGATACAGATGGATGAATCCTGGAGACATACAGGCAGATTTAGAGATAGATGGTCAATTTAAAACATAGACAGTTCTAGAGTCAGAAACAGATTTAGAGATAGATTTAGAGATATATGGCCAGTTTAAAACATAGACAGTTTTAGAGATCGACAGATTTGGAATGGCTAACGGCAAACATCAAATCAAAATGGCAGATCAGCGGCTCAGAAATGTTACCTGGGCCTCGAACACTCACAGAGGGCAGTGGAGGGGGACCTGCTACACACACACACACACACACACACACACACACACACACACACACACACACACACACAAGCATATGAGATTAATGAGTCTGGTAATACAAAAATTAGTAAAATCAGATATCATTACATATACCTTGTGTGCGACTGCTTGATGTTTTGGCTCCAATTCCTGAAAACACTGACATAGAGAGAAAATATGTTTACAGCCTTATATGGTAGTAGTTATATAAGTAGTTATATCAATATTAACAGTGCAAAAATGCTGCATTCTGCTTACTGCACTGATGCTACTCATCATATATTGCATATAATAACTGTGGACGCTACTTTGCTGCACACTTGGGGTTCCATACCTGCTGCTTTACACCATTTGTACAATTCTTTACAATGATCATTCATCTTCCCTGGGGTTAATACTCCAGTATTGCACTGACACTTTCACATCACTCAGAGTACTTGTGAATATAAAGCTATATTCACTTTATATTCTGTACTGTTATAGGAGTATACTACAGAAGTATACTAATATACTATTATAAGTTATTTCTGAATATTTTTATGTTTATTTTTATTATTCTGGATCCTATTGCTTGCACACTCTACTCTTTGGATTGCTACTGTAATCTGTGAATTTCGTTCTGGGATTAATAAAGTGATAGAGTAATTTGTCTGTCTGTCTATCAGTAGTGGACTTTACTCACATTTTAAAATGGCTGGCTTCTGTCGGTCAATCACTGTGAACGGCACTGTGTTGAACACTGTAGGAAAACCAATTGCAGAAATATAAATACATGTTATGATTTATAGACTGAGCTCAGTGTGACTGTATTTTGTAAAAACAGCATTTCTCTTAGATAAAGCCACAGATCTAGAGGAGCTTATGGGCATAGAGAGTTTTGCTAGACTGGGATGTTTTGATGCTGTAATACACTTCTAATGCTGTGGCTCCTTTCACTCTCCAGACCTCGAGATTCATCCTGGGATGTCACTTGGAATCTCACTTGGAAACTGTAGATTTGTACCTAATAAAGACTGTCCTGTGTTCATCCCAGGACTCTCATTCACAATCGGATTGTTCATTAGGGACCTAAATCTACATCCAGATTTCTGTAATATATCTTTAGAATGTCTATTCCAATACTAGGGGAATATACGTACTATATACATGGACCAAGTGGCCAGTTTATTAATCATACTGATCAATTAACCAGTGGCAAGTCACTGTGTATCACCAAGGAATTATCTTGCGTTTCATAAATAACAAAAAGTTCTTGATGCATGCAGGATTTGAGCCTGACTGTATATATCTGTGTGCTTGTTTGTGGCTATGTTCCTGACCTGTCTTGTTAATTTTGTCCAGGTCTTGGTTGCACAGGTTCTCCACTTTCTCCCTGAGATCCAAAATGATTTTTCGTACAGGATCAAACGAGGTGTCCAGATTCACTGTAATATTGCCAAGCTCACTGAGCTCTGGAGAGCAAAGACACTGATATGTCTGGTGAAAGCAGAAAGAGAAAAATCAAGCAGGAAATATGGCTTAAATATAACAAATGACTTAACCCATATATTAAATGTACAGTTGACCCTTTCTGACCCCTATGGCTTTCTGTATTCTAGCTACCCTGTTTGTATATTATTGACTGCCCAAGAGGATACAAACAGGCTTGGCTGTTCTTTATTTGCTCATTGCCTCCTTAATTTCTACTCCTTACATTTATCATTGACCTGGGGTCCCTGGAGGACTAGTGGTTAGGCCACAGCGCTCTCACTGCTGCAGCCAGGGAACCAACCCCAGTGCAACAGTGCACTCTCAATGCCGGTGCCAGGCCCAGATAAAATTGGGGAGGGTTGCATCAGGAAGGGCATCTGGTGTTAAAAAAAACTGTGCCAATTCAAATACACGGACAAATGATCCGCAATGGCGAACCCTAACGGGAGCAGCCAAAAGAGGAACTGCAACAACATCATTTATCATTGAACTCATTAAACATCTTGAAGCTCTCTTCTTCTCTCATCCAGCGGATGACTGTATATTTTACAGCCATAGAATGGGATCCCATGACTTTTATTAGCATTTTATTTATATTTCAGTTTAATGCACCCATTTACTGTAGATGCCAGCATTCAAAAGTACTTTAACTGAGTAGGACTTTGACATGATACTTTCACTTTGCCAGTATTGTTTCCACCACTGTTCAACAGTTAGGAAAAACAAGTGACCCCGGTGAAGTGAACTAAGGAGCCAACCCTAGATTTGTCATGTTTTTTTTTTTTAATTGACTCCAGGTGTGTGTTTGTGTGTACCCTGAGAAAGTAGATATTGTCCTGACAAGTCACCAGCCCCTTTAAATCAGAGTCCTTCTTCCTCAGCTGACTGATCTCCGTCTCCAGTTTGTCCACCAGCTGCTGGGCCTCCTTGATCTTCTCCTCCCCGCTGGAGCTCATTACCTGCTGGATCAGGTCCGCCAGACGCTGCACTGAGTGCTGAAGCTCACACAGCACAGTGTCTGTCTCCTCGCTCACCGTGTCGGACGAGCACTATAAACACACACACACAGTACATTTGTCTTACTACATAATGACATAATTATTAATGCAGCTAATTAACGTTATGCTACACCTAAATCTAACCCTAACCTAAACCCCAAAACCAAAAGGAAACCTTTTGGCTCATTGGTTTTTAAATACAAGCTGCAGTTGTGACTAAAAGCCGCATTGACGACCAGCTAAATGTTCCCACAAGACCAAAGACCAGATATTCTTATCCTTGTGGGGACATTTGGTTCCCACCAAGATATAATGCAGATCCACACACACAGCCAGTGATACCAATGGCAGCAGAGGGTCTCACACACACACACACACACACACACACAATACTGAGCTTAGATAAACTATTCCATTCATGGTTCAATCAGCTACTTTAGTGATCTTTCACACATTCAGACCTGTTTAACTTGTGCGATGGCTCTAACACTAGGGCAGAGTGTTAGAGTATGAATAGCATTAGGTGTGTTTAGGGCGTTTACAAACTGTTAAAGATTTTAATCTGTGTTTGAAAAGGTGAAAGCGTGTTACTGAATTAATGATGGTCACCTTGAGGGTCTCCAGGACTTTCTTCATGTCTTTGAGTTCCTTCTCTCTCTCCTGCAGCTTCTGCAGATTCTCTGTCTGAACCACCAACATGGTTTTCTGGGAAAAGGCATTGATGTTTTATTAAACATTAAACATTATTAATAAGCATCAATTATTGTATACCGTATGTCTTTACGCCACAATAATACAGTAACAATAACACTAATCATATTAACACACTTAATAAGACATTGTAACACTCAACAAAGAACTCAATAGACCACACTAATACCTAACAACAACAAGCAGTAATATCCTGATATCCATGTTAACATGGTTTATAGTACAGTGCTGTTCAAGTCTTAAGTCTGATTGGTCAGAATGTGTTGATTAATTTTCTCTAACAGCTCTGACAGTAGTACAGCTCCAAATCACAGGTTTATATTAATGCGCTCATTCTAATAATTTATTGTTTCTATAGTAATGACTTACATAGGGACTTGCATGCTGGGTGCTCCACACAAACTACAGCTAATAATAACTGGATTAAGGAATGTGTTGTTATTAAACAAATAATAAATTATAATCATTGTTTAAGGAGACATTTATTTAACATTTATGGAAGGAGTCTCTGATGTCCGCGCTTTGTAACAACCAGTAAGTTTTCCACCATAGGAAAGTCTTCAGGACAGAGGAGAAATAAACACTTTCTGGTTTCTTAGTAACATGACAAGCTGCAATTATTTGCTTTAATAACTTCAAGAATGAGGAAAAAAGAGGCTGGGAAGGGAATGGCTGTTTATAACTGCTAAAACTAGGAACTAACTTGTTTGAAGGATGTTCCACAATATTAAATGTAACTATAAATGGTTAAAAGCATTGCATTGTTCATTAAGAAATTAAAAATTGTAATTGTTAAATAAACTGTTTAAATAAAACACTTCACGACATGCTGTTATTGGAAAATAATGAACTTAAAGCTGGTAACAATAACTCTTCATGTCCGGCCACATCACACCAGCTTGTCGTGGATAATTTTCCTATAACAGCATATATTGCCACATTGTTTTCCTTATTTGTAACACACATCAGGGGTCCTGTTTGTCAAAGTATGTGTAGAACATGTTCTTATTATTTGTGCTTAAAAGCCATAAATACCAGTTAAATACCAGTTAAAGTGACAGCTAAAGAAATTTTTACATCTCACAAACATAGCATCAGTACCACAGAGGGCTGTGTACTACTTAAGCATCATCAATATACACTTTAAAACCCCTTCATATTCTTCTTACATTTAGATTCCTAAATGGGTAAATAATAAACCAGCATATCTAAGTTGTTAAATCTTCCTCTACCTTCCTACTGATAAAATAACATTACACTTTGCATGTTGCTTGTTCTAAAATCTCTTTAAATAAATATAATTCAGCAAGGTGCTACTTAAAGCATTCTTGCATTATAGCCTATTATTAAATTAAAATTATTGTCCTTTTATCTTGTTCACTTCCCCAATACACAATACACTATATACATCATTATAATAAGCAGCACTGCAGTCAGACCCTTATCCTGCCTCAGTCTCTCTCTCTCTCTCTCTCTCTCTCTCACACACACACACACACACACACACACACACACAAAACTCTTTTAACACTCTCACTAAAACTGCACTGTGTGTGATTAGTTAGTTAGACAGTTAATTACTTTTATTGTCCACAAAGTGGAAATTTGTCTTTGGTTTCACCATACAAAGACATTAACACAACATCCTAAAAAAACAACAAAGTAAAAGTACATAAGAAAACAGTATAAAAATCTAAAACTCAAATATACACTATATTTCAACATACACACACATATACATTGCCATGTGTACATACATATATAGCCACACCTACTCATATACCCACATTTATGACTCAGCATTTAATATTCTAATGGCAGTTGGCACAAATGGCATCTGATACACATTTTTCCTTGCCCGTGTTTGCATTCTTAGAAGAAGGATGTGTTACGGCTCTTTAGATATGCGAGTCGACTCGGAGCGTTCACCTAACTGACTCGGCTGAAAGAGTCGACTCGTTGGTAAAGGACACATCAGTAACGCGCAGGGTTTAAATGCTTTTCACCTGCTTTTCTGCGCGCTCCGTCTGCGTAGACACGCTCTCGTGGTCCTTGTGTTGGTTGGTCGTGCACAGCCAGCAGATGTAGATCTGGCACGAGCGGCAGTAGAACTCCTGCAGGTACTTGTGCTCGGGGCAGATCTTCTGCGTCAGGTCTCCGGTGGGCGCGATGAGCTCGTGGCTCTTCAGCTTGGCCTGCGTCTCGTGCGGCTTCAGGTGCTTCTCGCAGAACGACGCCATGCATGTCAGACAGGTTTTCACGGCTGCTCTCGGCTCAACGCACCGGTCACACGGCACGCTCGAGGCAGGAAGTTGTTTCATGGCGGCTTTTCGGTCGCGCGCTCCTCGCTCGGACGCAGACGCGGCTGCACGGCGCGCGTTACGGATGGACTCGCGCGCTGTCGAGCTGAGGTTGCCCAGGCGGAGCTGCTCCACGGCCTCCGCCAGCATGGTATTACGGCAGAGAGGAGGACGGGGGTCGAAGGTCTGGCGGCACTCGGGGCAGCTGCACGCGCCGGTCTTTTTGCGCTCCGAGTCCCAGTAGTCGGTGATGCACTTAATGCAGTAGCTGTGACCGCAAGGGATCGTCACGGGCTCGGTGGGCAAGTCGAGGCAAACGGGGCAGTTAAACTGCTCCTCCGTCCACAGGCGACCCCTACTCATTTTTAAAGAAAATACAGAATCGAGCTAATGCACTAAACACATAAATGTAATAGTTATGACACTGCTTTACCCACACTCTATGAAGGTGTGTGTGTGTATGTGGAGTAGATTGGGGTGAGTTACTGTCCCCTTTCAGGTGTTTAGGGGCGGGCCTTCACTCACAGAGCAGGTCTAAGGAGAAAAACAGGGACCAACATACCTGTCATTCCAGCATTTATCTGGCATGTCATCATCTCTGTCACACACTCAGGTGGAATGAACTTCCCCTGGCTGTCTGAACAGAGTCACTGTCTGTCCTCAAACCAAGACTAGTTTTGCTAGTTTTAAATCTTTTGTGTGTGTGTGTGTGTGTGTGTGTGTGTGTGTGTGTGTGTGTGTGTGTGTCTCTTGTATACTCAAATTGTATATAATTACTATTATAAGTGTTATGTCTCCTATCATTTGCTGCTGTAACA
>CM074946.1:23926931-23968771 GCA_037577455.1 Pangasius macronema
CTCCGGTGTTATGAACTTCCCCGGGCGGTCTGAACAGAGTCACTGTCTGCACACACACACACACTTTTTTTGTTTTTTTTATATCTTTTGTGTGTGTGTGTGTGTGTGTGTGTGTGTGTGTGTGTGTGTGTGTGTGGGGAATGGGGGGGGGACACCTGGCAACCTTGGCTTTTACCTTTTCTGTGTTCATAATACACATGCATGCCACTTACTGTATCAAACATAATTAAACAAAGGTATAGTACATCTAAAAACCATTCAAAATGACTGTCTGCTAGATGCCTGTATGTTGTTGACTCTCAACTGTCTATGACGGGCATACTCAAAAAATTCACTAGTCAGGAGCCTAAAGCATAAGTCAACAGTGATAGCCTCTCGCATCTTATTGTTGTCCTGCCACACCATTACACCTGCCGTTGTCTGCTCCAGAATTATGTTCCTCACCCTTGTAACTTCATACTGCAGTGTCGACAAGGAAGAAGCTTGACCAGGAAGCACTGGTAAAACAATGCACTCAATCTTTTCTTGGCAAACTCACATTAACAGCACAAGCACAGGCTTGGTGATTAGTTACAGAATTACTAGGATAGGGATAACCAGTGTTGGATGGTAGTTAGAACAAACACAATAACATGCCAGTGAGGACTAACATGGCCAACCCATAAACACATTTCTCTTATAACAAACACTTATTCTAATAAAACAAAACATCAAGCACCACATTAACAGGCAGACACAGGAGCTTGCAGTTATAGAAATGAATGTCTGATTTAATAACACAATGCTACAATATGCTTTAATAATGCAACAGTATATTCGCTAAAAAAAAAGAAAGAAAGAAAGAAAATACTCCATATTAGCATATTAGTTGCTGAATAAAGTGAATTTTAAGCTGTCACTAAGGGGAAAAAAAAGTCAAAAGAAATTCCTGGTTTAAACATTGGGTGTCAAAGGACAGTTATGTAAAATGCTTGTATGACACCAAACAGCTAGAAGATTTAAATAAATAATAATAAAAAAACAAGACAGAAAAGGGTTAAACACTGCTCAACCACCAGGTGAATTCACTGAGCAGGCCCACCCTGACTTTCCCATAGAAGCTGGATTTGTGAAGAGCTGATGATATTGCTGAGGTCTGCACAGGTCCTGTAACTCCTTCAGTGTTGTAGCTGGCAATTGCTCTTCTTGCCTGAGCACTCAGTCTTGGGAATGCCATATTTATTCCACTTTGTTGGAATAATGGATTTCACAGTGCTCCTAGGAAGATTCAAAGCCTTGCTGATTATTGCTTTTATAACCTTCTCCAGCTTTTGTCCTGCTAAAAACTTCCTCTCAAAGTCAGAGATATGTAATGTGCAGGCGTACAACTGGACAGGCTACCAGGTTTTGGTACCTGTGTGAGACTTTTACAGGTTTGGGTGGAAATTAGGAGACGAACATCGGTGGCTTCTCAGTGGAGATCGTCAAGAGCACCAAGTTTCTTGGTGTTCACCTGCCGGAGAACCTCACCTGGTCGCTCAACACCAGCTCCATAACAAAGAAAGCTCAGCAGAGCTGTACTTTCTGCGAAGGCTGAGGAAAGCACAGCTCCCATACATGTCTTGATCATGTATATTCAAAGCCCTATAACAAAATTTAACTCCACACAGGCAACCCAGCTAAGGATCAAATACTTTGATTCTAAGTATTGAAGTTGCCTGATCAGGTTCTCTGGGGTCAGATGGTGATCCAGTTATAGTTGATAACTCTGGGATATATCCATAAAACTATCTCATTTTCAATGGGATGAGGTAACGATCTTAGATAGCTTCAGACTGTGGAAGTGTGACTGTATTTTCTATACTAATCTGAATGTTAGTATTAAATCAGGAGCGTGACCACCATTATTAGTGGTTCCTATTACGTTCTGATTAATCCCTGCTGAATCTAGAATGGACACAAACACTGTTCTCAGCAGGTCTTGTGGATTATCAAAATTAATATTAAAGTCTCCAACAAGTAAGGCCTTGTCCACAGAACCAACCAGGTTTGAGATGAAGAGACAGAGACAGGCAGAATCTTAACTGAGCTCAGGCTCACGTTTATTCAGGCCACGCTTTTCAGCGCACTTTCAAAACTCAACAGAAGACACTCGCAGCCTTCTCTCCAGCTGGTTCAAGTTCAAGCATCCTGGCATGGGTACATGCATGGGCATGTGTGTATGACTGACAAACTCGTGCCAAGCTCATGGGTTACAGGCGTCACTGAAAGCACAGACACAATTAAGGAGACTGTCTGTAATCAGACACACTTCATCATGTGTTACCTGCCGGTTTCACCCACCTCCTCTCTGTCCACAGCTGACGCTCGACCACACCCTCACTGCTATTAACATTTCATTAACAATAAGCCCTTTAGATGTAAGATATTTAATATTTACCAGCCCTAGCTTCAGGTCAGACATGACTGTACATTCAGTATGATCTAATTTTATGTTAATTAGGCTGTTAAAACAAGTATACACCTAACTAGGGCTACTGGTGCCCCTAAAGGCCTAGCTAATTTCATGCTAACTTCGCCTAAGGCGTCTACACTTCACAGCAACTACGCTGCTCTCACTCTCACTCTCACTAGCCCTCTCTAGCATCTGATTGCGCACCTCTAATGCTGCAATCTTCTCTGTCAGAGAGCTAACTAATATACACTTATCACAAATAAAACTGTTACTAATAACAGCTGCAGCTGGATACATCTCGTCACATCTGGTGAACACAAAGGAAGAAAGCGCTGAGCGTGTGCCCCCTAGTGTAAAATCACTGAAGTGAATGCTCGGATTTACCCATAGTGCACTGCTTTCGCAAAGCACAACACATCGCCATTTTCAGCGTTTTGGGAGCTCTGCAGACTGGATCAGCAAAGTAACTAGGTCACAAGATCGGAGAGAGGAAAATAAAGGAATAATCTCCACCAAAACGACGGATTTTAATTCGCCAATCTCACTGCTCCGAGCCCATCGACTGAGAGCAAATGATCGTGATCAGCTGGCCCGCTCGGATGAAGTATTCAAGTGCAGGCCCGGGCTGATGTGAGAGCTGATCGCTTTCCTAACTGCGATTTCAACACAATCCAGGTAGGATGACAGCGGAGTTTTTGCACTAACTATCACCGTTTGCTCTAACATTATTATTAAGGGCATTACTTCCGGGCATTTGACTTGCTCCTGTAGTCATGACTTTGCGCCGTCCACTAATCGCTGTGTAAGCTGGCAAATGAGTAGCTGGACTAGTGCGTTATTAACCCGCCCGTATTCCGTTAAAAACGTCGCCTTCTGCGCTGGGATTGAGTAGTAAATAAATGCCTATAAATGGGTGGGGAAAAAAACGGACGTGTTCTTGAATTGAAGGTAGACCGACGCATGAAGTAGTACGTTTAGTAAACACATAATGCAACTACACTGCGTTGTTTGGCTTTGGCTCCGATGTAGGGGGCGTGGTCGCCTGTGAAGTGACTATACTACAGGCTGCTTCTCAAGCTGAGGCTGCAGTAAATGTACTTTTCTCATAGCTGTTCTGCATTTACGACAATGTGTGTAAATACTAAACCATTTGACGACATCGGTGACAAACTATTTTCACCATTATATCGGTTTTTACAGCTTGGTTAGACGTGTATGACATTACACTTTCCAGTTTACTCGACGGTGATGTTCATGATGGACCTGAAATCAGTGCATTAAATCAGTTCTGTTGAACTGTTGCTGTTTTCTTGCTGGTGAATCAGCCATGTGCCCCGACACCTTTGGTTCCTCAAGGGTTGTTTAGATGTTTAATAGCTGTAGATTTCTAAAGGGGTCCTGTTTAAAACCTTTTGTGAAAGAGAAATCTATGTAGGGTCGTATGTAGAGCCTTCAGTTCCCACAGAGAGAGAGAGAGAGAGAGAGAGAGAGAGACTGTGTTGTACTCAACCAGTAAATGTTATTCGGTAAAATCAGCTCATACTTAACTTCCCAGATTTGTGTTATTGAATGTATTAATAGATGTGAGGCTAGCCTGTAACTGTAACAATATTATATTACCACAATATCCAGTGACGTTTATCGATTTTGTGCTCTTGCACTCTATCATGGTTAATGGAGAATATTTTGATTTCATTCATTTGAAATAAAATTGATCATTAAATGTTCAGCCCAGAAAGATAAAATAGGCCTACAATGAAGTGTCAACACTAATCTAACACTTTACTAACAATGTTAATAATTGTGATAATTAGAAGTTGAGTAAATGCTCAGGGTTTTTTTTTTGACAGCATGCTCCTGTTCTCTCCTCCTCTCTCCTCAACACTAATCAGAATCAACTGATTTGTAAAAGGATTATTATGTTTTTTTTTTGTTTTAAATACTGCTTACTGCATATTACTGCAGAATCACTTAAACATCTCCAATCCAGCTGAGTTATCGTGATTGCCATAGTTCTCAAGTGCACAGCTGGTAACAGTGCTGCATGCACTCTCCTTAAAACTGAAATGGTGGAAATTTTCATGGAAATGTTTTGTGTTTGGAGTGTTTTGCTGTCTTTTTTTTTTTTTAGGCAAAAAGTTCTGGACCATTAAATTGTTTTAAAATGAAAAATTCAGGGAATCAGGGAAAAGGAAGCATCACACAAGCATATGTGAGACTATTTTAAACAACAGGTAAACACAGTGTTGGGTGCTTCTGTAGGATGCTTATGTAGATATTCACTTTGTGAATACTCACTTGAAAGTTAGTTTTGTATAGTACACCATTATAATAGGGTAAATCCCTATTAGTTGGATAAGTGTGTAGCCTCTTTACCAGTTATCATTATGTATAGATTTTGTAGGACTATCAGAACTGTAAATTTTAGCAGTTTCAGATGAGACTACACATATTCATTACATGTTCAACTGATTATGAGAAAGCTTACCTTTTTTCATAATCTGATTCGTAACAGTCTTCAGCACAATCGAGCATTTCTCCAGTGGATTATGGTGCCAAAGATGAAGCCATGTTACATATAAATCAGGTGTATGCAGCAATGGCTAAGGAAAAGCCCCTACTAAAGCATGTTGTCTTGGTCTGCTTTGATATCAGCCTCCAAATAGGGCTGGTAAGTATTGACATGTATAGCAGAGTTGCAGAGCTCTGCTGATGATATCAGCCACTATAGCTGGCTGACAAGCAGAAGCACAAAACTATGTGCTTCTGAATGATGGTAACTAAAAACATTATGAATTTGTGGATGATCCAAAGCATACCACAACATCTGTCAAACATGGTGGAGGCAGTGTCATGCCATGGCATGTATGTCCGCCAGTGGAACTAGGTCACTGGTGTTTATTGGTGAAGTGACTGCTGATAGAAGTAGCAGGATGAATTCTGAAGTGTGTAGAGCTATACTTTCTGATTGAGTCAAATGCTGCAAAACTGACAGGATGACTCTTCACAGTACAGATGACTAATGAGCCAAAACATACAGCGAAAGCAACCCAAGAGCTTCTTAAGGCAGTTCTTAAATGGCTGAGGCAGTCACCTGACCTCAGCTCAATTGAGCATACTTTTCACTTACTGAAGACAAAATGTAAGGCAGAAAGCCACACAAACAAGCAGCAACTGAAGGCAGCTGCAGTAAAGACCTGGCAAAGCATTTCAAGGGAGGAAACTCAGCATGTGATGATGTCCTTGGGTTCCAGACTTCAGGCAGTCATTGACCACAAAGGATTTGCATCCAAGTATTAAAAATAATCTTCTTCATATTTATAATTGTTAGTTTGTCCAGTTACTTTTGAGCTTGTGAAAATGGAGGAACTATGTAACAAATGGCTGTAAATGGTTAATGCATTATTTTTGTTAAACCCTTGAAATAAAGCTGAAAGTCTAGACTTCAGTGACACCTTGATCAGTTCATTTCAAATCCACTGTGGTGGTGTACAGAGGCAAAATTATGAAAATTGTGTCACTGTCCAAATACTTATATACTAGACTGTATGTTAAACAACTTAGAATATGGCACCTTTGGTAGGAGACCATCCAGTTTTTAGCAAAAGTATTGGAACAGATGGTCTTAAAGTAAATAGCACTTAATATTTGTTTGCCAGCAACCCACTGACATCACCAAACTGTTGCTTTCATCTTTTGCGATGCTTTTCCCGGCTTATACCGCAGCTTCTTTCAGTTGTTTTTTGTCCATTAGATTAAGGTCTTGTTATCGGTCTAAAACCTTCCACTTTTTTCTCCTGATGAAGTCCTTTGTTGTGTTGGCACTGTGTTTTGGGTCATTGTTTTGCTGCATAATGAAGTTCCTCCCTATTAGATCGGATGCATTTCTCTGTAAATTTTTCAGTAGACTTCTGAATTTATTCTGCTGCTACCGTCATTAGTGATAATTAGTGAGTCCGTCACAGAAACAGACATCCAAGCTCGAGCCATGACACTGCCTCCACTGTGCTTGACCAATGAGCTCGTATGTTTTGGCTCATGAGCAGATCCTTTCTTTCTCCACACTTTGGCCTTTCCATCACTTTAGTAGAGGTTAATCTTGGTTCCAGAACTTTTGTGGCTCATCTCTGTATTTCTTTTTGAATTCCAATCTGGCCTTTTGATTCTTACTGCTGATGAGTGGTTTTCATCTTGTGGTATGGGCTCTATTTTTCTACTCTTGAAACAGTATCTCTTGAAACAGAATCATCTTCAAACAGTAGATACCTTCACCCTGTCCTTTGGAGGTTGTTGGTGATGTCACTGACTGTTGTTTTTGGATTTATCTTCACAGCTCTCACAATGTTTTTGTTGTGAACTGCTGTTTTTTTTCCTTGGCCAAACTGTTCAACGATATTATGGTTGTAGGTACTAGTCATTTCTTTCTTTTTCGGGACATTCCAAATTGTTGCCTT
The DNA here is from genome assembly GCA_037577455.1 of Pangasius macronema. Classification (NCBI taxonomy): domain Eukaryota; kingdom Metazoa; phylum Chordata; class Actinopteri; order Siluriformes; family Pangasiidae; genus Pangasius; species Pangasius macronema. The sequence goes on from CM074946.1 coordinate 23,933,820, forward strand.
GGCTATGCCCAATGAAAGAATTTTCCTTCTTTTCTCAGCTTCAAAATGGCTTGCTTTTCTCCCATAGGCAGCTCTCTAGTCTTCATATTGGTTTATCCTTTTTAACAACAAATGCAGTCTTCAAAGGTGCAACCCAGGGCTCAAACCAAGAGTAGACATTCAGAGCTATTATTTAAATAATCAATCTAACAGGGCACACTTGGGCAACAGGAAACACCTGTCAATCACATGTTTTAGTATTTTTGATCACTTGACAAAAGGGTGGGTTTAAATAAAATGTGCCATGTTCTAAGTTTTTCAACAAATATACATGTATATATTAGGACATGAAAGCTGAATTTCTGATCTGTCTTCTCATGTTCATCTTTTGCTCTCAAACCCAAGCCTCATTCAACATCTACCCACTCTTTTCCTAGAATGAAAAGAGGGCAGAAGAGAGGAGATCAGCAGGAGGATGGAGGAGGCCCAAGCCCTGGTTTCCCTGAAACCTGCAAGAAGCTTCGTAGAGAGGGTTCAGAGGAGCCTCTGCAGGAGCAGGGGAGCTGCAGCCCAGAAAGCAGAGTAGACTGGGGCTGCTTGCCTCAGGAGATCCTGTTACAGATTTTCCAGTATCTGCCCTTGCTGGATCGGGCATTCGCCTCACAGGTGTGCAGGAGCTGGAACCAAGCTTTCCACATGCCTGAGCTCTGGAGGTGCTTCGAGTTTGAGCTCAACCAGCCTGCCAGCTCTTACTTGAAGGCCACACACCCAGACCTCATTAAGCAAATCATCAAGAGACACTCCAACCACCTTCAGTATGTCAGCTTCAAGGTAAGAGCATGTGTTAGGTAGTTCCTAACATATATCCTTCCTGTAAAAAGACATGATCTCACATTCAGCAATGTGTGTGCNGCCCTCTCAGGTGGACAGTAGCACTGAGTCTGCAGAAGCAGCCTGCGATATACTGTCTCAACTGGTGAACTGCTCGCTCAAAACCTTGGGGCTTATATCCACAGCTCGACCCAGCTTCATGGAGTTGCCGAAGGTAAGCACAACCACCTGTACATCTCTCAGGAGGAGGAGGAGGATGCAAACCTTCAGTTGTAGATGAAAGTAGAGTCACTATAAACAGGCTCAGTCTGCAGAGGTACCAACAATACACTTTAGCTGTAGAATCTTTGGCCAACTACTGTGGTGATACAGGAGACACCCGAACTCTTTCAGCTTGTTTGGCTATCAGACCAAAATTTGCCCAGCGGAAAAGCAATTTCAGTGAAGGGAAATGGTTCAAGACACATAAGATGAGTTGTTTGCAGAAGCAGTTACTTTTGTACTGATTTTATCCAGGTGAGCTTTGACCTGTGAATTCATGTTTTGTGAGCCAGTATAAAACAAGAAGGCATATGTATGGTCTCTTTGACTGGCGAAAAACTGAGGAGCCTCTAATAGTATTAAGTAGCAGTCATTTCTGCATTACTGAGTCAGTGCAAAAACACTGTAGATTTCCAAACATGACTGTTCCAACAAAAAATTAAATTGAGTAGTGCGTAATAACTATTTCGCTTGGAAAAATGAGCTGTATATATGGACCACCTCCTCCAATATTTTATTCCTTTTTTTTCTGTAATCTTAATGAAAACCCTTTGATACAAGCAATTAACAATCTCTCTGAACAGGTCTATTGTGGCCAGCATTTTGTAACTGCTTTTTCCTTTATTCGCTATACCTTTGGTGCAGGAGAGTTGAACACATCTATTAACTATAATTGCAAACCCTCTGGCTTTAGAATTAAAATTAGAATGGAAGACATCCCCTATCCATGGACACCTTAGCCTAATATGATCTTGTTTCCTGCAAAACAAAACAAAACAAAAACAAAATTAGATTTAAGATGTTTTAGATGACAAAATACCCTAGATTGTTTACTAGGACTGCCCCTACCTTTAATATTCCAACTAACAAATCTAATAGAGGTACAACTATGGTCACTTAAATCACCTGAAACCTTGGCCATTAACGATACTACCTATAGAAGACTGAGGAAAGGGTTCGTACCCCCTAACCCCATGACAGATTTGAGGGGTGGGGGGGAGCTATGATTCCACCCTTCCCCCAAGGTACCCATTCTAATGCACAGCAAAGGTTTCCAGCCCATGGAAACAGCGATGCTGACTCCAGTAGGAGCCACCATCCTTATAGAACTTATGACAGGAGAACTGGAATGACTGGAAACCATCTCCCACAGCCACACAAAATTAAGAATAAAAATCAACAAGGCACATAAAAAAGTGCATATACATACACAGTATTTTAAACAGGTACAAAAGGAACGTTTAACCAATATAATATACCACAAATGAGCAAAATGTAAAAGACCAAACCTGAGGCTAGGAATCACCCATAGCTGGTGGCGAACGTCATTAAATGCCGCACGGGCCCGTGCACACTTCTGGGAAGACTGAGACAGAAATGTCCAACACTTTAACCTGTCACTGCGGTTGCTTGTGGTTGCTCCCCTTTTGTCACGTTTGTTTTCTAATTTAAGCACTTCTGCAAACAAAAATTCCAGCCTATCCTGTATTGAAATTATATCGTCTGTGCAAGTAGAGAGCGACTGCTCCATTTCTATAGTGGTGTATTTGAGCTGTGCCTTGTTACCATGCTATTGGAAAACTCCACTTTCAGAGCCTGTAAAGTAATAATAGTGTAAACATAAGAAGTAGCAGCCTATGTACAGTAGCTCAGTCTTAAAATCCGAGATGTTAAATGGGTCAACACTGGAAGTATTTTGGTCCAAAGAGCCATGAGATGGCGAGGTCGCGGGAGCAGAAGCAGGCCTTCGTGGGGGAGATGACGCGCTGCTTTCACAAGCTTCAGGAGGCATTTTTTTGGAGATATTGTATTAAATCTATAACATTAAAAAGTACCCAAAACTAACTACAAACACTGGTTGTTAAAGAAACAGTGAATGTGTGGAATGATTATGGAATGATTAAACATTGCAGGAGCCTCCGAGTTCATGTCCTGCCCTGGAGTAAACCAAGCTGGAAATTCCATATTTGTCATTTTTTTAAAGAAAAAACTGGGTTAATTTTTCAGATTGTTTCATAAAAATATTATAAAATTACATGACGCTTAAAACAATTGCTAAAAAATATAGAAAAATGTATTATTTATATCTAAGCATAAAAATGAAAAACTCCTTTTGGATTTTTAAATCACTGTTTTTCTTTAATTTCTTTATTTTGTTATTTACAAATTCAGGGACGTAACAAATTTGGTAAAATTCTGAAAAAGTTTTTCATGTGCACATTTAGTGTTAAATATGTGAGGTCAATACCAAGTCATATTACCATGTTGTTAAATTCTTCCCTTTCCTCTTTTGAAAAGGTTACATTCCCCTATCCAACTCTGAATTTGCACCACTTTTGTTGAATGACCCATATACAGTGCCTCCATAAAATATTTTAAATGATGAATATAAGACAGTAGATCAGAATTTCAGCTTGAATTTACATCTAGATGAGTTAAACAAGTTAGAAGATGTCACCTTTGCGGACAGACCACTCAATCTTTAAGTGAGCAAAAGTATAGGAACAGCTTGTCTTAAAGTAAATAACACTTATTATATATTTGTTTACATATCCCTTGCTTGCAATAACTGCACCAAGCTGGTGACCCACTGACATCAAACTGTTCCATTCATCTTTTGTGATGTGTTTCCTGATTTGATGGTGTCAAAGAAAGTCAACAACAAACAAAACATCCCAAAGAGGGAAGTCAGAGGAGAAGTCCTCCACTGTACGTAGATAGTGTTTCCCCTGCCATTATCATGTTATTTATCTTATTTACACAAGGGCACGTAATTTCTGTCTTTACATGTTCGCACATTCACAGTTCTCCTCTGCTCTGTATCACACGGCGGAGTTCCACCCCGATGCACGCGCACACACACACACACACACACACACACACACACACACGTGCGAGCAAACAGGTGAGTAGTTCATTCTCACCAGCGGACAGAGTGCGCGCGTCCGAGAATATGTCGCATCAACTACCTGAAAAAGAGACAAAAATATCTGTGTTTTTTTAAATGCTCCTGCGAGTAGCAGCCGGAGTAGCTCTCCTGCTCTGAGTCAAGGTACAGAAAAGAGCCCAAATGTTGCACGCTTAGCCCCTGACAAGCAAGTCCAGTCACCTCAGTCCATCACCCCAGTCTTCACAGGCCAAACCCAGGGCTCAATCCAAGAGTAGATGTTCAGAGCTATTAATTGTTTTAACTGTCAAATGTTTCAATATATTTGATCACATCTAGATGTAAATATCAGGAAATGAAAGCTAAAATTCCGATATATCGCCCCATATTACTATTTATGCATTGAGCTGATCCACACACTGACATACAGTAGTTTTGGTGGTAAAATTCTGTTTTTCTGTCTGCCTGAAAGGATTACATTAGCATGTACGTATTTATGTCCTGTCATCATCACATCAGTTTTTTGGAATTATTTTTTTGTGAATGTATTTAGTACAATGACAAATGTATTTAGAGTTAAAGTCGGCTATTTAGTAAGGCTGCACAATTGATCGGCCAGTGACCATAAATGTGGTTGATCTTTGCCCTGATTGGTGCTGACAGACGAGCAGCAGATTAAATATAGCTGTTCTGTATGAGAATAAATGACGAGTGCACACTGCATGACTTTCAAAATCCCTTTCACACTACATGATGTGAATTGCTTGTGATAAGTTTGCGGTATTATTGGGGAGTGCACACAAGATCAATTGCAGAAGAGGTACACTCACTCCACCAGGTTTCACCTGGAGAGATCACTACCGAAGCGAGCCTGACCCCCCAATCCCGCTCACAAAAATAAACGCAAGAGCTGCCCAGCATGTGACTGTCACTAATTTGTATAGAAATATGAAAAAAAGGTGGAGGAAACACAGGCAGCGTATAGTGAAAAGAAATGTAACTATTTTTATACTGTGCACTGGTAGGAATCATGTCGTGTTTGTTTTTATTTTTGCTCTTCTTTTGGTAAACCCATACTATACGGTTTATTCAAGTACATCTTCGTAATAATGGAGTACGAGGGTGTGTTTATCTATTTAGATTAACTGGATACAGGAATCTGCAGTGCACAAGAACAGATCAACTTGATTTCCTTTAGGGCTGTCACTAGCTGTTTCTCATTGCTGTTTTTTCAGCTCGTCACGGGGGGATTCACACTACGCGATTCATCACTGAGAAACTCAAACATTGTCACTCTCAGTCACAAGAAAACCTCATCACTGGATGGTGCACACACACAATTTATATTTTAATATTAAATTATATAATTTGGAAAAGATTCTTTAATCTGGTGCACTTTATTTTCATCAGGAAAAGTTGCTCATTAAAGGTAAAAAAAAAATTTGTGTAAGCGATAAATTATTTTAACGTAAAGAAAATTGGTATCAACCAGGGTGTGTTAGATGGTTCAAACAGGACAGGCATTCAAAGCACAATATGTAATATGGAACAAAATGTTATATTTCATGTTATAAACATAAAAAGTGTTGCTTTGCCATTACTAAACTTGTATCCCCAATGCAACGGGTCCGGTATCTTGAATAAGTATGTAGGAGCCTTTAATAGTTTCTTTAGGGTATATTGAAAGTTGGATTTTAATTTAGAAATCATATACTCTCTGTGTCTCTTTGTGTTAGTCTCATTTCATCTCAGCCCTGACTGTGGTTTTCGTGAACTCCAAGTCCCTGTCCTCACTGAAGATTGATGACACGCCAGTAGATGACCCATCACTCAAAGTTCTTGTGGCCAATAATAGTGACACACTCAAGCTGCTGAAGATGAGCAGCTGCCCTCATGTCTCACCTGCAGGTAAGAGGAAGGTAGACACACAGCATGAGCGGGCACTTGAGAATGTGTATTCATTAATCTTTGCTTTATGCTTAGAAATTACACACAGTCAGTGCTGGGTCAATAATCTATATAATATAAAATGATTTAAATATAGGTTGATATTGATAATAAGGTATCATGTCCATTTTATGTCTTATGAATAGATGGTAGGAAATCTTTGCTGGGTCATGGTACAATCTTTCTGTTTTACAGTATATAGAAAGCATTAATTAATTAATTCATTCATTCATTCATTTATTTTCAATAACTGGTTTATCCTGGTCGGAGTCACTGTAGATCTGGATCCTAGCCTAGGAACACTGGGCACAAGGTGGGAATACTCTTTGGATAGGACATAATAGATACCTTTTAGTCAAGACATTTAACATGATGTTTAAAGTTATACCATTCTTATTTGCCTTACCTGCTGAAATTTTCTTGATCTCTTATTATTAAACATATTAGAGTTTTTTTTTTCTTTTTTTTTTTTCATTTTCTCCCCAATTTGGTCATCTTCCAGTTCGCACTAACTAGCCATCGCTCTCCTCACATATGACCACTACCAATCTGGGAGGGTGAGGGCAAATACTTGCTTCCTCTGAGACACGTGTGTCTTTTATTTGTTATTTGTGTCCATAAATCAAATTTGTGGTTCTGGTAGGTACCACTGTTGAGCAAGGGCAAACTCTTGTTTGCATACATGAGCAGAGCAGAGCAGACACCCATTGATTGATTGGCTAGTGTCGCGTTGTTTGATTGGGGAGAGTCAACCTAAAGAAAGGTTTTGTAGCACACGTATGAAAACATGTTTTTTTTTTTTTTTTCAAAAATAAACTACCCGTAGATTTTGCTTCATACATTCATATCTGAGAATTTAGAAACTACTAATGAATTTAATGAAAATAAAAAAAGAGCAATAATCTTTAGAGCAATAATTATAGAGACCAATAATCAAAACACATTTGTAAAAAAAATAATAATAATAAACGAAAGCAGCATAGACTCCATAGAAAGTAATTAAAACAAACCAAAATGGTTATGTAAACAATCTCGCATTCATTAGCTACATTTATTTAGATGGCTAATAATCTGGTAATAATCTGACTGAGAGTTCAGAATAATAAAATATAGCCTAAACACTTCATTTGGTGTAGATTAATCTGACTGAGGCCAGCCCAAAATCCTAGGAGATTAAGGAGATGGATTAATGTATTTTCTATTAAATAGAAGAATAATAAGGCTGTTAATAGTAAACCTTTCTGTCTGATTACTCCCAATACCAGAATCTGCATGTGTGTTCTGCGCATGTGTGTCTGAAACATAGTTCATATTGCACATTTTAATCTATTTAAAAATAATTATGAGATTAGTCTGGCATCAAAGTAACATTTTAAGTCAGATGGGCGACAGGAATTAACCTCAGTAAATTTGGCTCAGCATTTGAAATTGGTCCAGTACTCAGCAAGGATGCAGAACATGCACATGGTGTTCTTCTGCAGTTATTCACAGACAGTGGTCTTTAATATTAGTAACGTTAAAAGATGAGTAAAAGCATTCTACCAATGGATAATGTGTGCATGTTTTGTTACTTTCATCAGCGAGAGCATCCATGCTCCTGAATGTCAAGCAAATTAATGCCTGAGCAACTTTATCGTATATCACAAATAACTCCTCGCTGACTGTTTAAAAATCGTGTTTTTGCAATGAGGAAATAATTTAAAATTCAATAAAAACACAGAAAGCTGAACACACTGACTGGAGTGATGTTATGGTAATTTTGACACTATACCATGCACCCAGCATGAGCACAACTTATGATCAACACACATGTGATGTGCATATAAATGAAGATTGTCTGCAGAGTGTCCAGTTTGGTATACATATAAAGTCTTGGGAAGATAAACATCTCAACATGCATGTGTTTTTGACAGGCTATGCATAAATTTTTTATCCCATTTTAAAAATTGAATTGCCAGTTATTTAGGGCATCTTGCTTGCCAGCATTTCATCTGCAGCTTGACAGTTCATTCAGAACATAACCTTGTTGGCTTAGTCATAAAAAGTTAAACCTTTAACCCATTATGTGTAAAATCAGTAGACTTTTGTGTCAGCTTAGAAGGAAATTGGCCTGTCAGTTGTGCTAACACTGGAGCATTAGACTCTGACAGTGAATCGTCCTCTAAATGGGGTTTCTTCTCTGAGGATCATGTGTCAAGATGTTGGCTTGTTGAGGTAACATTTAGAGCAGAAAAATACCTTATCATTGCTTTTTATTCTAGTTAACTTCAATCATCATTGTTAGTTAGCAAGAGAAACAGCTACACTACTTCAGATGTTTCCATGACAACACACGCTCGATAGCACGCTAGAATTAAGGTGCTCACGCTCAGGACAGACTGGAGTGATCCAAGGAGTACATAGTTAATGTTTGTAATTTGATGACAAATGTGAATTAATATTTAGCTTTGCACAGAATAATTTTTATTTGTGAGAACTTGTGATCTCCAGAAGATTTTCTAAAATTCTGAGATGAGTCCATACAAATTCTGCTTTAATCATGTACAGAGAACTTCCATAATACGTTAGCATGTAAAACTGCAAATAAATAAATAAATAAATAAATAAATTTTGTTTTAAATTTACATTGTCGAAGCCTGCTTACAGTTGGAGATTGTAGTAGGCCCAATTAAACTACATACAGATGTAGTGCAGTACACCTCATCACACCATTTTCATGAACGTGGTTTAGGCTTTCAACTTTGAGATGCAGTGGTGGATGACACACCTGACTATGATATAGAAGATTCTAGGGGCAGTGGTATGTATCCAGGGGATTGTGTGTTCAAATCCACAACCTTTGGGTCTTTTTGAGGTCTTTAACCCTTCATTTGCTCCAGCAGCACAGTATAATGAATACATTCTGTACTCAGTTTCTGAATTTGGAAGAAAAAAAAAAATTGGACTTGTGGGATTAAATCTAAATTAAAAACGTTTGTGTGGTACATTTAAGTTCATAACATTGTCTTGCTGGTTTCCCTTTCCTGGCTTCTTCAGGCATTCTGTGTGTGGCTGACCAGTGCCATGGCCTACGTGAGCTAGCACTCAACTACCATCTGCTGAGTGATGAGCTGCTGCTGGCATTGTCATCTGAGCGTCACGTGCACCTGGAGCATCTACGGATTGATGTGGTGAGTGAGAACCCAGGGCAGATGCAGTTCCATACCATCAAGCGCAGCAGCTGGGAGGCCATGGTGCGCCACTCGCCCAAGTTCAGCCTTGTCATGTACTTCTTCCTGTACGAGGACGAGTTTGGGCCATTCTTCTGTGATGAGGTGCCGGTCACTCACCTCTACTTCGGCCGCTCTGTGAGCAAGGAGGTGCTGGGGCGTGTGGGGATGACGTGTCCTCGCCTGATTGAGCTAGTAGTATGTGCCAACGGCCTGCGGCCTCTCGACGAGGAGCTGATTCGCATTGCTGAGCGCTGTCAACATCTGTCCGCCATCGGCCTAGGGGAGTGTGAGGTCTCCTGCAGCGCATTTGTGGAGTTTGTAAAGATGTGCGGCCGCCGCCTCTCTCAGCTCTCCATCATGGAGGAGGTGCTAGTGCCCGACCACAAATATGGTCTCGACGACATCCACTGGGAGGTGTCAAAGCACCTGGGCCGTGTCTGGTTCCCTGATATGATGCCCACCTGGTAGGGTATAGCCACATCACTGTCCACAGGGTTTACCCACTTCTGCAAAGCAAGCCTCGCCCTACTCACAACTTACTCACCTCACAAAGGAGTGAATATTTCTTGAGAAATTACACACACTTCATTGAATTTGCAGTATTACTGGGAGGTTTTTTTAGTTGAAACTTTAGGAGCACTGCAGCTTTAACCAACTGTCACTACAAATAACACCCTCTTAACTGGTCTGGTGTGAACTCAAATACAATTTAGTCATGTGTTGAATATTTTCATTTCAAGTCTGAAAGTTTTTTTAGCCTCTGTAAATTATTACGCCTCTGCCATTCCGAATATCTCATAGTAGTATTACTGACTACTTGACTTTTTCAATCATTAAGACATTTTGCCAGTAAATCCCCACCATTTAAACACTTAATTACATCTATACTTAATAGAAAAAAGAGAAGGGATGGTTTTTTTTTTTTTATAGTTGATGGGTGAGTAAAAAGCCCCCCTATTCAGAGATGGTTAATCCAGTTTGACACAGCTGGCAAAGCTGGCCTCATTTACCCCGGTTATATATGTCCAGAATGTGTAAATCATCCTCAGAAAAATGTTCCTTATGCTTCAGGTCTAGGTAGATAGCTGTGTCGGGACCTGGAAAATTTGCCCACAGTGGGTAGCATTGCCATATAACAGCTCCACTGTGCTCGGTTCGATCTGACCTTGGGTTACTGTCTCTCCATGTTCATGTGGGGTTCCTCCAGGTTCTCTGTTTTTCTCCCACTGTCCAAAAACATGCAGGTAGGTGGATTGATGATGCAAAATTGTCCCAAGGAGTGAATGTGTGTGTGAATGTGTGTAAGAACAGTGCCTTGGTATGGACTGGCGGCACATCCACCAACACATTCTAACTATCCTGATGGCTATCCAGTTGGACAATGTAAATGTCTGTTGGAAAACACTCTGCAGATTTAAGAAAGAAAATAAATAGTTATATCTCTTTATAGTTGTATCTCTTAAGTGTTTCCTTTTAGTCTATTTTATAGTCCTCTACAAATCTGAATAGTCTGCTGTCTGATTTTTGGGGCAGAGCAACAAAACATTTTTCTTTGAGGCTTCTTAGCTTCCCTTGATTGTTCCAAACAGATAAAGGTATCAGTGTCTCCACCTGCAAAACATTAATGAAGATTTAAATTAAGAAAAAGAAGTTTATCTGGGCTATTTGACTATACAAGAAAGCAAAAACATGCATGTGTATTAGTTACAGTTAATAACTAGTTAGGCTTATTTACTGTCCTGACTTCAGTTTTGTAAGCATTCCTGACCTCGTTAATAATTAATGTAGGGGGGATAAAAATACCTTCTCACTAATGCTAGCAATTGCAGCTACAGCGAGTAGTAACCAGCTTCTGGTATTCTTTCTGCTGTAGTGATGTAACATGTACATGACACGTGTTATGTATGTCTGACCACGCTCCCTTCTTTTCCCTTCTTGGTGTTGCTGCAGCAATACCCTGCTCACACATGCACTGGCTGCAGCCTACACACCTCCTAAGCCATGGATTATAGATATTGGGCATATTAGGACAATGGCATTTTGCACACAGTCTCACAAGCCTTCCTTGCACCCAGTGTTACCGGGATAGGCTCCGGATCCACCGTGACCCTGATCAGCATAAAGCTTTTCCTGAAAGTGAGTGAGATTGTACATGTACGTGTGCTTATGAAATGGTTTGTACGTGTGTTTCTCAGTTTGAAATACATGGATTAATATTCCTGTAGCTATTTTGATGAAATCCTAGTTTGCATATGCTTTTCAGATTTTTATCAGATGTTTGCACTATTCATCACTATTCAACACTATTTACCTTGAGCTAATACTTTTTTTTTTTTTTACCACTTTTAGCCACTATTTTGTTTTCTGGTGTAAGTCAAATAGCAAATACTGACTAATGTGTGTTGGTTTCCTGTACAATTCAGTCACTGAAGTGCCATTCTCCTTTCTACATGTTAAAGATCTGTGAACTCTGTGAAAGGAGGTGTCATATCAATATTTTTGTCAGAGACATAAATTACAGTGATTAAATAGTGGGGATTTTTCCAGTCATAAAGATTTACTATTGTGAAACTTTCAACATAACCTGTCTGACTGAAAATCTTCACAGCCCTTCTGGAAAAAATTCTACTTATGTATACATGTAAACTTTATTCTGCTCCCTTTGTGTCTCCAGTTTTGTTTTGTTTGTTTGTTTGTCTGGAACCGTAAGTGATGAAAATGCTAAGCAAAAATTATGCTCCACATGAAGAGGACTTTTTCCGCAAGGAAACTGCTTTCTGAATAACCTTATTTATTGGCATTTCATTATTGCTTTTTGTGGCTTTTGATTTGATAAATATCTGTTAAAGTGTACATTTGCAAGGTGGCAGAGGGTAGGACAGGAATTCAAGGTAAGGTATTGGAGAGTAGGAATGAATGGCTGAATTATAGATTATATGTTGCTTTGATAGTGTAGGCATATTTGAGATGAAAATGAATGTCAATTAATCAGTATGAGCAATGCAATCATTCTCAATGTCAGTGAGGTTTTTCATAATTAACACATCATTAATTAATCACATTTAATGTTAAGATACTGCTGCTTAAGCCAAATCACTTTTTGAGAGGACAGCACGCTTTCAATCGGTACAGTTTTGTAAGGATCATGCAAAGGGTACCACTTCAGGAACATTTCTGGTTTTCCCCCTGAATCACAGACTTGAATTCTGTTTACTTATTATAATACACTATTCAACTAAACAGTCTTAATGAGAAGCAAAAGTATGTAATCAGAGGTATCTGTGAAACACAAAACAAACAGTTATGTGGCATCATTAAAATTTGTAATGTTATATCCTTTTGACAAAAGGTAAAATGACAAAGCATGAGTTCTGCTGATAAGCAACTTTTCATGTGATCATACTTAGTACATTATTGAAAAATTGGTTGCTTAGTTATTATATCATGAGCAGTTTTTTTTTGTTGTTGTTCCATTAGCTTATGTGTAAGAGCCAACTAAATGTTTATTCAATCCTAATTAATAGCATTTGCATCTGTTGCTGTTGCCTGTCAACATGAGGACCAAATTTGAGGCTGGAGACTCAAAATATATCAACCATAGGCTTAATCATAACATTAGATATGTAAAAATCATTTGTTTTAATCTTTAAAGAACTCAATATTTGCTGAATAATAGCAAACAACCTGTCAGAGTGCAGTCATGGATATTTTCATGAAGGAAGCTAAAAGCTGTATACAGGGTGTAGGATTAGATGTGTCAAAGACTACAATAGAGAATATGGAAGGAATACACCAATATGAGCTCAAATATGGTTTACGACCAAATGCAAACAGTTGGTACATCTGAAGAACAGAAACGCCTGAAGAGTTCTATGACAAATTCTTATGTACAGATGAAATGAGTCTGCACCAGCTTCTTCTGGGTTCTCTGGTTTCCTCCATCCCCCCAATGCCATGTAGATTGGCAACTAAATTTTCCTTAGGTATGAATGAGTGTGTGAACGTGAGTGAAGGTGTCCTGCATTGGACTGGAGTCCCATCCATGGCAGATTCCTGCCTCATGCCCAGTGTTCCTGGGATAGGCTCCAGATCCAGATCCCTGACCGGGATAAAGCAGTTAATGAAGATGAAAAAAATTATTATGTATAAATAAGATGAAGACTAAATGTTCATAAGCAAAAGCATAACCACCTTATCTATGAAAAGTGGTTGTGTGTGTATGTATGAATGTCAGTGGAACTTGTCATTATTGAAGGTGTGACTGCAGCATGACTTGAAAAGCATGCAGTAGTAACTGCACAGATTCAGTCAAATAACTCAGGATGATTCTTCACCTTGCATCAGGACAACATGAACCATACTACTCTATAACAGCTATGGAATTTCTCCAAAGCCTAAAATTGGAATATGTCTGGCTAAGTCAATCACCCAACTTGCTGATGTATATTATTTCTGAAAATGACTGAAGGGAGAGAGCACTTGACACAAGCAGGAGCATAAAATGCCTTCATTACCTGGCAGAGCATCACCAATGATTATACTCAACTATTGGTGGTGTCTGTGGGTTACAGATTTATGGCACGCACCATCTGAAAGGATTTTGTAAAGGAAAGTAATGAAAATGACAATTTCTTATCAATTTATAATTAATTTATGATCAGTTGGGGGACTGTAAAAACAGATTGTATGTCCAGTATGGTTCATTCAATAGAGATATTATTAGCATGTATGGTAATGCCCTCTAATTAACACTGTCATTCTGCACTTTAAAGGATCATTACAGCTTAAAACTAGAATTTAATATATTTTTGTCATGGAACTTTATGTATTATTCTGTTGCCTGATATATCACTTGGTGTCAGAATTCATGATTTTCTTTTGGTTTCCTGGTTTCAAATGTCAATGTAGTGAAGCTACAATACCCAGTATGCTTTGTGCAAATATGTAATTCATACATCAGTAATCCCTACTGTGATCAACCATCAGCCAGTCTGGAACTTTCAGTGAGNGCAAAAACAGCAAGCCAGAAATTTGTTTTCTAAAATGTCACGTTGAGCTTTTGAATGTTCGTAAATATATTTGTTTCCTGCATACTATCAAATCAGCCACCTTTCCAGCAAAAGACAACTGAAGGAAGGATCGTACTCTTAGCATAAGGTTTTTAGGCTAATTGAATCATTTTGTTTACAAACACCAAAGCGGTCTATACACCACCAAAAATGATTAATATTTATGAGTTTGCAGCCAACACTTCAGACTGGAGGACTGTGAAAGATATTTGAAAGTGGAAATACTGGGTCTTCTGCCAAAAATGCTAAAGAAAATGGCGATTCCATCTGTGTTTAGTACAAATGGAGAGCAGACAAGAGTTGCATGCGTGCCCAAACAAAAGGAGCCGAACTGTGCTAGAAGAACTAGCTAATCTCCTGTAGCAAATGCTTGCTTTCACTCATGTAACTACTAGTAAGATGGCTAGTAAAGTCACTAACACAAAGGTAAATAATCATGTAACATTGCTACCTAAAATTATGGTAGTTATTCGTGTTGTTGCTAACTTCAGTTATTTGACTTTAAAAGTCTTACATTTAGTCTCTGCTTGCTCCCTGCTGCTCTTCTCACTGGTACAGTTCTTCTGAATATTCTGGCTCAAACCTGTATGGTTGGATGTCACTGTACAACAGTAACTCAGAAAAAATCCTCATCCTTGAGTCATTTCTGTCATTTCAGTAATCAATTAGATCAACTGCAATAATCTACATACAAAGCAAAGTGATTGCTTAATAGCAGTACCCAGCTAGTTGTCTGGCTTTTCTGAGTATACCATTATCTAGTGAGCATCACCCCCTATTTCCCCACTTCTCCCCACATTCCCCACATAACCATTGTTGTTTTTCAAATTTTGCATTCCGAAGGGGCTTTCCCCAGTATTTAAACTGTCAAATCTTCTTGCAGAGGTACTGCGTTATTGCTGTAAGATGCAAGTAAGCATGTATGTAACACGTGTCAATTGTTAATTTATATATATATACTGTAGAGTATCCCTTTAAGTGATAATATTGTTGGGCTTTCACATGCAACGTGCAGGATTACGGATACAAAAAGAAAACCTGCAGCACAAAGTACTGTCTGATATAATTTTTGCTGCTGTATGACAAAAAGACTGAAAGACATAAAAGTGGAATGTGCTCATCTGGCTCAGCAGTTACGGGACAGGAAGAACTGGACATGATCACTGTAGCCCACTTTTGCCAATTGACAAACAGCCATGTTAATCTAAAAGGAAAGACAAGCACTAATTATGACCCATGTTTCATATTCTGTTCAAATGTGAACTCTTTGCAGGAATTTTATGAAAAGAGGCTCAGGTCGGGCGTGTGCAGCTGAGTTACTTTTATGAGTTGAACACTGGTTTACTAGATTCCCAAGTCCCAAATTATGCACACATGAACATCTTTTACAGTTTATTAAACACTAACACATCCATACCAATGTTTTGCTATACTTCTTATTATTCCCTTTCATCTTTGGGAAAGGGACTTTGTATTTTCTTACTGAATATTATAGAAAATTGGTCATGTGTTTTATTCTGTATAAAAACCTGTGTAAAAAAGGAAACACTTATTTTTATATGTATGCAGAACTATTTTGCTGTTTTTAGGACAGTTATTCCTTTCTGACTACATTTTGTACATATACAAAATTACCTGATTTTTCTTTTTCTTCCCTGTTTTCTTGTCCAACTTTCAGATAAACTGACAAAATGGCATCAGTAGACTGAGAACCGCATCACAGATAGCTAATGTTCCTTGTAGGCATGTGATGCTCTTATGTGCTCCTAATCGACTTTGCCATTGCTTTCTCCTCTTATTCCTGTTTTTTTTTTCTACTTCACACTTAATGAAAGCACTTTTACAGGCACCTTGACCATCTCAAAAGTGCATAGTTGCAGGATCCAATTTCAGTTCTTTAAACTACTTTTAGTACCTGCATGCATGTCTTAAGGCCTTCTCACAAATGTTTCTCACAACGCTGACTTTCGTTTGGTTGGCACCATGAAAGCCCCATAAGCACTTGTCTGTCAATGTACCATGGATTCTAGCCCCCTCTTTAAATTAATGCACATGTCCCTCATTTAGTTTAGTTTGATTATAAGTGTAATTAGATATTTGTGTTCTTTTAATCNTCTTTTAATCATTCTGCCCTGCACTTTATTTAGAGTTGTATTGCTTACATGTACATAATAGTAATGAAATTGTATGAAATTTCCTCTTGATTATTTTTCTTGGTAGTAAGTAATATGTGAGCTTGTTCCAAAGCACAACTGTGTTCTTTCGAGATTTCTTTAATGTCTTTTGAGCTAGTTTAACAAATATGTTTGTGTATGTTTCCTTAAAGCATTTCTAAGCAGAAATGGCACTTAATGTCATGGAAGTGTTTTTGTTGTTTTGGAGTAAATTTTGTGAATGTAATAATTGTCTGTCATTTTATTTGTATTAAAACATGTAACATACAAATATACCACTGAGGAAACTGAGTAGTCATGCTTTGTTGCAATTTTAGGTTTTAACTTCACCATTTTAATTTCAGATGGACTTCTTAGCCACTTTACTGGCTACACAACATAGTACTAGGTCACTGAGATCTATCCAACTAGGAATTCCTATTCCGTTTTCATAAAACTATGCCTCATATTTGAACGTTGTTTCCTATAAAATGCGGAGGCGTTTTATATAAATGTTGAGAAAGAGTTATTTATTTTGGATGCCATATAATAATACAATTAATAGCCAGAAAAGGTTGAATCCTATGACCAGCAATTTTATTTATGACCAGTACAGGCAGGTACTGTTGCAAACACACAGCTCCAGGGCCTGTGGCTCGAGCCGAGCTCAGGTTAGTACCTGTGTGGAGTTTCACTTTTGAAAAGCATACTGGTAGGTGGATTAGCTACTCTGAATTGTTCCTAGGTTTGAATGGGTGTATGTGATACCCTCTTGTCACATTTCGGCAGGGCTATTATTATTATTATCAGAAATTAATCTTTTTTACCAGCTACAGCCATTACTTTTTGTTTATCTGTAAAGTTGTGAAAGCGGACGATCACAGGACGAGGGCGACGATCTGGTCCGTGTTTGGGACCAACAATGGGCTCTGTTTAGCTTTACTCATCCTGTCTATGACTGCGATTTTCCATATCCTCTCATTTTTCAGCCATAACTTGTACCTGCTTTTCCAGTCCTTGAATCTTTGAATCATGCATGCTATGTATGGTTTCCACTGTTTCTATTTTTTCCTCTGCCTCCTGAATACATTGTACAATACATTGTATCTTAGCTGACCGACTTTCAGTTACTTTCAAGACATTAGTTCTCCTAGTGTTGATCATCTTCACAACGTTTTCAGTTATAGTCTGTATGGCATCAATCATGGTTAGATTGGCCACCATTTCACTAGTCAAAGTTTTGCTAATCAAGCTAGCAGTGTCATTAGCATTTAGCGTAGTGTTAACTTTAGCCGAATTTTTGGTGTTTCTTGATGTAGAGCTGGATGATTTGGAGAATAATTGCTCATTCTGTTAAATGTCTCCCAATCTTACAATAGAAATGGTTCTACATCATGGATAGACTGTCTGCACTTACACTTTGCCTTTATTGCAGAAATTTATTAGATTTAATTCTGATGATTTGCAATAAAGCAAGAAGGCCAGATTTAGTTTGTCTTGATTAGGGGAGCAGTCAAAATGACCAGCTGGGCATCTTATACAAGCATGCTTGCCAATGTAATATTTGCATCATAGTGAAGAACTGCAGGCTCCCTTCCATATGTTTTATTTAAATTGTATTATACTTTTAATTTCTACACAGCCATCCACAAGGACAGTGGGATAGTTTTAAACTACAAATAAAATTGTAAAGTTTTTTTCATTTTTAAAGTTTGTTTCTTTATTTGTTTATCTTTATTATTAGGGATCCAACCATGTAGTGCTTGGATCTCTATTGTTTTCATTAGGATTATTATCTTCTTCTTCTTCTTCATTAAAAATTATTGGTCCTACAGATATGAAACTTGGTCAGTATGTAGTACTCCTTCCCACTACTCAGGCAAGAGACATGAGCCCAAGCAGCATAGTGGTGGCGCTATAGCAAAGTGTTTTACTTTTTGGCTCATAATTTGAATACTGCAAGTCCTACAGTGAAAATTCTTTTTTCTGGTACTTATTCCTTGGATACTCCTGAACAAAAAAGCCTCTAGAACCCACTTTGATTTTTAGCTAATTTGCATAATATGCAAAACCAACTTTTGAGAGAACCTGACCTATGATTTTTTTTTCTCTATAGTTTCTCTAAGTACTCAACAGAGAGTGACCCTCAGTAATTATCAAAAATGTTGACATTTGTAAACAAAATGGGCAAAAATGTCAGTCAGTTCTGACGGAGCCCAATTTAATTAAACAGCTACAGTATAAGACAGGGTTATCAGTGCCATACTGCACCAAATGGGGTCTTTTCATCCAACATACTGTATCACCCCCTACTCAGCCAAATGAAACAACTCATATCCACCTGATGAGGGCAGTATAATAGATTAATTTACCTTTTGATTTATGTCTGCAAAACTTCTCAAGTCCTCCTGCATCTTTTTGCCATATGATTTAATTATTTTGGCTGATATACTTTCTGCTATTTTTAATTTTCTAAAAAAACCTTTTTCAAATTAGTCTTAGGTCATTCATCTGATCACCATAAAATATGAAATGTAGCAAGTAGACAGTTTCATGACAAACACATACTAAAACAGTTTTGATTGACCATTGACATGCATTAAAAATGCTTATATCTCTTGAACAGTTTGATATAGGAAGACAAAATTTACTCTGCTTTTTCTTGGTCAAAATTGAAAACTTTGTCACATTAATTTCCTAATTAAGACCTTTGAGAAAAGAAGTATAGCCTACCAAAACTGCATACTCAGAAAACTCAAGAGTTTTGGACCCTGGGCTGTGTAGGTATTATCCTAGTGTGATTATTACTAGTGTGATCGTAGTGTCCTGCACATGTGTATTTGTGCCATGATGCACTCCTTCAATACAATGGTTATATAAGAAAACACAGTTCATCTTACAGATTCTAATGGGGAATGGCATTATATTAGAATAGACAAATAACTGTTTCTCAGGCAATAAGTCCAATAAAGCTAAAAAATTTGTTGTGCTACGTGGTTGTATTAATCTGTTAAAGGATTTTTACTGTTGTCTAATTTACTTTAAGAACATAGCGGCCATCAGCCAATCATATTGCAGAACTCACTTCACAGTTTTAGCATTAAGCAACTGTCACAAAATTTTAATAGTATGTTCATCTATGGTTACTTTAGTGTTCTATGGAACTTAATGAGAACTAGCTACCTGTGGTGTGGTCTGCACATGGTGCTTGTCCTCTGCAGATTGCCTCTTATGGCTATTATTATTATTATTAGAGGTCCAAGCAAAAGTGCTTGCAACCCTATTGGAATGTTTAGATTTTTCTATTAATTTGCTAAAATGCAATGGGGAGCCCAAACCGTAAGTCACAGAAACAACAAACACATAGTGCAGAATTCCCACTGCTACTCAGGGAAGTAAAGAGACCATCAGCCTGATGGTGGCACTATAGCACAAGCGTTTATGTTTTGTCCTATATATCAAGAACTGTAAGTCGTATATTAAAAATTCTTTTTGTCCTATTATTCCTTGGCTTCTGCTTCTCCATAACATCTGGTCATGTACCAACTGCATTCATGAGAGCAAGGATATTCCCATCCTTAAGGAACCCATTCTGGATCCCTCAGACATGAGCAACTACTGACCTGTCACTTCCCTCTTTTCTTTATAAACTCCTTGAGCATGCTGTCTACAATCGACTGTCTCCCTACCTCTCACAGAACAACCTCCAAGATCCTAATCAGTCTGGCTTCCAAGCAGCACATTCCACAGAGACTGCACTTTTGCCTGTCACTGAGAAGCTACTAGATGCTGCTAGATCAACCAAACAGTCATCAGTCCTCATTCTCCTTGACCTTTCAGCAGCATTTGACACAGTCAACCACAAGATTCTCTTGTCTATCCTCATGAGGCCTAGAATTCATGGCATAGAACTGAAGTGGATTGCTTCCTACCTGGAAGGTCGGTCATATCGGGTGATGTGGAGAGGATCCATATCTGCTAAACACAGACCCTGCACTGGTGTCCCACAAGGCTCAGTACTTGGTCCTCTTCTGTTCTCCCTCTATACTTGATCTCTTGGTGAGGTCATATCCTCACATGGGTTCTCATACCACTGCTATGTGGCTGACACTCAACTCATCCTTTCCTTCCCTCCCTTGGACAGTCATGTTTCTGCTCAGATCTTAGCATGTCTAGCAGACATCTCATCATGGATGGCAGCTCATCAGCTGAAACCTAATCCCAGCAAAACTGAACTGCTGTTCATCCCAAGTGACTCATCCATATGTCAGGATCTTGTGACCCCCCTGGACAACTCTCTGATCTCACCTTCGGTCACTGCACAAAACGTTGGGACATAACCATGGACAATCTACTATCCTTTCCCTCTCACACTGCTAATCTTTGATGTTGATTTCTCCTTTACAACATCAGAAGGAGTTGTCCATTCTATCAACACAGGCCACTCAGGTGCTTGTTCAATCCCTAGTCATTTTGAGACAGGAGTACTGCAACTCACTCCTGGCAGGTCTACCTCTGATCTTGATTTGCCGTTGAGCATATCAAAAATTATAAGCAGGTTTTAAAATTTGTAAATTATTTGTAAATTAGTGACACCTGGAGGTAAATTTAGACAAAATTTCTTGGAGACATTTTATCTACAAGGATAAAATCTTTATCTTTTTATATACAAAAATTTTATCAAGAAATTTTATCTAGAGTGAGATATGCCCTCACTGCCTGTCAAATTCATTTGCGCATTATGTAATTAGTCATACTGGTCTCACGATTCTACATGACAAATTTGGTGATGATTGGGCAAAAATTGTAGAAGAACTGTTCAGAAAAAATGGTTTTGACAAAATTTAAATGGCAACTTCCTGTTTGAGAAATCACAACTTTGTTAAATTGACAACATTGGCACCTTCAATGGAATTAGAGGAACAAGAATCTTGATTTAAATAGGACAAAATCTATAGGAGATTAAGTGAAAAAAGCAGCTTTTTTAAACTTCATATTGGCTGACCTGTTTGAAAATCACAAATTCCTTACAACCAAAACATTGGGATTTGGTTATGAATGAACTGTCGGATACATCAAAAATCTGAGAAACGAGGTTTTATCGGACTGGTCTCACAATGGTGCATACCAAATTTGGTGATGATTGGACAAAATCTGTAGGAGAAGAAGCATAAAAAACTGCTTCTGAAAAAATTCTAAATGGCAAACTTCCTGTTTGAGAAATCGCAAATCTGTTATATCCACAACACTCAAGAGAATCAAGAGGAATAAGAATCTTGATTTAGTGTTGAGCAGCTCAAAAGTTACAAGCAATTTTACAAATGGACAAATTATAGCATCACCTAGAGGTGAATTACACAAAACTCATGTTTTATGAGATCCTTAGGTTGAGGTCCTTTAGTGTTCTGCCAAGTTTGGCCAAAAGCTGTTACATGGTTCCTAAGATATGCCTTTGCTTCCTGCTTGGTGGCTTCAATTAATGGCATCAAGTTTGTCTGCCATTATGGTCAAGCCACTAAGTATATCAAAAATCAGAGAAAGAAGTTTCTTTTGGCAGGTCTCACACTGAAGCATGCCAATTTTTTGATGATTGGAGAAGAAGCGAAAAGACAGCTTTTCTTAAAATTCAAAATGACATTCAAAATCCTGCTTGAGAAATCACAATTTGGTTACATCAAGAACACCTGACACCTTCAAAGTAATCAAGAGAAACAAGAATCTTGATTATATGTTAAACAGTGCATAAGTTATGAGCAGTTTTACAAATTTGCAAATTATAGCACCACCTAGAGGTAAATTACACAAACCTTCTTGGAAACCCTAAAGATCAAGTCCTTTAGTGGTCTACTAAGTTTGGTCAAAATCTGTCACATGGTTGCTGAGATATGACTTCACATCCTGTTTGGTGGCTTCGCCATCAATTTTGTTTGCCCATTATGGTCAAAAACTGGAGTTGAAGACTAGAAAAAGACCAGGTGATCTTCAAATGACCAGTTTGGGTAAGCCTGTGCACATGGTAACCTCAGATGCTTGTTCTTGGCTGACAGGAATGGAACCTGATATGGTCTTCTGCTGTTGTAGTCCATCCACCACAAAGTTTGATGTTTTGTGCACGCTAAGATGCTTTTCTGCTCACCACGCTTGTAAAGAATGACTATTTTAGTTACTACCTAGCAGCTCGAACCAATCTGTCCATTTTCCTCTGACCTCTCTTATCAACAAGGAACTCTCGATCACTCAATTTCTTTTGTTTTTCGCACTATTCTGTGTAATCTCTAGAGACTCTTGAGTTGTATCTGCATGTATTTTGTATTGTGCTGCTGCCATGTGATTGGCTGATTAGATAACTGTATGAATGTGCAGGTGTACAGGTGTTCCTAATAAATTGGATGGTGAGTGGAGTTATCCTGGGCAGAGTGCATCTGGTATAAAAGACAACACATTTCTCCCGAAGATAGCTATCTGGTCTTCGTGCTGGTTTATCCTTTTTTAACAACAAATGCAGTCTTCACAGGTGAAACCCAAGGCTCACAACCAGAGCAGACTTTCAGAGCTATTAATTGATTAAATAATCAATTTAACAAGGCAAGCCTGTGCAACAAGATACACCTGTCAGTCACATGTTCCAATATTTCTGATCACTTGAAAAATGGGTGAGTTCAAACAAATAGTGCCATGTTGCAAGTTGTTTAACACATCTAGATGTAAATATCAGGAAATTCTGATTTATCGTCTCAAATTCTTCAATTCTTCTCAAATCCGGTATGAAATTTGGAGTACTGACGATTCGCATGATTTAATTTGGCAATGTTTTACGCCGGATGCCCTTCCTGACGCAACCCTCTCTATTTATCCGGGCTTGGGACTGGCACAGAAGTCACTGGACTGTGACCCCCATGGCTAGATTATCATCTCAAATTCATTTTTTTAAAATATCAAACCCAGATGTCTCAGGCATGAACACACCGGGACTGAGCTACTCTGAAAACGTGAAGGGCACAATGGTGGAGGAGAGAACAAGTGGAAATAACAAAATATACAAGTTGTAAGAATATCAACAAAAGGGGGGGGAAAAAACAGGGACTCAGATAATGCTATTATCCCAGAGAGTAAAGGTCCAGAGTGCAATACGGGCAGAGAACAGTTCACGCCCATGGAGGCTGGATAGATGAGCCAAGCTACTCTGACTGTTCGGAAACACCTCACCAACAGCCTGAGGACCTGTACACCACATCACAGAACAACTGATTTCTAGAACTTACTAAAGGTAAAAGCAATGTCTCACTGTCGGGTTATTAATATTTACCTTTCTTACATGTTAGAGCTGGAACTATTTTCTGACCCGTGCTGTTACATGAAAATAACGCACCCCATCTGACCAATCAGATTGATTCAATTGGGCTGTGGTATAATAACCATTATTTCATCCACTTTTGTTGATTTAGCATGCCATAGAGTCCAGGGCTTGTACAGTCAGGTTATGTATGACTGTTTTCGTAGGATTATCAGGTAAATGGGCTTGTAAAGTGTGCAGTCACGTGGTCCTCCAATACCATTAGGATTCTGTAGGGTGGCAAGATGACCGAAAACACTTACAGAGGCTTTAACCTGGCTTTTCGCACCAAAATAATGACCTAAGAAGAGCAAATTTCCATCAAATCGGTTTCTGTCAGTCTGTCAACACAATGATGCCTCATGAACAGAGGGAATAGAGGGAAAAAAATATCTTGTATGTATTATGTGTATGGTATAATTATTTGACAACAGTTTTATGTTATAAATGTATGAGCATTTTGGTCTAAGATTGCTGTTTTAGTATTTAAAGGAATTGTTTTATAAAAAAGAATGCATGAAAAGAGAAATGTTTTTTTTGTCGTTTTGTTTTGCCATGTTAAGCTTTTTTTATATTTTTTATTATAAAGCATTTTTAGCACATTAGACCACATTACGAATGCTAGAACAAAACCTTCCAGACACCGACGTAAAGAGGTGGTCAGCTAGCATACGGACTGCTCGGGATAACGTTTCTAAGGATTGGCTGTTTCGTGATGATGGATTTTCAGTTGGGGGAGCAGGGCTGGTTAGGAAACTGCTGGGCGTTTAGTGAAGAGGCGCGCCCTTATCCGGACATCTTGGCTCAAGTGTTGTACTTCACTTACTGGGTTCATCCGGGAATTCGAATGCGTAAATGCAGCCATGTTGGCTCTTTATTTTCTAGTTTCATACATTTCAGAGGGAGGAGCCTTTGGATTTTGGACAGGAGTAGCAGCTTCGGAGCAGAGAGTGGCACTCAGGGAAAAAAGGCCAGGAGAAAAACGATAGCCGTAAATTTCGGAATTTTTAGTGGAATACGCTGCATCCATTGGAGCCAAGACGTTTACTGCAAATTCAGAGAGCAACCATGCGTGTCTTGGAGGAGTAATGTAAGCTACAGTGATTCGTGCAGCTAACGGTATAAATCAAGAAACGTTATACATAAGGCTCCGTACCCTGCACAGTCTAATTAATCCTGCTAGCTAGCTTTAGATTGTCAACCATTTTCAGTAAGCTAGGGTCTTAGCTAGCTGCTTGTGCAGCCGCGCTACGGATGTTGCTGCCAAATCGTCGGAAAACTGGTTTCTTTCTCACCGACGACATCATCTTCGGATCAGCGTTTTAATCGACGTTCCCGGTACAGTGGTCAGCGCGGATCAGCGGATTAGAGAGCCGGGCTGCTAGACGAGGAAGGAGAAGGTGGGGCGGAGGAGTGTCAGCCCCATAACGCACATCGCAAAGCAAGCGAGCTGGCTAGCTAGGTAGCCGGTTTCTGTCACTGGCATTCCTGGGAATAATCATTTGAACGGGAAATATCTGCGGTGAAGCGGTGAATAGCAGCCTCGTGATTTTCAACGCATANGAGTTTGCATCTCAACGCAGAACCAAACAAAGCTGCAGCCGTCGACTGTATTCACAAATACATCCCAGGTTTTGACGGATTTCCCCGGAGATAACGTTAGCGAGCTAGACTCCCCGATTCCCGTTGGACCATGGCTGACGACGACGTGCTGTTTGAAGATGTATACGAGCTGTGTGAGGTGATCGGGAAGTGAGTATCCCAATACACTGGCGGACTGTTTAATGCGCATATTTTAATGTCTTTTTTAATGTGTCAGTGTGCAGTGACCTGCCCATGGATGGTTGGATGAGATGCCGGTGTACACCGCCGTTTCTTAAATGAAAGATCGCTTGATTGATTAGGCTGCGATTTTCACGATTCACTCGAATAACTGTCACTGATTTTCCCCGCGATGGCAGCAGCATCACTCCACCTTTACCGACTTCATTTTTATTATATTAAATATTTAGGTAGTGAAGCCTATGAATAAATGAATTGTACAGATGGATGAGGATAGACAAAAATTACTCCCTTTCGAGCAGTAATATTTTAGTTAATAATTTTATATATGACTGGGCTGTTTTCATGGACAGATTAATTACGATTAGGGAAAGAAATCGTCATTTTCGAGCAGTATTTCGGATTACAGTTGTGGTGATGAAAAAGCCCTTGAGATCACCCTCAGTATTACTGATGTACCTTCAGGCCAATTCTCAGAGACTGATATTACAGCTCAATAACTCAGTCGACAATCAGTTCAGTTATAGCCTGCATACAGAATCTCTTTCAATTATCTTAATTTCAATAGCTAAATTACAGCTTTCCTCCAGGTTAAGCATTACTGCTTATACTGCTTATAAAAATATTATAAAATTGTAAAGTAATCATTTTAATCCACCGTGCAAACTCTAGGCTTAATTGGAGCTGGGTGACATGACCATATAATACCAATATATTGCATTGTATAGTGTATAATCCTGTGTATTATTATTATTATTATTATTATTATTATTAATTTTTTTTAACTACAGTGGTTGAGCTCAGTTTTTTTTAATTTATTTTTATTTTTTTTAATGTTTTACTACTTTGTCTGCAGTCTTGAGCAGAATTAAATGAGCATAAAACTATTGATTTTTTTGTCATGGTATGTATTATTCTGTCACATGGTGGTATCTCGTTTAGTGAGCACTTTAACAGAATGCATGACTTTCTATCAGTTTCCTGGCAAAACTACAATATCCATCATGCATTGTGCAAACACATAATTCATCTGTCAGTAATCCCTACTGCGATCAATCCCACGCTGCCGTGGCTGAAAGGGCCAACACGCTGTAAATACAGGAAATGCAGAAAATACATGCAAATGTCGAAAGTGGATGCAACAAACTGGCAATGCATGCACAGTATTTCAGAAACAGCTGCAATGTGTATAACACATTCACCACTTTGAGAACACACAGGCTGTATGAAACACCTGGGTGGAGGGTTCGAAAGCGAGGCAGAACTCATAAGCTGAATAAGATTTATCACATTATCTAAAATACTCATCTGATCAGAGTGTTTATATTAGCCTTTTTGTTCTTTTACTAAAAGTAGCATTATTTAATCACATAAAAACAACTTGCATTAACAAATGAAGATCACGATACTCGTTCGCTTTAAGGAAAAAGCAGAAAAAAATTTAATTAGACTGTTAAAAGTTATGTAAACGCACCCTGCTTATGATTTCTACTTATTTTTCAAATTGTCCACTGATGTGTTTTTGTCCTGTGTCCCTCGGAAACATTTCCAATTTGTTGTAAACAATTTCCGTTGTGATTATTGCAGCATTTCTGTTTTTGCAGGTGTTTTCTCAGTTTGCAGAGTGTTTCTGCATGAAGTCTGTGTGTTCTCACACTTGTGAATGTGTTTATGTTTTTGGAATTGTGTGAAAGAATTTGCAGCCGTTTCTGATCTACCATGCACGTGTGTTGCCGGTTTGATGCATCAGTTTTCTGTATTTGCATGTGTTTCTTCATTTGCTGTTCATTTGCTGGCCACTGTACGGACCTCTGAGTGACACACATGTCTCCTAAACGTTCCTAAAACAGGACATGCCTGCCTCACTTGCAAAAACAAGGACAGAAAGCTAGAATTTGTTTTCTAAAATGTCTTGTTGTGCTGTTGGGTTTCAGAATCAGAAACATGTTCATAAATATATTTGATTTCCTGCATATTATTGAATTGGACTCCTTTCCAACAGAAGACTGTTGAAGGAAAGATAACCCCGGTAGTGTCAGGTTGCTGGGCTAAACGGGCCTTTATGTATACAAACACCAAAGCGGTCTGTACACCACCAACAAAAATTTTTGATATTTGTACATTTAAAACTGGAGGTCTTCCACCAAAAATGCTTTCCAACTGTATATCGTAGAAAACAGAAAGCAGACGAGTTGCATTCATGCTCAACACAACGGAAGGTGCTAAACTGAGGTAGGACATCTAGTTAATGTACACTAACAAATGCTTGTCTTCACCCATGTAACTACGAGTAAGATGGCTAGTAAGGTCACTAACACACAGGGAGGTAATTATGTAATATTGCTAGCTAACATTAGCTGTCTGGGTTCCCTGAATATATACCATTAGCTAGTGAGCTCCAACTCCATCCCCCTTCTCTATACATTCCCCTTGCCACCCAAATATCTACCCATAGCCATTGAAGTCTTTAAAATTTTGCAGCCTCCTCCAAGAGATGTATTCTTGAGGTTGTTTTCCCAGTAATCAAACCGGGAAATCTCGCTACAGAGCCCACTGCTTCATCATTGTAGGAAGCAAGAAGGCAGATATATCAATGGTTAAATTTTTTTACTTTTGTTCTGAGTGTCCATTTCAATATTGCGTTGTGAAATGTCATGATATAACAGTATTTTTGACAACTTTTAATTTTAATCAGAAGTACAATGAATTTGGAAAGGACTCAGGCCCCTTCATGTTTTGCATGCTTTATTATGCTATAGATTTGATTTAAAAATTAAATCTATTAAAATAAGTTTGTGCATTATTGCCTTCAAATGACTGCAGTCTAATGCTAGACTATTTGCTGATCAGATATTGATACTTCCCAAAATATAAATGGTACTATATTTGAAGGGCGTTTGGATTTCCTGAACAAAGTAAGCTTTCTTATGGCTAAAACCGCAAAAAAAAAAAAGTTTAAATAGTTCAAAAGGCAAATACTTTTGTTTTTGCTATAAACTCTAGACATTTGGGTTTCAGAGCAAAAGATGAAAGACAATAGATCAGAATTTCATAAATCTTTCATTTCCTGATTATATGCATCTAGATATGATAAAAAACTTAAAACATGGCACTTTGGAAGTCCACCCAATTTTCTGATAAGCAAAAGTATAGGAACAGATAGTCTTAAAGTAAATAATACTTAATATTTGGTTGTATATCCCTTGCTTACAATAACTGCACTGACAAACCCACTGACATCACCATGCTGTTGCAGTCTTTTTTTCCTTGATGCATTTCCAGGCTTGTACAAAGCTTCTTTAAGTTGTTGTTTGTTTTGGGGGATTTTTCTCTTCAGGAGGTGAAATGCATGCTCAATTGAGTTAAGGTCTGGTGATTGACTTGGCCAGTCTAAAACCTTCCACTTTTTCCCCCTGGTGAAGTCCTTTGCTGCGATGGCTGTGCGGTGTGGGTCATTGTCTTGCTGCATGATGAAGCTCCTAGCAATTAGATTGGATGCATTTCTCTGTAAATTGGCAGACAGCATGTTTCTGTAAACTTCTGAATTCATTCTGCTGCTACCATCATGAGTTACATCATCAATAAAGATTAGCGAGACCATTCCAGGAGTAGCCATGCAAGCCCAAGCCATGACACTACGTCCACCATGCTTGACCAACGAGCATGTATGTAATGGATCATGAGCAGATTAGGGCTGTCATGAATACTAGATTATAATAGACTAACCGATTATAAAAAAATCTTCATCAATCAATCAATCACACTCCAAAAGATGATTATAATGCACAGTAAAATTGGCTTGGCAACAAACTGCTAGGAAGACCATTCAGTTTCGTAGTGGAATGGAAAGTGAAAGAGGCTAGATCCAAGCAAGAAAAGGCAGAGGATATTACTAAAAAGAAATGTGGTTTTACTCTGTTATAGCATGTTTAATCTTCGTGTGTGTTCACATTATAAGTACCCCTGCAGGCATGTAGAGGATGGAAGATAACGGAGGGTGAATAAAACAAAAACGGAATCATTATTGTTATTATTAAATGATAAATGAAGCACTGTGTCTGTATTTATAGTTATGGGTTTATAATTCATATAAAATGTTCAATCACCCAGCATTAAACTACTTTTAAGTGACTGAAGTTTGAATGTGACATTCTGCTCTATGATAACGCTACTCGATATAGGCATATCATAGCAAGCAGGAGAAGCTTTCACTCAGAAGCTTAATATCGTCATCTTAATACATGAATTTAAATCCGATGGATCTGCATTTATTTACATTGATTCTGTTTTATGTGATACTTCCTGTGTAATGTGTAACATCTTTCTTTTTGATACTCTAACCACCTCTGACAATTACAAGTATAAATTATTATGAAAATAAAAATGTTTTTGTCACATTTTGGCATTAAAGCCTACGTTCTAGTTTTTTTATTAATGGATGATTTTAACTTAGTTAAAAATCAAGGCTTTAACAAATGCAATAAAGATTTATTAAAGTTTTTTTAAAACTGAGATTAGGAATTTGATACGTTTTCCCTTTAATTGTCTTCCTTACAGTTAGAAACGGTAATACTACAGATAATGTATTTTTGTTCAGGAAAGCCATGCAGTATAAAATAATTAATTTGGTATATACATTATAAAAAGTACAGTAATTGTTGGGAATTTATTTTTCATTAAAAGTCAGAATTTTAGGATAATATGAAGTATGTTTGTTAGGACTTATGCAGCATTTATCTAGAAAAACAAATGTTAACAATTATCTGCGCAAATAGGTTTTAAGGTGCCATATGATATTGGCCACTTGATTATTAATGGAAGGAAATGGTCAACTAAACGATTATCAAAAAAATTGATAGTGACATCCCTAGAGCAGATCCTTTCTTTCTACACACTTTGGGCTTTACATCACTTGGTAGAGGTTAATCTCGGCTGAAGAACTTTTGGGGCTAATCTCTATTTCTTTGTGAATTGCTGTCTGGCCTTCCAGTTCTTACTGCTGATGAGTGACATAACATCTTGTGGCATGGACATTGTATTTGTGCTCTCTGAGTCTTCTTCAAATGGTGGATTGTGATGCCTTCGCCTCTGCTCCGTGGAGGTTGTTGGTGATGTCACTGACTGTTGTTTTGGGGTTTTTCTTTATAGCTCTCACAGTGTTTCTGCTGTTGTTATCCTTGGTAGAGTGGTTTCCTACTTTTTCAGGACATTCCAAATTGTTGTCATGGCTATTCTCTATGCTTGTGCAATAGCTCTGATCAATTTTCCCTCTTTTCCCAGCTTCAAAATGGCTTGCTCCCATAGACAGCCCTCTGGTCTTCATGTTGGTTTATCCTTTTTAACAACAAATGCAATCTCAAAACAAGAGTAGATATTCAGAGCTATTGATTGTTTAAACAATCTAACACCTGGGCAACAAGAAACACAAGTTAGTCTCATGTTTCAGTATTTTTGATCAATTGAAAAAGTGGGTGCGTTCAAATAAAAGGTGCTATATTTTAAGTTGTTTAGTTAATGAGGAAATGAAAGCTGAAATTCTGATCTGTTGTCTCGTATTCATCTTTTGATTTTAAACCAAATGTCTTTAAAAACAAAAAAATATATATACTGTATATAAACTTTTTCACTGGATCTCAGTTTAGCATATCATTTCTGGTCAATTACTTGAATTTTGTTTTGGGTATTAAAAAAAGAGCACGTTATAAAATTATCTTCATGTAATGAGAATATAACTGAAAGTAAAAGCAAGCCCCAAACAGTTCTGGTTCTGACATGAAGTGCTGCATGCTCAGTGGCTGTACAGAGAAGCATCTTTACAGTGTTTGTAGCATGTTTGTAGGCTTACGTCATCAGGCAAGATACTGCACAGAATTACAGGCATGAATTTCGACACAGCAATCAAGAAGTACATCATGTTCAGGCTTGTCTTCAACAATAAGAGAGAATATAAAAGCCTGCCTAGAAAGCCCATCTCTATTTTGCATCGACTGCAAATTACAAATCATGCCTTCTTTGCCACCTTGTACTGGCGGTGTTTGTGTGCCGTACCTGTCCCAGCCACTGTCAGGAGAGGATGGCAGTACACGCTGGACAAGAAGACTAGCACTGATATTGGACTAGGCTTTGAAACTTTCCATGCAAACAGTCAGTGACCATCATTACAATCATAACCACTCCACATCGCATATACCAGCACTATTATTTCCAAATGTATGAGAACAGTCCTAATATGTATATAGCCTATATATTAGGGAATAATGTATGCTTTTTATAACTTATTTCATGGCATGGATGTTGGTACCAGAAGGGCTGGTTTGAGTTTTTCATAAACTGCTTATCTCCTGTGAATTTCACACACAACAGTCTCTCGAGTTTATACAGAAAAGTGTGAAAACCATTGAGTGACGGACAGTTCTGTGGGTGGAAACGCCTTATTGATAAGAGTGGTCAGAGGAAGATGGCCCGATTAGTTCGAGCGGCAAGGAAGGATATAGTAACTCAAATAAGCACTCTTTACAGTAGTGGTGAGCAGAAAAGCATCTCAGGATGCACAAGACATCGGACCTTAAGGCAGATGGGCAACAACAGCAGAAGACCACATTGGGTTTCATTACTGTTAGTCCTCTTATGTTAGTTTGTCCAATTACTTTTGAGCCTCTGAAAATAGAGAGACATTGCAAAAAGTGGCTGTAATTACTAAATGATTAATATTTTTGTTAAGCCCCTTGAATTAAAGCTGAAAGTCTACACTTCAGTCACATCTTGATTGCTTCATTTCAGATCCATTGTGGTGGTGGACAGAGGCAAAATTGTGCGTCACTGTCGAAATACTTATGGACCGTCAGTATGTCTGACCCTGCCCCCTCCTTTCCCCCCTGAAAGCCACAGGTGATAATATCATCATTTGGCTTTAGTTGGGGGGCAGTTGTAACTCAGCGGTTAAGACGCTGGCCTTCTGCTTGGAAGGTCATAAGTTCAAATCCCAGTACTGCCAAGCTGCTACTCCTGGGCAAGGTCCTTAACTTTCAACTGCTCAGCTGTATAAGTGAGATAAATGTAAGTTGCTCTGGATAAGGGTGTCTGCCAAATGCCTTAAATGTAAATGTAGTTGGGGATACAATAGGACAAAGGCATAATGCACATAATCTTAAGCCTAATCACATCCATCTCTACAATACATCAGCTCTAATCTTTTGCTTAGTTTGTGGCTCAAATCCTCATTTGACGAGGATTTGATTCCTCCTCAAGATCAGGATTTCACAGTAGATATGAGGGCTTCCTTTAACTAAGCAGAGCAAATGTCCACAGGAAGGAGTTATCATCACCATTAACAGCTGAAGTCCACCTGAGTAGCATGGCCACTGCATAGAAACTGCAGTTCACATGCATTAACTGTATTATGTGATTTGGGAAACATGTTCAGAAGCACCATCAGAATAATAAATATTTAATTGACATTATGTTTTTACTCATAGAAATTTACACAAACATGATTGCATGTTTTAACTGTCATAAGAAAATTCACCTGTTCACAAATTCACATCACCTGTTGGTTCTGTCGTTTCCCAACCTGGGCTGACTGCCTTTTATTCATGAACATATGAATAAAAGGTAATGTTGTGCTTCGTCTTCAGTAAAGTTATATTTTTGAAACATCTGCTGATTTAATCAAAAGAGACTTCTATAAAGTAAGTAGCCTGTTTCTGCTTCTGCATTAAGCGCTCCTTAGACAATTGCTCACAAACCGTCTGCTCGTACGAACACATGGATTATAATTGCCTCCAGAAACTAAAGACAGCTGGCAAATGAAGAAAATGGTGACTGGGCATTTTCCTGGAAACGTTAGGTCCACTTTTCTCCTTCGAGGGATGGGTCACTGCAAATCAACAAAAACATTACTCTGATCACAATTACACTATGATGATTGTAAAAGACGACTTGCTTTACGACCCGTAAAACGATGAATCACTTCATCATCATACGTGACCAACATTTGACCTATAGTGGATTAATTTACAGTGCACTGTGGGTGATAAATAGTGCACTATATGGTGAATAGGGAATGAGTTCAGGCACATATCAAAAATGTAAATCTCTATTAACACAACTTTAAAGCCTCTGCCAACATATTAAATACTTTGTGATACTAAGAATGTCAGTTAATATGCATTATCTAAATGTTAGTCAAGAAAGTATGTTGGTAAGTCCATTTGTAGTGAAATGCTATAATTTTTTTTCTGAATAAAACTGAGTAAAAACTTAAAATCTTTGTATGCAAAATTTGAAATCGCTGCTTCCATGCAGTTTTGATCACAGTTGGTCAGGTGCAGTAAGGTTGACTGAGTTGGAAAGAAGTCACTTTAATTTTTACAGCTGGGGTCTGGTTCATGCATAGAATTATTTAATGCTATCTACTTGCAGTCACCCAAACTGACCAGAAAAACATATCGTTCTTTCTTTTGCAGTCAAGAGAAAGTTCACCACAGGAACTATACCCTACACTAAATAGTTAATTATGAAATTAAGTTGGCAGGGGCTTTAAAAGTGACCAGTTATACATTTAAAATGTCCATGACAACATGATTTATATTGTTTTAATACAAAAACCTGCAATTTTAACAGGAGTGTACAAACTTTTTATATCTATTGTAGTATAGAGAATTTTGAATAATTTTTCAAAATACAATGCAAAACACAATTTCAGGTCGTAAAAAAAATTGTGATACTAAAGATATGTCATTAAAGGTGCATTAGGTAAGATTAGTCACAATTTGGCAAGATTAGATCTAAAGGTTAAGTAGGTGGAGCTGAATAAGATTTAAATGATTTTTATTGCTTAAGCCTGCCATCCATTTCTGCCCAGGTACACAAAGTGCCACCCCAGAACTTATGGTGGTTCAAGTAGACTTAGCATTTACAAGGACTGCTATGAAATCACTTTCAAGTGCATAGACATTCAATTGCTTGAAAGCCAAGTTACAACTCTATAAACACAAAATTTTGCTCCTAATGATTTAGGATGTTCATGAGCGCGGTCACGGTCCTTTTTCTTTGTAATCAACTCTTATGTCACTAGCTAAAAGATAGCCCATTCAGCTAATGGAAAAAAAAACGTATCTACTTGATTAGTGGTGTAAATCCAGGCAATCGGACAATTCAAAGTTTTAAACAGATTCCCTTTACATACATGTCCAGGGGCAGTGTCACTAATTCTGGTTTTACTGTGTTTCTTTTGATTTAAGTTTAGATTGAGATGGGGCAGAGTGAACTTGGAGAGTGTTTATAAAATGACTGATAAGAGGCTGATGGAAGGCAGTTTTTCAAATGGGTTTTCTCAGCCACCTATTGTACTTGTGCTGAGGCCATGGCCTTAATCATTACTTGTTTAGTGAAGTGAAGTGACTTGTGGCCAAGTATGGTGACCCATCCAAGTGCACACACACAGTAGTGAACACACACACCCGTGAACACACACCCGGAGCAGTGGGCATCCATTTT
>CM074946.1:23985513-23995855 GCA_037577455.1 Pangasius macronema
AGCATACCAAGACATTTTGGACAATTTCATGCTCCCAACTTTGTGGGAACAGTTTGGGGATGGCCCCTTCCTGTTCTAACATGACTGCACACCAGTGCACAAAGCAACGTCCATAAAGACATGGATGAGCGAGTTTGGTGTCATGGAACTTGATTGGCCTGCACAGAGTCCTGATCTCAACCCGATAGAACACCTTTGGGATGAATTAGAGTGGAGACTGTGAGCCAGGCCTTCTCGTCCAGCATCAGTGCCTGACCTCATAAATGCGCTTCTAGAAAATTCAAAAATTCCCATAAACACACTACTAAACCTTGTGGAAAGCCTTCTCAGAAGAGTTGAAGCTGTTATAGCTGTAAAGGGTGGGCAAACTCTATATTAAACCCTACAGATTAAGAATGGGATGTCATTAAAGTTCATGTGCATGTAAAGGCAGGCGTCCCAAAACTTTTGGCAATATAGTGTATCTATACACACATACAACAAATAATTTTTCTCTTTGTTGAGAGAATATTTTTCTTTTTGTATCATATGTTTAATTAATATTAAGTAGCTTAATGTGGCTGTGTAAGATTCAGGCTGTTTGTCAGCATTGTATATTTCCATATATAGTATTAGATGCTTTTGGCATTACTTTTTTTTGTCTGTCTGTTTCTTGGGTGTTCTCTCTTTGGTTGCTCTCTCATTTCTATTTTTTTAACTGGTGTGTGTTTCTGGTGTATGATTCTCTATCCACTCTTATTTCCAAACTCATTTGTTCTAATGCTGCCCTCCTTGTAGGATTGCTTGCTGCAGAAAGTAGGTATCCCATGGATTCTGACATCATCACTGCCCCTGGTCTTATTTGTGTTGCTCTGTCACTGTAATACAGCTTTTCACCTCAATGCTTCAATGCTTATCCCTGCTATTATTCCATCTAAGCATCTCTAGGCTGAGACTCAGCATTTAACTGCATGTGTGATTAACAGTAACTCTGTAAAGTCATTATTATTGAATGCTCTTCCAGTTCTCACTTTGATTGTGGTTTTAAAACCTGAATGTTTAATGTGTGTTGAGCCTATTTCATTTTCATGCTAATGTAGTGTTCCAAGTTTGAAGACTTTGTTGTACATAACATCAGCCTTTTTTTTGCAAAAAAAAACAAAAAAAAAACACTGAATGCCTCTGTTTGTTGCATTCTCAACTTTTGCCTGTTTTCTTTGTCCAGTCATGCGTGTGATTTTTGTGTGATTAAGCTTGATGCTGCCACTTTGAAATTTAAGCTATCATTGTCTATTTTGGTGTTCTTTCTTAATATGTATTTGCATGTACATGTCCGTGTGTTTGTGCGTGTGTGGATTTGTAGGGGCAGTTTCTCAGGTTCTGGATAGTCTAGAAGAGATCCATGCACTAACTGACTGCAGTGAGAAAGATCTGGACTTCCTACACAGTGTTTTCCAGGACCAACATTTACACACACTGTTGGATGTAAGGACCTTACATGTATACATTACACATCTTTATCACTTTAACTCTTACCATCGTGCTCTCTCTGGTGCTTCTAATAGGAAATCAGTTTCTGATCACTTCTTATTTGGCTTTTTTGGGAAAATAAACTGCAATACGATAACTTTACATTTATTCATTTGGCTGATGCTCTTATCCAACTCATTTGCATTTTTGAAGAATATGATTTTCCTTCCATTCCAATCACACATCAATAGCTGATTAATCTTACTGAGTGAAAAAAAAGTGCTGCAGGCTCTATAAGTAAACACATTTTAACTGAGGCTGACACAAACTAAGGAGGAAGTGATCTTGTGAGTCATACAGAAAATTTTTTCACAACTTCTCCCCAGTAAACCCCACCCTCAATTTAGCATGTTAACACAAGTTTTACTTTAAGAGAAGGGGTCTGTAAACTTTTTTGGCCAGGAACCTCTTTAACTGAGCACTAAATTCCACAGAACTCCTCAGTTGTTTCCAGCACAGACTCTGTTTAAATAATAATTGCAATAATAATTTGATTATTTATCCAGGCTATAGAGCTTTTTATTCACGAATTTTCTATTGACAGAACTAAAAAAACTCTATATGTACTATGTAAATATAGTAACTTTGATAACGTAGACTCAAGCAAACAACCTTAAGTAGGGAGGTGTGGGAACCCAAGTGCCATTTTAGGAAAATCTGCAAGAAAGCAAAGGGGCTAAAGATATACGTCCAAATATGGAAGAAAAGTGAAGCAGGTTCAGTGTACAGATGGAGACTCCAGCCAGGAAGTGCACCACAATACTGGATCTCTCTGCACCTACTTCTTCCTCCTGCAGGACCAGACAAATGCCACCCCTGAAAACCCACCCCAACCTACTAGAAAATGAATCCAGTGGCCCAAAATGAAGACACCAAGCGACTCATTGAGGAGTATCCCTTAAGATCCAAACCAAGAACTCGGCTGAGCAGGTAAACCAACAAATCTTGGAAGGAGATCCAAGAAGTGGTAAATTGCTAAAGATCAGCCTCTGCCCCAGGCTCCAGCAGTATACCCTATAAAGTGTACAAAAAGTGCCTCAGACTAGTTTTGAGGTTGTGGAAGCTCATCTGGAGAATTTGGACTAAAATAGATATATAGACATTTCTGTCCAAAAGGGCATAATCCCAGGCAACTCTGGGTGCTCATTTGCCAACTCATCCCCAAAGCTTAGGAAAATAAGGACAGCCTTACAACTTACGACCTAGCCAGCACCTATGGCTCCATCCCTCACAATCTGGTCTAAGTAGCAGTGGACCACTACCACATCCATACCAGACCACAGACCGCATCAAGAACATGATCGCCAGTTACTTCAGATATTAGGTTGAGATTCTGAACCATCAACTTCACAACAGGGTGGCAGTCCATGGAAAAAGGCATTGTATCAGCATGTACAGTTTTCCCCATATTGTTCCTTGTGGGAATGAACCTGAATATTAAAGTAGTGGGAAAAGAAGCCAGAGGACCAAGAACAGCCTCAGGAGTCCACTAGTCAGCAATCAGGGGATTCACGGATGATTTGACCATTACCACTCCAACCCATGTTTAGACAAGTTGGGTCCTCAATCAGCTGGATCAAATGGCCACTTGGGCCAGAATGACCTTTAAGCCCAAGGAGTCAGAAAGGGGAAAGTGATCAACAGGCCTAGCTTGCAGCAGTTGGACAAATGGTGGGAGATTCTTGAGAGTTGGGAACTTCCTTACTGGAAAGGAAGCTCCAGTTCTCAGAAGTTGTACTGTCCACTACCCTGAGGCCAGATGTGGTTAACTGGTTAACCGAAGGAAAAAAAAAAACAACAGCTTTTCAGCGACTGCTGGGACAAAGACTGGCAGACCTGGCTGTTTCCAATGGAGTTTGGTTGTCAGGGATTCCCTGCATAATCAATGTGGGGTCTGCTGCTACTGCAGTTTGGGGATTAAGAGGCTGTTACTAGAAAACAGCAGAGTGGGAGAAGCTGTGGAAAGAGCCTCCTGTTGGCTCTGGCATAGAAGGGAAGAGATGAGCTGGAAGCCAGGCGGAGAGGGCCAGTTATTTTGCCACCACTGCTGACCCACCAGCTGGAAAGTGTCATGGTTAAGGGACAAAGCACTTGATGAAGATTGGGCACTACCTGATGACATCTCCTCCTGCTAAAACTAGACTAGATGGTTGTATGAAGTGCATCCTAGGGATGTATTGAAAATCTTATTTGTAATTCTCATGACTGTAACAATTATTTTTTTTTAAATCATGGATCTCAAGGCTAGATTTTCACAGGTACCAGTTTGATAACTACTCTATTATAAAGCTGTAATATATGTGAGAACTGATGCATTTCTGATGACAAAAGATAATTTGTTAAAAGGTTAATTATTAATTGTCCTTTATAGTATATACTTGTATACTATATTATATACTAATACTTGTTTGAAAGTTTTTTAAGTGCATTTGGCATAATTCACTCCAGACTGTGCATGTTGATTTGATGGCCACAGCCAAATCCATACTGTTTAGACTTTAGGAAAGGGTTTAGTAGTTCAACTAGAACCTGCTGACTTGAAGATTTTTTTCTTTTTCCTGCAATGCAAATGTGCCAAAGAACAAGCATCACTTTTCAGTAATGTTATTCTGAGTGTGGCCTCAACCCTGTCACCACAGACCACAGAATGCATGATCAAACTGATACTTTACTGTGTGAACACATTAACGCCCAAGATAAAATTTGTATAAACGATTAGGATACCTAAGACTTTTGCAGAAGAAGAAAAAGAATTTTAAAAAAATTAAAATGTCATTTTAAAACTTAAAAATCTGAAAGCTATTGAACTTTATTGAAATATTATTTGAAAGCACAAATACACAAAAGATACAATAAGTAATCACAGATTAATAGAATTTAAGTGTAAGATGATGTCAATTGTCTGTTGCAGCTTTATGACAAGATCAACACCAGGTCTTCACCACAGATCAGAAATCCACCCAGCGATGCTGTTCAAAGAGCCAAAGAGGTGTTGGAGACAATCTCCTGTTACCCAGAGAACATGGAGGCTAAAGAGTTGAGGCGGATTCTCACACAGCCTCACTTTATGGTGAGTTACCTTGAAAAAAGGCAACACATAGGTCACACATAGGATAATATTCATTCATGTGGATATTAATTGTGGCGTTTATAAAGTTTGCATGAGGGAGCCGAGTAATTCAGCAATCTGCTATGCCACCTTATTAAGGCACCGGTGTTACCATGACAATGTACAGCATTCAGGGAGAGAGTGAGATGAGACAAGATGGAGGGGGGGCAATTCTGTTTTCAAAGATATGTGAAGGGATAGCAGGTGGAACTAAAAGAGGCAGTGTTGAGATATTACCAAAAGAAGGATATCCTATCCTGGAAGTGAAAGACTCCTTCTCAACATAGATAGGATTAGATTATTTAGAATCATTACATGTTTGTACTGTAAGTCGCATGAATACTAAATGTAATTTCAACCGCAAGTTCTTGAATTAATTAAGTTTTTCATGGTGTGATTCATCTGTGCTCTCCCTGCTCACATCTAAAGAAAAAAAGGCTCCATTTGAGCAAGCAGCATACAGTGTAGGTGAAGTTCATAAGTCTCCCCTATGGAGTTAGGCCTATGGATAGACATTTTTAATTAAAGTGTTAGCATGGGGATGTGAGATATATTGCCATTGCCACCTATAGCATAATTAACATCAGCATAGGAACATCTGTACACGTTTGTTCATGCATTTATCAGGTAATTTTTTTGGCAGCAGTGCAGTGCATTAAACATCAGAATGGAGAAAGAATGTTATCTTGGTGACTTTGACCGTGACATGGATGTTGGTGCCAGAAAGTTGATATTGATGAGAATGGCCAGACTGGTTTGAGCTGACACGAACACTATAGTAACTCGTATAACCAAGCTTTACAACTGCGGTGAGCAGAAAATGCATAACACATCAAACCTTGAGGGGGTGGGATGCAACAGCAGAAGAGCACATGGGATACCACTCCTGTCAGCCAAGAACAGAAATATACTTCGGTAAAGTTGGTTTCATGTTTGCATATTCAGATTTCTGTCTACAACTGCTTTCAAATGATGGGAGCAAAAAGGGTTACTGTTGTTCTCAACAAGACAGTCAAATAAAGTGTGTTTTTAGTGTCATTCCTCTATATTGCTTGGTATACATTGGAACGAAATTTCGTTTCTCCGGGACTATGGTGCAGCACATAACAGTATGCAAGACTACATAAAGTGCGGATACACAACAGTGAGAGACGAGTGCAGGACAATAAATACACAGAACAGAACAATAAATATACAGAACAATAAAGAAAGACACTAAAGATACAGAACATGGGCTGTAAACTGGTGGTAGTGTAAGAGAAATATATAGGTATAAATAGGTATATCTGAAAATAAAACATATAAAAAATATACCTAATAAATAGGTATATCTGAAAATAAAATACTGATCTGAAAATAAAAAAATACTGATTTTGCAATATAAATGTTAAATCAGTGTTTAAATTTTGGTCAGAATCCTATGTTGAACCCCATATCATAAATCATAACAGTATCACACAAATGGATATAATTCAATAAACAAAATCCTGTACTATCAGTAATGATGTAGAAGCCATGTACGCAAGTGATGGAAGCATATCACTGAAACTGCACATGGTAATTAAATTTTTTGGATACTGGCATATTGTTTTANGTTCTTTGATACGAGTGTGGCATTGAGATTGAGGTTGTAAGTAGGTGTGTAATGATTGGATGATTGTGACTGACATTAATTGAGGCAACAATCAGCTATAGCTATAATCTATAATTAATTATAAATCTATAGGCTGTTAAATCAAATTGTATCATAGCAGATTCAGTGGTATTGTCAATTTTTGAATTGTTACCTTCAGAATTGAAATCATATTGTATTGTGTGGAACCCTGAGGTATACACGTCTAGTATCCACAGCTAGTTAGCTAGCTAATGTTAGCTAAGTTAAAGGATTTTCCCATTTTGTTTTTGACAAGTTAATTAAGTGATTGCAAATTCAACTTTAACTCTATATTACTGTAGCCAAAGCAACAGTACCTTTCATACAAAACTACTCTATGCTAGGTATACTACCATCTGATTTAGCTAGCTCTTTAACTAATGGGTCTTATGCCTTGATCTAACTAGATAGCAAGTAGGCTAGGTCTGATTTACCCACGTCCAACTAGCTAGATATTTTAATCGGATACCCAAACTACTGATGGTTACCAAGCTTACCAGTCTACTGCCAGTCATTACCAAGCTACATTATATCTATATAAACAGCCAAGCAAAATAATTAAAAACACAAGGCAAAAACTCGCTTGTGAATGTACTGGCCATAGCCAGTTATGTAGCGTCTGTTTGCTTCTTTTTCTTTTAATGGACTCATGCTATCTGTGTCTGAAACCCTTGTCTTTTTCTCATGCTGATTTGATATTACTGTGCCACTGACTAAGCAGCAGTGGGCGGACTAACAACATGTTGGTGAAGGACTAGGGTGATTAATGTGGCTATAAAACAGCAGCTTGTAGGGGCTTCCAAGTGGCACAACAGAATGGGTAGGAATTGGCTAAGACCAAATTAGGGAGAAAATGGGTGGGAAAGCAGATTGTTTGTTACTCAAAAATGAAATCAATATGTATTTTATGTGAAATTATTTGCTATTGTGTTTACTGGAGCACATCATTTTCCTTTGGCACATGAAAGGGCCTTCCTAAAAGTTCGAAGCATGCATTCTTCTCATTCATTCATTGACTGTAAAACTTGACAAAATAGAGAGCATAGTATATTCTAGGGAAGGTTGCGTAATATTAGGGCCTTTCACACCGCAAGAACCTTTTCATAGTAACTGAACTAATTTTGGAACGACCCACTTTTTGCCGTTTTTTAGTACGGGGCTGCCTTTTTCGAGAACCAAATTAGCTCCTACTCCGGAGCAGGGTCTAACCAGCACAACTGGTACTATCCGTGATGTAAGTCGATGTTGATTGGCCAAACTCGAATGAAAACGCCCTCTCCCGCCATGATTTAAAACGCTGTGTAAACATACTGTAGTGAAGGTACAAGTTGTTTTGGAGGAACCGCAAGGTGGGAATTTTATTTTTCAATTGCTATATCATTATTTTGACTTAGTAAGTCAAATTGTCAACTTAGTAAGTTGTTATATTGGCTTAGTATCTCATTATTTTGGCTTGTTTCACTTATGTTATTTTGACTAAATAGATGTAAAAAAAAAAAAAAAAAAAAATCATATGTATATGTACATTGTTTTAACGTAGTTATCTTGTTATTTTAACTTACTAGGTCATTATTTTGACTTAGCGTGAAATTTTTTTATTGCTATTTCTTTATTTTTGACTTAATAAGTAGTTATTTTGGCTTAGTGTCCCATTAATTTGAGGTACTAAGTAGTTATTTTGACTTCCACTGCTTCCACTGCAAATCCACTGCTATGCCATTATTTAGACTTACCTAGTTATTTTGTCTTACTAAGTTATTATATTGACTTTGTATCTTGTTATTTTAACTTACCAATTTGTTACCACTTAGTAAGTGGTGTATTATAAGTTCGGTTTATTTAATTCACATAACACACATATCACATAACTGTGCAGTTATAGTTACAGGAATTGCCTCGAATAGCCTGTTAATGTGGTACGGTTAAGTTGGGCATCACATGACATTAAATGAAAAATTCTATTAACATAAAAATCCGTTTTATACACAATTAGATCTAATTTAGACATGTCGTATTGTCTAGTAAAACCCGCGAAGTATGCATTGTGTAGTACTGTTTTTCCCATGTTATTTTAGCTAGGAATAATGACTCCAGAAAGCAATAAAACAGCAAATTTAGTTTTAAATTTTGGCTACTCAAAATATGTACATTCAAGAGATGCTAAAGGATTTTAGGTGGTGCAAGAATGACACTATAATGTACTTTAGCAATAGTACTAGAACTGTTAGACTACATAGCCATTAAGACTATTGGACTTTAATTTAGATTTGCTCGTTTTATATGCAAGATTTAAGTGTCTTTTAGAAAATTTGCATTTCCAAAGAGAAAAATTGGCAGCAGAAAAAATATATCATGATAGTAAAAGCCTTTCAAAGTGCTCCTGCAGTTATCTATTGTTTGTACCTACCTAGTATATTTTTGTTTAACTTATTGTTTTTTTTTTTTTTTTAATTTTTTACTACTACGTCAAATATTGAACCCTTTGGCTTTGATGCTCTTAGTAATTCTGTGGTTAACAATGAAAGCCCATTTGCTTCTGCTCTCTGATGCATTTACTGGCTTTGCAGATGAACCCTGTGCTTCAAAATTGAATGAATGAACAAAGCACGATCGGCCATATATGATAAACAGTTTTGTGATTTTACGTTGTTCTTTAATGCCAGATTTGCATAGGGTCATAATATTTCAATTATGATCTTTATCAGTAGGCATCGATGTGTTAATTGGTTGTAGATGTCTTTTCATTAACATTGTTTTTGGCGTGCGGTAATATTGGCCGATCAAAACACTTCCCTAGATTTTGGGAATAACCTATAACTAAATTATATTCTGTGTCTATCCTATAATGTCAACATGTATTTATTTTGTGCTTTATTATTTATAGGAAATAAGATAATGGTAATAAAATACCCTTTTTTTTCCCCTCACCAGCGTAATCGGGATTCAGAAATAATCATTTTCAATCGATTTCTGATGGTCTCACGAGTCTAAACTTCCCTTCTCTGCACACAATCTGGTGTGCAAGTCGCGTAGTAATGTGGTACAGTAAGCCGTATCCTCTACCTCATTTGTGCCATGCATGTGTGCTGTAAATTTGGGCAGGTATGCAGTTAAATAGATGTCCAACCTGTACCACGCATGCCCTTCTGGACGAACTCTTACCATAACATATAAGACATAAAACGCTGTTATTATGAATAACATGGAATATGTTGGTCTAAAACACCAGTATTTTGCTTCCTTGTGGGAAGCGTCCTTCCTTTAGATTTACTGATGAAGATAATTTTATATAGCCCTTATTTAATATGGAATAACCTATTATTTCCACCTATTTAAAACATAAGTTTCCGAAAAGACAGGAGTATTTAAATGTCGGATGTGTCCACCGTCCGGTTCAGAGACCACATTTTTAAAAAAAAAATAAAAAAAAGAGGCATACAGAGTCTTCAAATAGAAATCACAAGTCGGAGTCTATGCCAAGACAGAAGAGAGGCTTACAGCAACTTTAGACAGATAATTTATTCTGCAAAGAGAAGGAGTTATAGAGAAGAGGCAGAGAGGAGAGAGATGATCAGTAGTTCCTTTATGATTTTTATTATAAAGGAAAAACTTAAGAAGAAAATTTTGTAGTGTCAGGTACAATTTGTGCAGTTGTATAAAGAAATTAG
The DNA here is from genome assembly GCA_037577455.1 of Pangasius macronema. Lineage (NCBI taxonomy): Eukaryota > Metazoa > Chordata > Actinopteri > Siluriformes > Pangasiidae > Pangasius > Pangasius macronema. Next base: position 23,995,454 of record CM074946.1, read on the forward strand.
ATATTAAGTTTTACTGAGCATTTTGGCTTATTTTTGCAGCAAAACCCAGCAGCCTTCATTATTCTGAAAAGTGGTCTCTTACATAATATGCTGTATTTTTCTGTAACATTTAATTTTGTGCTGGAAAAACTAATGTTTTTGGGAATCTTAAAATGTTTTTGTACTGACTAATATAGAAGTCATAAAATAAAAAAAAAATAGGATGCCTAAGCCTAAAGTGCGGACTTCATGGATTGGACTTGTTTGTCCAGCACATCCCACAATTGCTCAATCGGATGGAGATCTGGGGAATTTGGAGGCACCTTGAACTCTTTGCCATGTTCCTCAAACCATTCCTGAATAATTTTTGCAGTGTTGCAAAAATTGAAAAAGGCCACTACCATTAGGGAATACTGTTGCCAT
>CM074946.1:23995955-24008764 GCA_037577455.1 Pangasius macronema
TTTCTAATATAGCCAGAATTAACTTTTTCAGCAGTTCGTGCTACAGAAGTTCTTCTGTTGGTTTGGACCAGACGGGTTAATCTTCTTCTCCCATGTGCATCGGTGAGCCTTTTGCACCAATGACCCTGTCCCTGGTTCACTGGTTGTCCTTTCTTGGACCACTTTTGGTAGGCACTATCCACTGCATACGCCCTGCAACACCCCACAGGACCTGCCATTTTGTAGATGCTCTGACCCAGTAATCTAGCCAACACAATTTGGCCCTTATCAAAGTTGCTCAGATCCTTACGCTTGCCCATTTTTCCTACTTCCAACGCATCAACTTCGAAAACTGACTGTTCACTTGCTGTCTAATATATTCCACCCCTTGACAGGTGCCATTGTAACGAGATAATCGATGTTATTCATTTCACCTATCAGTGGTTTTAATGTTGTGGCTGATCAGTGTATATGGGTGCACGATATATCGAAATTATCGAAATATCACAAATGTACACATCACAGTATGCATATTGCAAGGGCTTGCGATAACTGAATGGATTTAGTGGTAAAATGAAGAAGCACCTCAATTATCTAGCAGTATTTTGGCTTCGGAAGCAGTGACTATATATACAGATTGAAGTTATATGTAAAACATGTAAATCACGGCTGGCAATGCAAACAGGAAACACTACAAACCTCAAAGCACAACACTTTGTCTCAGCTGTGTTCGGCAGAAACATTTTCATGCACAAGTGAATCAACCCTCCTTTCCAAACTTAAGCAACAATAAATAGCATCAAGTTTCGAGAGTGTAATACCATATCTTGCAAGCTCCAGGCATCACAGAGAAATAACAGAGGCCATAACACACTTTGGGATATGGTGCCGATCACCACGGTGGGGAAGCCAGGGTTTGTGCACCTGATGAATACAATAGACAAACAGTACAACGTTCCATCTGGAACTCATTTTTCACAGACCACTAGCTGCCAAATGTACGAGCATTGTCTCAACCATGTCAAGTTGGAACTGAGACATGTCAAACTTTTTGCATGTACAACAGACCTATGGTCCAGCTGGATACCAGAGCATACAATAGCTTGACGGTTCATTTTATTGACCAAGACATTGTACGTCCCTGGTGAGCACAGTGGGGAAAACATACCTCTGGGAGTGCAAGAGGCTCTGTCTGGTAGGAATTTGAGTGAGGAGCGTCTATTGTTTCACCACTGAAAATGCAACAAATATGGTTAAAGCTGCAGACAAAAATGGTTGGTCCCGACTTCAGTGCTTTGGGCACAGACTGCACCTTGCCATTGGTAAGTGTTAACATTTTATTTCAATATTTTTAATTAGTCATTTTAACATACAATAATTTTTTATTCTGTGCCACCTTCTGCAGTATGATGTTAATAGCACTTGTCTAGTGTCGATATGATTTAAGATAGCATTATAGATTAGTTACATTAGATAAATTGTAGATGTATCCTACATGCTGCTAATATATTTTAATACAGTTAAACTAATTAAAAATATAATTTGTTTATTAAAACATTTTTTTCTTTTCTGTTTATCCAGAAAATGCCATTAAAGGTGACACACTCATTGGTTGTGCTGTAGGGATCTGCAAAATGCTGGTGGGACATTTCTCCCATAAAAAAAAAGGACAGCGAGAACTTAACCTGCCAGAGCATGGTCTGATCAGAGTGCCCAACAAGATGGGGCACTAAGCAGCAAATGATGGAAAGCATACTCCAACAGCAGAGGGTACTGTCACAAATTCTCTCTGAAAATTGGAGTACATGACATCTGGTTTGATCTTGGCAGGATATTGAGGACCTTGAGTCAGTAAACTCAAAAAGGCATTGAAGCCACTTTACAGATGCTTTACACTTTACAGTACAATTTACATATGCTCTGTCTGTGGAGGATTGTGTGAGCATTCCTTATCTATAGCCAGTTCAGACACAAAGCTGACTCACTCAATTAAAAGTGTCGGCCTATATGGAGATGAAATATAAGGATCCCACAACCCAAACACTGATGAACATTGCCTCTTTCCTTGACCCAAGGCTCAAGACAGACTACATTTATCAGGAAAACCTGTCACACAGTAGGTCCAGGTTAATATCTCAAATGAAGGCAACTAAGAAGATAAGAATATTTTGAATGTCAAGAATGATTTGAGCTCCTGATCACCTCCATATTTTATTATTAATTCTTTTTCTCTCTTTTCTAGGAGGCAGGGCCTGCTGTTGACACCTCATTTATCAGCAAGTGCCAAGTCAGGGACTCACAAAGCTAAGTACCAAAGTACCACAGCCACAAGAGAAAAGAGGATGAAGAAGTCTTCAGGAAGCCTCTTACAGACCTTAGTCCAAGCTACATCTTACTCTGAATAACCTGAAGAACAAAAATTGAAGCACAACTTAATATCTACATTCTGATCCCCAAACTCCATAGTAAGGAAGATCCTTTGGCATGGTGGAAAATTCATAGGTGAATTTTCCCCACTTATGCAGGCTGGCCCGAAAGTATCTTTGTGTGTCTGGCACTAGCACATCCTCTGAAAGACTTTTCAGCACATCAGGCAATGTAGTTACATGTCAGTGCTTATCGCTGAAACCAAACAAGTGGACATGCTGGTTTTCTTATCCAAGCATCTGTGACGATTTTAGGATGAATGCTAATATGTGCCTCTTGGAGCAAGTGATAGTGAGGATCTCTCTTTGATCTATGGCCTCTGCATACTAACCAATATTTTGTGTATATACACCCAGTCACACCCAGTTTTCTTACTATTCAGTCTTACTGTTAATTACTTACTGTTATGGTCTATCATACATACAGTTGGTAGCTGTAAGAAAGCAAACCTCTGTTTCAGGTGTTTTTGTTTACCTGAATGTTCTTACATTTTATGTAATGCTACAATGAAACATTATGCTGTTTGTGTTCAGTGACAGTCTCTCCATTTTCACAGGCTCAAAAATAATTGGACAATTGGCTGAGCCTGTTTCTTCGTTATTTCCATTCCAAGTGTTGAATTCTTTTTTTTTACTTTAGCTGCAGTAAAGACCTGGCAAAGCATATCAACTGTGGAAACTTTGATGATATCCATGTGCTCCAGACTTCAGGCAGTCAGTAACTGCAAAGGATTTTATTTTTTATTAAAGTACTAACAATAATTCTAATGTTTGTTTGATAGTTTGTCCAATTACTTTTGAGCATGTGAAAATGGAAGGACTCTTAAAAAAAAAAAAAATGTCTGTACTTCCTAAATGGTTATTACAATGTTTTTGTTAAACCATTTGAATTAAAGCTGAAAGTCTACACTTCAATCACATCTTGATTGCTTCATTTCAGATCCATTGTAGTGGTATACAGAGGTAAAATGACCAAGATTGTGTCATAATTCCAAACATACTTATGGACCTGTGTGTGTGTGTGTGTGTGTGTGTGTGTGTGTGTGTGTGTGTATATATATGTATGTGTATATATGTATGTGTATATATATATATATATATATATATATATATATATATATATATATATATATATATATATATATATATNTGTGTGTGTGTGTGTGTCTATATATATATATATATATATATATATATATATATATATATATATATATATATATATAATTGATTTCACACACTTATAGCATTATCATATCGCATATCACATTTTTCTTTAATATTGTGCATAACGAGATAAGATAATGAGATAATCAAAAATAATGACTTAGTAAGTAAAAAAAAAAAAATTATATATATATATATATATATATATATATATATATATATATATATATATTATAGAGAGAGAGGGGGAGAGATAGCATTTAAAAAAAATTACACTCAAGTTGAAATAATGATTTTGTAAGTCAAAATAACCACTTAGTTATTATCATCAACTCCTTTGGCCCCTGCTGAGACGTAGGTCACCAACAAGTGCTCTCCAAGCCTTTCCAATTCTGGGTGAGTTGCTCCACCTGTCTCCAGTTGTGGTATATTCTCTTCAAGTCCGCTGTGATGCTGTTAGCAGGTTTGTGGAGGGTGTAGCTGATCCATCTCCAGCATCTTTGGAGGATGTTGTCTTCTGCAGGCTGCTGTTGGGTTTGCTGCCATAAGTTTTGGTTGTTGATTGTGTCAGGCCAGCGAATCCAGGGAATCCTTCAGAGGCAGCTGTTGGTAAACATTTGCAGGAGGTGGTGGTTCTCCAAGTCTCAGCTCCATAAAGTAACACAGGCTTCACAATGGTGTTATAGATCCTGACTTTGGTGTTTATGGAGTGATTTGTGGATCCTCAGCCATTATTCAACTGGTGGAAAGCTGTTCTTGCCTTGCCTATCCTACATAGACTTTAATGTCAGCATCAATCCCACACTGTTTATTCACGACACTTCCAAGGTAGGTGAACCTCTCCACCTCCAGCACTTCACTATCCAGCATGATGGGGGTTGTACTGGTTACACTGGTCTTCAGGACCTTCCCTCAAAGGATGTTTAGGCCGGTCCTGTGTTTTATGCACAGTGCTGGTCTTTTCCTGCATCTGCTGTTGGGTGTAAGAGAGAAGGGCTAAGTCATCAGTGAAGTCCAGGGTGTCCACTGGATGCTTATCCAATTTTGGGCTGTGGATGTTTTCATTATCCATTCCATTGCAAGCAGGAACAGAGTAGGTGATAACAGACATCCTTACGTTACTCCAGTCCATACTTGGAAGGTGTCTGTAAGTTGTCGGTTATGAACCACTCTGCAGGTCATCTCTTTGTAAGGAGTTCCTGGTGATGTTTGTGATTTTCTCCAGCACCCCATAATGTCTCAGCAATTTCCAGAGGGCCTGTCCACACTGTCAAATGTATTTTCATAGTCAGTGAAGCTGACATAAAGAGGTGAATTCCACTCCAATGAGTGCTCCAAGATGATCCGCAGTGTTGTGACTAGGTCAGTGCAAGATCTGTCAGCCAGCCTGGTGGTCTTGGAGCTGGCTTTTGATGGCATACTTCATCCTATTCAGGAGAACTTGGCTGAACACTGCCGGGGATGGACAGCAGTGTCATACCTAAATAGTTGGAGCAGGAGCTGAGATCTCTGCTCCAACCTCTGCTAGGATGCTATCTGGTCCTGCAGTCTTGCCATTCTTCAGCTGCTTGACAGCCTTGTGGATCTCCTCCTCCTTGGTGGGCACACTGCAGGCAATTTGTAGGTCACGGTTGGTTGGCTGGATGTCTGGTGGGTCCTGGGGAGCCAGTCTGTTCAGCATCTCATCAAAATACTCCACCCATCTGTCCTTCTTCATCTGGTAGCATCCTCCCATCTCTGTCCTTCCCTGGTCTCTCTTGCTTGCTGTATTTCCCTGACAGTTTCTTGATGGTAGTGTACAGGTTCTGCATATTTCCATTGTAAGCTGCTTATTCTTCCTCTGCTGCCAGTATCTTCACATAATTGTACTTGCCTGCCTTGATGCTCCTCTTAACCTTCTTATTTCCTTCTGTGTAATCCTCCTGTGCCATAATTTCATGTGCAACTGTTGTTGACTGCTGCCTTCTTCAGCTTCCTCTCCTCTACCTTCTTCAATGTTTCTGCTGAGATCCACTCCTTGTGGTTGAATTTCTTAGGGCCCAGCACCTCTTGGCATGTTGATGTGACTACATTCTTTACTCCTTGTCACTTCTTATTGGTGGTATTTTCTTTCTGTAGCTCTTGAAGGACCTGGAGCTTGTTGGAGAGTATGATTTTAACTCTTCCTATTTGCTTGCATCTTTCAGGAATGAGTTGTTGCATCACTGGTGTTGGCTTGTCCTCCCATCCGGTTCTTTCTTAGCTTCAACTAGGCAGCCAGGAGACGATGGTCTGAAGCTTGCTTGACATGTACATCTTGAAGAAGTCTCTGGAACTGCTTCACTATGCACACATGGTCTATCTGATTCTCCTTCAAATTGTCAGGTGATACCCATGTATCTTTCTGTGATGGAAATGACCAATGACCAAGTTGCCTGCAGTGCAGAAGTCTGCCAGTCATCTCTCCCAGACCTTCCTGTCCCATGATGCCCTCGTACCCCCTGTTGTCCATGCCGATCTTGGCACTGAAGCCGCCCATGATGATGATGTTCCTTCTCAGACAGTCTTGGATGATTGTCAGGAGTCTGTTTTGACTTTGCTTTCCTCATCACTGTCATTTGTTGTAACATGGCACTGGATGAAGTCCATGTTGATCCTCCATTTCTTGGTTCGGAATGAGGCTGTAATGATGCATGGGCTATATGCTTCCCTTCCAATGAGCACTCCCTGGTGGGCTGTCTTGGATAACATCAGGACTGCTCCTTGGGTGTGTGGCACATCATCCTTTTCATGCCCTGAGAACAGTAGCAGTTCTCCTGAAGCGAGCCTCTTCTGGCCAAAACCTGTCCATCTTTACTCACTGATTTCCAAGAAGGTGAGGTTGTAGTTCTTCATCTCAATGGCCTGTTGTGTTGTCCTGCCCGTCTCATACATAGTTTTCACATTCCATGCTCTAGTGGTGATGGTGGTCCTGGTAGAGATGATGGTCACCGGTTTGGTAGCTTCCAGACTAGTCTGCTTTTGTTATGCAGAGTCATATAACCTCGAGCTGGAGGTCCATCTTCTTCCAGGGCTGTGATATCTGTTGTTTTTAATAGTTAGTTATTCTGTAGCAGTTGTGTTTTTTTCAGTGAGGGGTCGTAAGTCTTAGTTATTTAGTAGTTAGGTCATAAGTTTTAGTTATTATAGCACTTGAAAAAAAAAATTAATACCAGGCATTTTAGGGCTTTCATATAGTATGTTTTACCATTTAGGAACTACTGAAATCTGTTGTAAATAAAAATTAATTAAAATTCAGTAACCGTTAAACTTCACTTAACAGTTTTGGTGCAAATAAAGCCCATCACATCAGCTGCTGATTGGAGTTGTACATATGTACATATGGTGGAGTTGTACATAAGGATTGTGGTCAGTGTGTACCACAACTTCCCAAGAGCTAGGTCCTGCATAGATTTTGAAATGGTTCAATGCTAGGGTCTGTTTCTCAGTTGTTGAATAGCTGGACTGATACTTGTTCCATATGTTATTACTTCTTGGAGAAATAACATATGGGATGATCTATACCTTGTTCATCTTCATGAAGTAAAACTTCACCCATTCCTGTGGCACTGGCATCTATTCGAAGTTAGAATTTTCAAAGCAGGAGACCTACACAACACAGCTTTAACATTATCAAATGAGTATTGACAATCCAGAGACCACTTAAAATCATGAGAAGGACTAGGTAAATCAGAGAAAGAAGCAATTACAGTTGCAAAATGTTTACAGAAACATTGGTAATATCCAGTTATCACACTGAAATCTGCAGTTGCACCAGTTTTGTAGGAATAGCTCTCCCTTTTTCCTCTATCAGACACACCTATCAGAACACCTCATGGAGAGTAGAAATGTGCTCTGGCTCTGGGAGAAAATGACTACCTCATATACTTTTCTATAATCTGTACAAAAATGGGTCATTCCATCATATTTAGGAACTAATAAATAAGGAGAACTCCAGACACTTGAGCTAGGAACAGCAAAATCATTGTCTAATAAATACTGATCCTCCTTCTGCTTTAGTGTACGCTTGGCTGGATTGACACTCTATGTATGCTGCTTGATTGGAGAATGGCCTTGCACATCAACATCATGCTTAAGAACATGCGTTTGTCAAAAAATCTAATAAAAATCACATAAAACTTCATTGTTTGACAAACAAGCACACAAAACTGTACTGAACTGACAGCACTAAAACCACTGGCACTACAGTCATGGAAGAAGCTTACAGTTACCTGGCGGGTCCTGTCTGGAAATATAGGGCTTTAACATGATGTGACAGTCTCTAGTTTTTTGTGTTTCCTGTCAGGGGTTTGGATAACATATATTTAGTTTCACTAAGCTTCAAATGAATTTGATATGGTCCTGAAAATTTGGCTTGGAATGACTTGGCTGGTAGTTGGGTGCGGGAGACCAATGGCGGTCAGCCAGGTGACATCTTGCTGTCAGCAGAGTGGAGCAGACTAGAACTGGCCTCTCTCCACACCTTGCAGCATCAGCGGATGTGGGCTTGCACAGAGGAAACTGCAATGTCGTTCTCCTGGGTAGGAAATAAAGGAGGCTGATAACCCAGAGAACACTTGAAGGCGGGGCAAACAGTGGCTGAGCTGGACTTGATCGAGGGTAGCTGGGAGCTCTGGATCAAAGGGTTATTGGCTGTGACACATTGAAGCACCACTTCCAGCTCATGAATAGCCCGTTCTGCCTTCCAGTTGGTCTGGGGTGAAAACCTGAGGACAGGCTTACAGTGGCACTGAAGGTATTACAGAATTAATTCCATACCTGTGATATGAACTGGGGTCCACAGTTTGAGATGATGTCCTTGGGGATTCCATGCAGCCAGAAGACATGGCTGACTAGGAGATCTGCAGTCTCATGGTCTGTGGGGAGCTCGGTGAGAGCCACAAAAAGCAATGGCTTGTAAAAATGATTGATGATGGTAAGAATGTTAAGAATAGTAGTGTTACTTTATGAGGGGGGAAGTCCAGTGATGAAATCAAAGGCCCTGTGCAGCTGGGAACAGGCAAGCTGGGCGGTGCAAGGCTTTATTTGTTTTTCACAAACAAGAAATGCTTCAGGGAATCCCTGAGGACGTCATCCAGGACCTGGAATACTGCTGGGGTGTTGGTGAGGCCAAAGGGCTCNNNCCCGTGAAGTGGCTCAAAAGCCAAGTTGAGGAGAGGAAGGGGGTACTTATTTTTCATAGTGATGCTGTTCATGCCCAGGTAATCAATACTAGGATGGAGGGAGTGGTTGTTCTTGGTCACAAAAAAGAAGCCAGCACCTAGGGGGGAGGAAGAGGGTAAGCAAGGGAGTCGCTGATATACGGTTCCATGGCTTCACTTTCTGGCCAGGGCAGGTTATGGACAGCATGATAGCCCCAGGGAATAGGTCTAAAGCGCAGTGATACAGGAGGTGAGGTGGTAAGAAGAGGGCCCAATCTTTGCTAAATACCTCTCCCAGGTCATGGTACTCAGGGGGGCGTGGCTGAAGACCTTAAGAACGGCAAAGCTGCTGCCGTAGCTGTGGGTGGCAGGGTCAATTGCAGACAGGAGGAGTGACAGAAGGTACACCAATTAGCTATTTTCCCTGCCTACCAATCAGTGCGGGGGTTGTGCTTCCTCAGCTACAAATGTCCCAGATCTCCCAGAGATCAGTGAATTGAAGGAGTCCAGCTCATCCTTAAGGGCCAGTTCATCCTTCACCTGCTCATTGAGCCCACTCAAGAACACCCCCTGGAGCACAACCTCATTCCAGCCTGACTCGGCAGGCAGACTGCAGAAGTCCACTAAGTATTTCGCTTTGACCTCGGCCTCATCAGTGGCATATGTCAGTGGGCGCTGGGCGGCCACCAGGGTGTACTATAGAAGGAATGACTTACATTTTCATAAGTCGCCCATATAGGGTTCAGGGTCGGGCACATGTGCTTCACACCATGGGAACAAGGAACAAGCCTGATTTGTTTGCTTATGTCAAAATTGGTGGGGTCTCCAGTCCGAGTTGGCATTAAGGTGCGAAGCAAGGGAATGGTTTGCCCTTGTTGTCTTGCCTCTAGCTCACTGGAGCAATTTGGTTTTGAGATCAAAAGATGAATATGAGACAGCATATCAGAATTCCAGCTTTTATTTCCTGATATTTACATCTAGAGGTCTTAAACAACTTAGAACATAGCTCCTATGGTGGCAGACCACCCAATTTTTTAGGTAAACAAAAGTATTGGGACAGATAGTTTTCAAGTAAATTAAAGTAAATAACACCATATTTGGTTGCATATTACCTTGCTTGCTGCATCAAACCGGTGACCAAAAGCATATACCTTGCTTGCTGCATCAAACCAGTGAACTGCTACATTCTTTCTTTGTGATGCTTTCCCAAGCGTGGACCACAGCTTCTTTCATTTGCTGTTTGTTTTGGGGGGTTTCATCCTTTAGTCTCCTCTTCAGGAGGTGAAATGCATGCTCAATTGGGTTAATGTCTGGTGATTGACTAGGTTATTCTAAAACCTTCCACTTTTTTCCCCTGATGAAGTCAGTGTTGTGTTGGCATTGTGTTTTGGGTCATTGTCTTGCTGCATGATGTTCTTCCCAATTAGATTGGATGCATTTCTCTATAAATTGGCAGACAGAATGTTTCTGTAGACTTCTGAATTCATTCTCTCTTACTATCATGAGTTACATCATCAATAAAGATTAGTGAACCCATTCGAGAAGAAGCCATGCAAGCTCAAGCCATGACATTACCTCCACCTTGCTTTACTGATGAGCTTGTATGTTTTTTTATCATGAGCAAATCCTTTCAGAAACGTAGGGCTCAAACCAAGCGGAGACATTCAGAGATATTAACTGCTTAAACAATCAATCTAACAGGGCACACCTGGGCAACAAGAAACACCTGTCAGTCACATGTAGTATTTTTCGATCCCTTGAAAAAAATGGGTGGGTTCAAACAAAAGGTGTGAGAGGAGGACATTTGATTGTCCATGGTTACCCCAAGGTTGTGTGCAGTGACAGAATGTGAGATCTGAGAGTTGTCAAGAGTATAAATATTAAGCTGATGAGCTGCTTTAAGCTGATGACATGCTGAGATCCGAGCAGAAACATCTGCTTCTTTGTTGTATTTAACATCTGATGTCCTGGAGATAAAAAAAATAAAAAAAATCCATTGTCATTTAAGCTCTTTTACACATGCATTTTTATTTGGTAATTCAGCAGCAGTTGAATGGGTAAGTTGTAAGTGTTTGCAAGCCAGATTTGAAATCCTCTTATTCCTGGAAAATTAGCCAGAGGGCTTATACTAGAAGGAAAGCTTTTCTGGCCCTTTTGAGGTGGGTGATTTAAAACATTAGGCCAGTAAAGTGACAATATAAGGAATAAATGACAATAAAAGAGCTGTTGGCTCTTTGTGCTGATGATATTATTTGTCATCTATTATTATTATAATATGTGAATGAGAGAATGCCTGATTCATGAAAGAATAAGAATAAATGATAAGCAGAGGAAAACATTTTTGTTTCACATCCTGTGTTCTGGGCCTTTTAAGGCAGGAATGGTTACATCAGTTTTGAGTGTGAAAGAGCCTTTACATTGCATGATGCATAATATTCCTGTCACAAGGTGAAATACTAGGATCCTATGTGCCAAAACTAATTAGGAATAGCTCACTGTTTGAGTGATGATAATGATGTAGTGTTTCTCTGTGACAGGCATTGCTGCAGACACATGATGTTGTGGCTCATGAAGTGTACAGCGACGAGGCACTGAGGGTTACCCCCCCTCCAACCTCACCTTACCTGAATGGAGATTCTCCTGAGAGTGTCAATGGAGACATGGACCTTGAAAATGTCACCCGGGTTCGGCTGGTGCAATTTCAGAAGAACACAGATGAACCTATGGTATACACACGCTTCAAGATACATACTTAAAGATATAGTAAAAGAAGATTATTTTAAATTACATTTCTGCAATAATTATTTTAATATATGGTACATTTTTACAATAATTATTTTAATAATTGTAAAATACTTTTTACAAGTTTACATTTTATACAATATTTTAAATTTATAAAACATTAAAATATAAAGCAGATTATTAGAATTAATTGAATTAAGTATTAATTCAGTATTCTGGAAAGATCCAACTGTAAATATTCCTGGATTTAAATATTAAATGTACTATATTTTACAGTTTTAAATATGAAGTATTGGCGTATAAAAGTTTCAGCAGAAAATCAATCAACTTGTCTTCCCAGTGTTTTGAGAAACTGGCTTTATACTGGGTTCCCTTTCACTGAAACAATTTTTAGTTGAAAATGATTTAATATTTCATTTTTAATACAATTTACTTACAAAACCCAGGTATAATGGAGAATAGTTGCGTACATAAGTTTTTTAAGGCAAAGAAGTGGAATGTTCTGCAATGGCCAGGTCAGTCATCAAACCTGAATCCAGCTGAGCATGCATTTCACATGCTGAAAGCAAAGCACCAAGAACAAGCAGGAACTGAAGACAGCTGAAGTAAGCCTTTACTTCAGCTGTCCTCAGTTCCTGCTTGTTCTTGGTGCTTTGCCTTCAGCATGTGAAGAGCCTTGTAGTGCATGTCTATTGGTTACAGACTTGAGGCATTCATTGACTACAAAGGATTTGTAACTAAGTATTAAAAATCAAAACTTAATTTATGATTGTTAATTTGTTCAATTACTCCTGGTCCCTTAAAAAGGGGAGGACTACATAAAAAGTGCTCTAATTCATACACTATTCATGTGATTTGGATGTAAATACCCACAAATTAAAGGTGAATGTCTGCACTTTGAGCAGATCGTTTTTTTTCTCATACCCCTGAACTGCTTTGAATTTGCTGTATACAATCCTTGACCAGTTTATCAAATGGGAATCATACATTTCATACATTCTCCAAATTTGCTGCATCTGAAAGATTTTATGCATTGCACTGCTGCCACATGATTAGAAAATTGCATGAATGAGTAAGTTTACAGGTGTTCCTAATAAAGTGTTCAGTGATTGTACATTATAGTCACTATAAACAGTCTCTCTCTCTATCTCTACCCATATATATATATATGTGTGTGTGTGTGTGTGTGTGTGTGTATGTATATATATATATATACACACACACTATATTACCAAAAGTATCAAAAGTATTCGGTCACCTGCCTTGACTCACATATGAACTTAAGTGCCATCCCATTCCTAACCCATAGGGTTCA
>CM074946.1:24014892-24026336 GCA_037577455.1 Pangasius macronema
GGCCAAGTGATTAGGACACCTGATTCTGATCATTTGGATGGGTGACCGAATACTTTTGGTAATATAGTGTATCTGTTTGAGCAACCTCAGGCACAAGAATTTCTCTCGGGATGAATAAAGTTCTATACTATCTTATCTGACTCAGAACTGTGCGCAATTTAAATTATGAATGTTTACTGTATTTCTGGAATTTTCTTTATAATTTTTTCTAACTGTGGTTAAGTGAAACCATGCAACTGAAAGAGTGGTTACAGGAGTTTTACTGTATACAGTCCACAAGGATCAGTCAAAATATGCTAGGACTCCACAGCTGAAAAAAGGTTAAGAAACACTGAGCCACTAATCTAATTTATAGAGAGTAAACAATTTAAAAGCATCTAGGTTTTGCTTTACTAAACAAATAACACAACCTTAATAAACCCCTAAGGTGTGTTAATTAAAATAAAGTGTAATCAAAAATCTACTATAAAGAGTGGTAAACAGCAATAAACGAAACCAAGTCAATAGTTGATGTGAAAACCATTTGTCTTTAAAAATGTATCAGTAGTCTCAAGTACACATGTACTGTATGATGTGTCTCAAGTACACTCATACAGTACATGAGAAAATTGGCAAGTAAGTTTCTATTATGCATTGTGGAAAACCTGCCACAGTTCTTCTGGAGACTTTGACTGTCACACAACATTATTTTTGCTTCATCATTATGGATGTAGATTATGTGCCAAAAATATATTTAATCCATATTAAATTAAATCTATAACACAATAAATTGAGCAATGAGAGAAGGGGTCTAAAGACTTTCCAATCCCACTGTATAAATTGTGGATGTGTAGCTTAATTATGGTTAGATTTAGTGAGCCAAACATTTTTAGCAGAAATATACTAATAATAGTGTCCTAATGGATGGAAATGTTATTTTTAGGACTTGCCAGCAACCATCCAACCCAAAGGACGACAGGTGAGCGTCTTTAAAATGACCCTTGGTTTACTTCATTGGTTTCTCTTTCAGCTACACTTCACCTGAACACCAGAGTGTGTGTGCGTTTATGGACTCTATGTGTTCACCTAAGCTCATGATTGTGACAAGGCTGTTACAAGTTCAGCTTCAGGTAGTGAGATTAACTAGTAAGCCCAACTCCAGGCTTAATCTTGATGGGGTGGTCTCTTCTTTTACCTAGCATACATACCTTCCTTTAGTCCAGTCAATGTTTGTTATACTGTGTGATATGTGTGCGTGTGTGTGTTTGCGTGTGTGCATGATCCTTTGAACCCTTAGATCTCCAGACCTGCAATCAAGGATAAAATGACCATGAAGGTATGTATCTTTAGAGGAGATCTGATTACCGTAGTCTTTGCCACTTGACATTAATAAAATAAACTCCATCTCTTCCCATTGGCCTTAACCCTTTCTTTGTTTTTGTTGCACCAAGTGCACTTCTGTAGGTGTAGCTTATTGTTGTATTTTATAGTCCCCAATAACAAAAAATGGTCCCTTGCCCATTTTGCTTACTTCCCCCTTCTGCCTTAGTGGTATGGTCAATCTCACAATCTGTATGATACAGGCATGTGCCTTTGGGCTGGGGCATTGGCCTGGTTATAGAGGGTGTGTGCATGTGCATGTGTGTGTGTGTGTGACATGGCGTTATAACCTTTGTTTAAGTGGTTAAGGTCCGTCTCTTTTGCAAACATCCATCAGTTAGACTCAGCAAGGCATTCTGTTTTTTTATTTCTGCTTTTTTCTGTTCTGTTTAATATCATGTGCTTTTTTTTTCTTTCTTCCTCTGTATAATGGTCTGTTCTCTTCTGCTCTCCTTTGCTCCCTTATCTCTTCTAACATTTGTTTATATCAATTAACAGCCTGACTGTTAAAATGTCAACTTTTGTCCCCAGATATTCGTACGTGCACAGTTTGAGTATGACCCCGCTAAAGATGACCTCATCCCATGTAAAGAAGCAGGCATTCGCTTCCGGGTTGGTGACATAATCCAGATCATCAGTAAGGACGACCACAACTGGTGGCAGGGAAAGCTGGAGAATATGAAGAATGGTACAGCTGGACTCATTCCCTCTCCTGAGCTGCAGGAGTGGTGAGCTTCATATACTTGTGATGTATTTGATGTGTGACTATGTTTTCATTTAATTTAATTTCATTTATTTGTATAGCGCTTTTTTACAAAAGTCATTGTCTCAAAGCAGCTTTACACAAACAAAAGTAAAGTGAAGTGTGTGTGTGTGACATCTCTGATGAGCAAGCANCCGGTGGACAGGTCCAGAGTGAAGGGGGGGAGGTCTGGATCACCAGCAGCTCAGGAGTGATGCTCATCTGGTCCAGACCGTAGGGGAGTCTGGATCACCGGCAGCTCAGGAGTGTAGCTATGTGTATGGGCACACAGCTCCTATACAAACAGCATACTCAGAGCCAAACGATGTCTGACATTTCCATGTCAATGTAAAACCACAAATTCTTTTATTATAGTAAGCCTGTTTGTCTCTCATAATTGGGAGTTCATGGAAAGTCACACTAATACAGACAAGCTCTGTTAGCTTCTCTCTAAAACGTATTGTTGTGGTTGTTGTCATAAATTGTGTTTCAAATCACAAATTATAATTTTATACTAAATATAATTTTAGACATATTTTTGGATTTATTAATTTAGAAGCACCAGGGGTCTCATTTATCAACCATGCATACACATAGTTTTGTGTATGCCTACTGTTTCTATGCAGAGGATGTGATTTATTAGGTTTTTATTCAAGGTCAGCATATAAAAGTAGTGTGGGTAAACTGATTATGAGGAGCTTCCATCCCTCTTACTGTCAATCATATCACCATTTGATTGGCAGCATAATTACTGACATCGGTGTTCAGAAGGTGCAGACGTGACACAAATGAAATGTAAAGTAAAATTGTATACAGGGCGCATCTAAAGATTGATTGGGATGAATGCTTGATTGCTTGAAGATTTGGTACATTTAACTTTGCTCAGGAAAAGTATTTTAAGGACCACAGGAAACTCCTTGCTGAGAGTGAAGTGTGTCTCATCAGTTGATTTTGTTTGCCCAGTGCGGTTTTAAATGCTCTCAATTCTAGGGTTTTGGCCACCAGGCACAGAGAATTTGGAGACAGGTTTGACATTTTTGCAACCAAGTATGACCCGAATAATGACATGTTTCTTCTGTGCATTCATATCGCTTGCACTGCAGTACGTTATATTTCCAAATATGGCAGCAGAAACGAATGTAAGTATATAGTAATAAAAATTATGAATTTTTACACAATTACAGCTTTTCTAAAATGTAATTGGGGCAATAGATTGTACACATGTAGCCATAAAATAAATAAAAATAAATATTTTGTATTTATTCCTTAGGCAAACCACTCATAAAATATTGACAAATAAATCATTTCAACAACCATTTTATTCTATTTTGTATAACATCAGCTGTAATTTACTGTTCATGAAGTACATCTTAGACCTTTTGACATGCTCCATGACATCAATACCATAAATTGTACCGCAAGCGTGCTGCAGGGCTTTTTAAGGGGAAGTTGTTTGCCACTGGGTGTGTTTCTTTGCACCAGTGTGGCTGTGCATGAGCACAATTCAGAATGTGTTGGGTTTATGAACATCCATTACATACCAATTTCCTTATGCATACTAGCACTTCTCATGCAAAATTTAGAGCTTGTTGATGAGACTCCTTTTTTATTGTGTAAATGTAAACAATAAAATGTACATATACACAGAAGTTAGACAGACCAAGAAGAGGACACAAGGAAAAACAACAACAAAAATAAATCCTCACACACAAAAAGGACAAATAGAAAAGAAAAGAAAGGTAAAAAATGAGACAGTATACAACAATTTGAGGTAAGGAAGCATAAAATACGACACAACAGGTTGCACATTCATCACTAAATTAACAAAGGAAAATTATTTCAGGAGTTGAATGTTATTAGGAGGTATCAGCTCTCACGTGTGACAGCAATGGGGACTCAGTG
The DNA here is from genome assembly GCA_037577455.1 of Pangasius macronema. Lineage (NCBI taxonomy): Eukaryota > Metazoa > Chordata > Actinopteri > Siluriformes > Pangasiidae > Pangasius > Pangasius macronema. Next base: position 24,018,896 of record CM074946.1, read on the forward strand.
TCTAGATATAATTTTCTGTTTTTAATGGCTGCTGTGAGTTTTTATAATGTTGAATGTTCTGTTAAGAGTTTAAGCCAATACAGGGAGGATATTTTAGTTCTGTATTTCCAGTTGATTAATATGACCTTTTTGTCAGTTGTTATGATGTTAGTTTAAATGGTTGGCACTGTTTGGATATTTGAAATGATGACCCAGTATTGTGATGGAGGGGCAGTGTGGGATGCTGATGCTGAGGATCTCAGACAGACTGTTCAGGACCTCCAACCAGATGGACTGGATTATGTACATGACCAGAGGGCATGAAAGTATCATATATGGAATTAGGGCAGTGTTTACACTTGTTGCTATTGCTTAAACCCATATGGTATAATTTATGTGTAGTGAAATACGACCTGTGTAAAATATTGTATTAACACAAAGTCTTAGTATTGCAAGACATAGAGAATATATCATTGGATATGTTTTGCCATATCCAAAAATATATTCTCTATGTCTTGCAGTTAATTTCTGTTTTTCAGACTGAGATCTGATAACCATTTTTCTATTGGGAAGGATGTTATTTTTCTTGATATGACTTGATGGAGTTTCTCATGAAGCTTGGGGAAATTACATTGAAAACTGAGGAAACTGATTTTTTCGTTCATCACTTCTTTCAGTTGAAGGTATTGAAAAAAACATTGGAAAGTTAAGTTATTAGGGGGGCAAGCACTGAAGGTGTATAGGCACCCTATTGTTATTCTATGTTTTCTTATTATTAGGGGGCCAAGCACCGAAGGTGCATAGGCACTCTATTGTTACTCTGTGTTTCCTTCTTCTTCTTCTGCCAACGATCTAGTGCCATCATCGGGTCAAATTTGGGCCTAATTTGGACATTTATGTACATTTATGGTCATAACTTTTGAACCATGTGTCCAAAATTTAAAAGCCAGGCATCCCTGGGTCAAGACGAGTTCAATGCACACTATTACGTCAATTTCAAAAAGTTTTTTCGAAACTCCTCCTACAAGGTTTGTCAAATCATCACCAAATTTGGCACACATCATCTTCCGAGTAAGCCTCACAAAAGTTATCAAAAGAATTTTGAATAGTCCAAAGGGTGTGCCCATAATTGGCCAACGATGGGCACACAGGAAGTGAGCAACGACTCAGCAACGACTTTGCGCACTAACACAAAACGTGGTAAGCATCTTCAGGCTGACCTTCAGCATGACCTGACTATGACTTTATCAAAGGAATTTTGATATTCAAACCCATTCTCCCGTAACACCCTGGCAAATGCAAAAAACAGGGTATGAGGGTGTATCTCAGTAATGCATCTATGTACCATCACGAAACCTGACCATGCCCAAGAAATGTTGTGACTGCACCTCCTTGTGGTCAAGAACTGTAACAACTTTCATTTTTTCCTTACATCATTTGTAGTTTGTGATAAATTCACTGTTCATTTTTATAATTTTATAATATAATTTTATAATTCACTGGAGTATGCAAAAGTGAATGTACACCAACGTCTGAAATTCAAGTGTTTTTTTTTCGCTACTCCTAAAAATTTTCTCCAGTCATCATCAACGTTGACAAACATCACCTTCAGAGTACGCCTCAGAAAAGTTATTAAAAGACTTTTGAATATTCCAAACAGTTTGTCGATAATGAGCCAACAAATCTGATGGCGAAGCTGCCAAACAGGAATTGAGGCAGTATCTCAGGAATGACTTTGTGCACTGACAAAAATCTTGGTAGGCATCTTCAGGACCATGACCTGAGGTAAATTTCATGCCAGTGCCACATACTGGTTAAAAGTAACAATAGCATGTTAAAAATACTTACATCTAACTGCCATTTTTGCTACTCCTCCAAATTTTGTCCAATTTTTACCAAATTTGGCTCACATCATCTTGTTACCTGTCTAAACAATGCCACCCTGCTGCCCATTTGTTCACCTAGACCTTTCCTCCTACAGTCAGAGAATTCCACCACTGTCCGTGGTCAAAACATACACATCATGAGTGAAACTACATCAGTCTTGAAACTCTTTGCCTAAAGTTATGGCTCTGCTTTCCTGTGATTGCTTAGGCAACACTTGTAGTGTGTCTGTGAATGTGTGGCTCACCAAGTCTGGGTGCTTGGCTGCCGAAAATGCTTCTTGCAGGTTTTATATTTCTCAGTTAACTGGTTGATGGTAATGAAAAAGCTGCCATTATTTGGGGATTCCAAACTGGTCACTCCCCTCTCTCTTTCCAGGTCTGAAATATTATGTTTTTTGTTTTTTTTAATTAAATAGGGCTGTGTTGTAGTGGAAGGCGAGTTATAACTTTTCATTATTTTGTTTGTTTTTGACCATGCAGTCAGAGTCATATAAATAGTGTTGCATTTGTAACAGAGATGGGTTTTAATAGAGTTATCTATAAATGATAAATCTTTCAGTCTCAAAAAATTTGGGCTGTTGTCTGTTCAGTGGAGATTCATCCTATTAGAGATAAAGGTAATTTGTTCCCTCTAAACAGATCTTCTTTTATCAAGAGCAGTAGAAATGTGAAACTACACTTAAAGAGATCTTGAAGTTTCAAAGATATGTGAATTCCTACATATTTAATGGATGCAGCAGTTTGAACTGTAGGTCCCCAGCCCCAGCAGTCCAGTGTGGTTCAGACAGCTGTAGAACTTCTGATCTGGATGAGTTAATTGAGTAACCAGATACCTTTCCTGTTTATCAGATCTTGGACTGGCGCAATGGACTTTGATGGATTTGTTAGATATAATAATATACCATCTGCATAAAGGCTTATTTTATGAGGGTGTATGTTATGCTGTAGTCCTTTAATGTTTTTATTTTCTCTGATTGCTGCAGCAAATGGTGCTATGAATAATGCATAAAGTAATAGTGACAATGGGCATCCTTGCCTTGTTCCTCTGAATAAGGTGAATGGTTTAGAGATATATCCATTAATTATAACTGAAGCTGTAGGTGAGTTATATAGTGTTTTTTTTTTTTTTTTTAGGGTGGCAAAGAGAAAATACCAATATACCCTATCAAACACCTTTTCAGCATCTGCATGTGTGCATTTGGTACAAGGAAGTTTGGAATTATGGTTGGGGTTTTATGGAACAAGGCAGTTGTCTTGTTGCAGAGGTGTATAAGATTAAATAGTCTGCTAATTTTTTTCTGAAGAATGCCTCCGTTCAGTTTGGTCTGACCTGGATGGACTATGAACTTTATTACTTTTATTATTGTTTGAGTAATAGGATCTAAAGTTATCGTTTATTTCCATTGGATCTTGCAGATCCACTATTGCAGACACCTCTGATGTTTCCAGAGGTGTCTGCAATAGTGGGTTTTTCTTTATTTTGCTTTAATAGATTTTCTAAGAGTTTCCCTGATTTGTTACCAAAGTCAAAGTGTTCTTGGCACAATCTAAGACGTAAAAATTGTGTTTTTGTGAATACAGTTATGAAAAGTGAGGTGAGCATTTTGAAGTTCTTTGAGGATTTCATCTGTAGGTGTTTGAGAGGCTAAATGGCCTAATCTCTTTATTTTTTCCCACTATACACTGGATTCCATTTTTGCTCATGAGTGCAGAATGATTATGATTATACAGATGATTATTTTCCCTCTCAGTACTGTTGATAAATGAGACTCCTGATGTTAGGCATGTGGAACATGCTTTTAGGCTACATGAGAGGTTTAATTCCAACACTAACCCTTTTTGTAGGGAAATCAGATAGTGTTTGTAATATTACTCAAATGAACAAATGCAGGATCCAGTTGTCATGGCTACATTAATTTGCACTACACAAAATCGTTTACACTGACTTTCATATTCCACAAGAAAAGATGCACGGAAGACTATAGAGCATATAGTCTGTTGTTTAGCCCATGTTGAGCTTCTTTGTACTGCTAAGACTAATACATGGGTTATCCTAAAATGCACTTGCATTAGTATTGGGTAATACCAAAACACAGATTACTAGACAATCAGGACACATATGCTTTATTCTTGTGTACCCTAAAATCCACGACAACATGTTTTCTGGTATTTTGATGTCCAGTAGATGGAATTTATTGGAGATTCCAGATAGCATTTATGTTAGCCAATGAAGTTCAGGAAGAAATAATAGCGTAAAGGACTAATATGACAACATTATTTTATTTTAGATTTATTTGCACTTCCTGATACATATTAAATTGTTTATTTTCTTAAAATGTTGAATTTGGAGGGGGGAAAACAGTTTTAATAGTTTTAGTTGGCACAACATCTGAAAAATATGCATATTTTCTCTTCATGCAAGAGTGTATTTAAGGTATATAAGGTAATTTCAGGTGTATTTTTTGTCTCTTAGGCGTGTGGCCTGCTTAGCAATGGAGAAAACCAAGCAGGAGCAGCAGGCCAGTTGTACCTGGTTTGGCAAGAAGAAGAAACAGTACAAAGACAAATACCTAGCTAAGCATAATGCAGGTAGGTCAAGATGAGCATAACTGGGCTCATGGCTTCATACTAAATGGTTCTTTTGGTAGATGGAACATTCATAGAGCTTCTCAGTACCATTAAATACATGTGGACATACTGATGCAATCAGTAGAAGTATCTGTTCAAATCATGGTTTCATGTAAGGTAGGTGTGTATCCAGCTTTCACAAATACTATTTCATTTGCTAGAACCAGTATGCCAGCGAATGAAATAGTATCCACTTGTGATTTCATCTGCTACTGTTGCACAACTATTGTAATGAGGATGAAACAGTGTGTCTACAAAAAGGAATGGTCATTAGCTACATTCCAAACTGCTTAGTAGTGTACTAGTTAGTATAATATATTACTGTGGAAAGAAGTATTAGGTTAATAATGCTGTTTAGCAGCCATAACAAAGTTTTCCTGGTAACTATGGCAGGGGTTCAAACCCCAGCATCGCCAAGCTGCCACTGTTGCACCCTTGAGCAAGGCCCTTAATTCTCTGTGCTCCAGAGTTAGGGTTAGGGCTATAACATGTCATGGCTGACGCTGCGCTCTGTCCCCAACGTCCTAACAGCTGGGATATGCAACGAAAAGAATTACACTGTACTGTAATATTTATTTGCAAATAAAAGCTTCCTTCTTCTTCTTAGTCAGAGTATGCTAGTATGCAGTTTGGTACATAGTCATAGTGAAACTGAAATATGTACTTGCTTGGGTAATTTATTCAGTAAATCTTATGTCTTTGTATACAGCGGGATTGAAAAGTACTCGGACCTCTACAGTTTTTGCACATTTTACTGTGTTATAGATTTAATTTAATATGAATTAAATTTACTTCTTTCTTGCCATCCATCTATACAGAGTAATCCAGAATGACAAAAATGATGACTAAAATCTCTCATGTAGCTAAGTATTCAGACCCTTTGCTAAGACACTCCAAATTGAGCTCAGGTACAGCCTGTTTTGCTTTGATTTTCTTCAGATGTTTCTAGAACTTGACTGGGGTCCACCAGTGGCAAATTCAATTGATTGGACATGATTTAGAAAGGCACACGCCTGTGTGTAAAAGTTCTCTCAATTGAATGTCATACGAAAAACCAAGCTGTAAAGTCCAAGGTACTCTCCATAGACCTCTGCAACTAAACTGTGTTGAGACATAGATCTGCACAAGGTTGTAAAACCATTTCTAAACATTTGAATGTTCAAAGGAGCACAGTGTGCTCCATCATTTTAAAAGGGAAGAAGTTTGGAACCACTAGGACTCATCCTAGAGCTGGCCATCCAGTCAAACTCAGTAACTTGGCTAGAAGGATCTTGGTCAGAGAGGTGACCAAGAACCCAATGGCCACTCTAACACCGCTTCAGAAGTCCTCTGCAGAGATGAGAAAACCGTCCAGAAGGACAACCACCTCCATCAATCAGGCCTTTATAGTAGAGTGGCTATAGGAAAGCCACTCTTGAGTAAAAGGTATGCAGCAGGGACTTTAAGGACTCTGAGAGTATGAGTAAAAATGGAGAGACCTGAAGATGGCAGTTCACAGATACTCCCTATTTAATCTGATTGAGTACTACAAAGTACTGAATAAAGGGTCTGAATATATAATATATAATACTAAATAAGAGATTTCAGTTTTTGATTTGTAATAAATAAAAAGAAATTCTAAACACTTGTTTTTACTTTGTCAGTGTGGTTGTAGACTGATTTTAAATTAAATATATAATACAATAAAGTGCAAAAAAATTAGGGGTCTGAATACTTCCCAAACCCATGTAACCTACACAGTGCATTTCATAAGTATTCACTCCCTTGTCCATATTTTTAGTATACAAGCTGGAAAAGAAATGTGCATTGTTTGAATTATTTGTCATGAATCTATACAAGATAGCCCACTATATTGAAGGGGAATAAATATACAGTCCCCTCCAAAAGTATTGGAATGGTAAGGGCATTTTTTTTGGCTATACAGTGAAGATGTTTGAGTTTGAGATCAAAAGACGAGTATGAGATGATGGATCAGAATTTCAGCTTACAGTTCATGATTTTACATCTAGATGTGATAAGCAACTTTGGTGCGTTTTTGTTTGAACCCACCCATTTTTCAAGTGATCAGAAATATTGGAACATGGGACTGAAAAGTATTTCTTGTTGCCCAGGTATGCCCTGTTAGACTGATTGTTTAAACAATAGCTCTGCTTGACTCCTCTTGGTTTGGCCTCTGATGAATGCATTTGTTATTAAAAAGGATAGACTAGAGAGCTGTCTTTGGGGGGAAAAAGCAAGCCATTTTGAAGCTGAGAAAAGAAGGAAAATCCATCAGAGCCACTGCATAAGCATGGAGCATAGCCAGTACTACAATTTGGAGTGTCCTGAAAAATAAAGAAACCACTGGTGTATTAGCAACCAGACACCGAACAAGGCAGCCAAGGAAAACAACAGCAGTTGACGACAAACATTGAGAGAGCTGTGAAGAAAAACCCAAAAACAACAGTCAGTGACATCACCAACAACCTCCACAGGGCAAGAGTGAAGGTATCACAATCCATCCTTCGAAGATTTTGAGAGCAGAAATAAAGAGGTTATACCACAAGATGAAAACCACTCATCAGCAGTAAGAATCAAAAGGCCAGTTTGGAATTCAAAAAGAAATACAGAGATGAGCCACAAAAGTTCTGGAACTAAGATTAACCTCTACTAAAGTGATGGAAAGGCCAAATTGTGGAGAAAGAAACGATCTGCGCATGATCCAAAACATACGAGGTTACTGTTCAAACATGGTGGATGTAGTGTCATGGCTTGGGCTTGCATGGCTGCTTCTGGAATGGGCTCACTAATCTTTATTTCATGTACAAAATATCTCATTTGCACATTTACACTTACAGTATGTATGCAAGGTTTTTGTAAAGTTTTGTACAGTATGTATAGTCAACTAAATTGTTTTTCTTATACCTGTATGTTCATATTTATGTTTAACTTGTATGTAGCACCGTGGT
>CM074946.1:24026436-24038111 GCA_037577455.1 Pangasius macronema
TTACGATCCACCAGTGTGAAGTGTGAATACTTGTAATATTTTCCCTGGTCTTAAGATTTTGTTCAGGAGTGTATATGATTGTTAATTTATCCAATTACTTTTGAGCCTGTGCGAATGCAAAATTTCTCCAAAAAAAGGCTGTAATTCCTGAATGGTTAATGCAATATTTTTGTTAAATCCCTTGAATTAAAACTGAAAGTCTACACTTTAATCACATCTGAATTGCTATATTTCATATCCATCGTGGTGGTGTACAGAGGCAAAATTATGAAAACTGTGTCACTGTTGAAATACTTACTGAGTTTTTTGTATGTATGCATGTATGTACATATACACATATATACACACAGTACACACGGTGGGGTCGAAGTCAGACCACATTGAAAATCGAAAATCTGGGATTTTTATTTTGTTTTTTCATCTAAAATTGGAAATAAACAGAAGGTTTTTTGAATTTTTAAATCTAAAAATTTTTAAAATTCAAGATCTTGAATATTTAATTCAAGATTCTCCACTGTTTCTAGGTACCTTAATAAATGTAAGCAAATTTGTGATGCTGACCATGTTAACTGCTTTATACAAAAGGTCAGATTTTCCCCACACCTAATCTCTTCTATTGAAGCATGTGTTCATACAACACTCCAATGGATTTGATCTAAAATGGATCTTAAGGTTTTGCACAAACTCGTGGAGTCCATGCCAGCTTGAGTGCACATTGTCATTAAAGCAAAGAAGGGACATATTAAATACTAAGAAACTCTGAATTTCATGTAAATATTTCAAAGTTTCTAATTGTCATTCACACAGTTAGAAAAGAATGCAAAATACAAGCATTTTCACTAGTGGACTCAGACCCTTGGACCCCTCTGTTTATACACAAACACACACACACACACACACACACACACACACACACACATATACACATACATATATTACAGTCCCTGCCGAAAGTGTTGGAACAACAAAGCCAATTCTTTTATCTTTACTATACACTGAAGACATTTGGGTTTGAGATCAATGATGATATCAGATGAATATGAGGTCATAGATCAGAATTTCAGCTTTCATTTCCTGATATTTACATCTAGATGTGTTAAACAACTTGGCACCTTTTATGCCAGACCACTCAATTTTTAGATGAGAAAAAGTATTGGAACAGATAATCTCGAAGTAAATAACATTTTAATATTTGGTTGCATATCCTTTGCTTGCAGTGACTGCATCAAGCCAGTGACCCACAGACATCACCAAGCTGTTGCATTCTTCTGTGATACTTTTCCAGGCTTGTACCACAGCTTCAGTCATGGTTTGTTTCTGGGGTTTCTCCCTTCAGTCTCCTCTTCAGGAGGTGCAATTCATGCTCAGTTGGGTTAAGGTCTGGTGATTAACTTGGCCAGTCTAAAACCTTCCACTTTTTCCACTGATGAAGGCCTTTTTTGTGTTGGCAGTGTGTTTTGTATCATTGTCTTACTGCATGATGAAGTTCCTCCGAATTAAACTGGATGAGTTTCTCTGTAAATTGGCAGACAGAATGTTTCTGCAGACTGCTGAACTCATTCTGCTGTTACCATCATGAGTTGCATCATCAGTAGAGATTAGTGAGCCCATTCCAGAAGAAGCCTTGCAAGCCCAAGCCATGACACTACCTGCACCTTGCTTGACTAGTGAGCTCGTATGTTTTGGATCATGAGTAGATCCTTTCTTTCTCCACAGTTTGGCCTTTCCTTCACTTTGGTAGAGGTTAATCTTGGTTCCAGAACTTCTCTGGATTATCTCTGTATTTCTTTAATTCATATCAGACCTTTTAATTCTTACTGCTGATGAATGGTTTGCATCTAGTGCTATGGTCTGTATATTTCTGCTCTCAAAGTCTTCTTAAAACGGTGGACTTTCATTCCTGCCCTGTGAAAGTTGTTGATGTCACTGTTGTTTTTTGGGTTTTTCTTTACAGCTCTCACAATGTTTCTGTTATCAATTGCTGTTGTTTTCCTTGGCCGACCTGTTTTATGTCTGGTTCTTGGTACACCAATGGTTTCTTTCTTTTTCAGGACATTCCAAATTGTTGTATTGGCTGTGTACATTGCTTGCTTATTCTTTTTAACAACAAATGCAGCCTTCACAGGTGAAACCCAGGGTTCAAATCAAGAGCAGACATTCAGCGCTATTAATTGATTAAACAATCAATCTAACAGGGCACACCTGGGCAGCAAGGAACACCTGTCAGTCACATGTTCCAATATTTTTGATTATTTGAACAAAAGGGTGGTTTCAAAAAGGAGATGCCAAGTTGTTTCACACAGCTATATGTAAATATCAGGAAATGAAAGTTGAAATTCTGATCTATCGTCTCATATTCATCTTTTGATCTCAAACCAAAATGTCTTCAGTGTATAGTAAAAACAAAAGAACAAGCATTGTTTTCTTGTGAATAATTTGATTTGACTGAATGTGCATGGCTCTCCAGCAATGTGTTTGACTGTGTCTTTGCGCCTGCAACTACAGCAGCAGGCAGTGTTGCTATGGCAGTTCAGTTATATTGTCTGTTTAACCAATTTTGATGCCCCCAATCCTCTTACGGTGTCCATTTTTCATGCTTTCTCTCCTTAACGGCCTTCTTGCATGTAAGTACAACAACAGACTAATGCCTCCATTTTGTTTTTATTTTCATATGTAAGTTTAACCTAATTGTTGAATAATTTAAAAGGAAAGCATGGGTGGACACATCATAACTTTATTAGCTAGCCCAAAAAAAGCTGCAATGTGCTATCCAGTGCAATGTTTTGGTTGTACATTGCACCACTGTGAAGTGTGTTAAGTTTAATCCTACCTATCAAATGAAAACTTTTCTCTGATTGTTAAAACGAATTTTCCGCTACAAATAAAAAAAAATAAAACATGAAATCTGTTTGTCCTGGATGCCTGGGCTAGTGATGTGTCCACCCCTGGTAAGAATGGTCAGCAATTTGCGCATGCCACAGGAAAGACAACAATTCAGTGTGTTTATTAACCCCTACCCATTTTATCCCTCTGTTGGCTGTGTTATTTTAACCAATTTTATGTTATCACAGCAATTAAAAGGATATTGAAAGTTGTAACCACATTTTCTTATAGGACTGTGCACTTTTTCCTCATTCAGCATCTACTGTATACAGAAAATATGCACATTACTTTGTACATCTCTTATGTATAAACACACATGTAGTATGCAGGTTTATTAATAACAGCAATAAATTCTGTAATTCCACTGGAACAGTGGTTTTCCCTTTTTGTGATACACTTCATGACTTTTAAAATTAGTAGGATAACTGAACACTGAAAATCTAACATTTTATAAATCANTACATTAGTGGATTGTAGCAGAAAATAGAGAACATACAATCCATTACTATTACAGTTTTTCAGGCTAATACAGATCCCAGTACTGGTGTGTTTTGTTTTGTTTTTAAACCGAAAAAGGATTTTCACCTCACTGACATCACACAGTATTTTCTCACTGCTTCCACGTTGTTTCAAACAGCCCTACATCTTCTCACCTCTCCATTCTCCTGCAGTGTTCGACCAACTAGATCTTGTCACATATGAAGAAGTTGTGAAGTTTCCTGCTTTCAAGAGAAAAACACTGGTCTTATTAGGTATGTGGCTATGCGGCATTTTCTGTATATGTGGTCTTGTCCACTATCCTCCTGCTATAACGTTTCTCTCTGCAGGAGCCCATGGCGTCGGCAGGCGTCACATCAAGAATACACTAATCGCAAAGCACCCAAACAGATTTGCTTACCCCATCCCACGTAAGTCACATACTTTAGAGAATACCTATCCAGATTGTTTGTTGGTTGACATCGCCACCAATAGTGAGCAAAGAGAGATCGTGCAGCAGCATGCAGTGATTCTGGAAAGATGATTAGGCCTAGTTTAAACCAAGAAGTCACAAAATGAGGAAGAAGGGTTTGGGGAAAGTTTATGGATTGTTGACTGCTGTGCTGCTACACTTGTCAGCTTTCATGCTTATAAAAACAGATTACAAAGGAATTTCATTGAGTTAGAGAAAGATTGACTGAAGATTGTAGATGGGCTGAAAAAGATTTGGAATAGCTAAATATAAGCCCCTAAATATAATCTACAATCCACTGTTTTTTCTCTATTAAGAGTGTAGTTGTGCTTGAGTGTCATATTGCCACAAATGATCAAGTACAGTGTAAACAGCAAAATTATTCAGTGTATCCAGTAGTTTGATTCTTCTGCCCATTGTCTGCTACAGTGAAACATGAGGTTGATTTGTTTTTATTTATTTTCCACACATTCTTGTTTTGGACAGTATCCCCTAGAGCATACATTCACGTTATGTTGGCAGATGCTAGTTTGAACACTGATGCATGCCGCCACAAATGCTTGCAAATTTGTGGTTGCAGCCATGTAAATCAGGACTTAATCAGTTTGCTGTACTCTAATGGATCATCCCTCAATCTTGCCCAGACACAACCAGATCTCCTAAAAAGGATGAGGAAAATGGCAAGAATTACTACTTTGTGTCACATGACCAGATGATGCAGGACATCTCAAACAACGAGTACCTGGAGTATGGGAGCCATGAGGATGCTATGTATGGCACACGTCTGGAGACCATCCGAAAGATCCATGAACAGGGCATGATCTCCATCCTGGATGTAGAGCCACAGGTACCAGACAAATCCTTTTCTGAATAATTGTTGTGATATTGTGTTGCTTTGGCTAGCATTATGTTACTGATAATTCTGTGGTTTTTGACAGGCACTGAAAGTTTTGCGGACAGCTGAATTTGCTCCCTATGTTGTTTTCATCGCTGCGCCTACTGTCACCCCTGGTATGAATGAGGTGAGTACTGTTTTCCTCCAATTCACATAACCAAAAAATATTTCTCTCTCACATTTAGCAATTACAACCCATCGCTCAAGTTTAAGCTTGTTCCCCCTCCTTCCTTTTCACTTAATTTCAATCATGTTTTCTGTCAGCTGGATTGATTATTTTTATATGATCTAGTCTGTTTAACCTCAACATGTTCTGTACTTGCTTGTGGCTCATTGCATGCTGCATGTGTCAGTCATTTTGCATGTTGTTTCTATGTGACACTTTTCTTTGGCATTTCCTGTCACTGCACTCAGCTCCCGAGGTGGTGCAGAAAACTGCCTGTAAGTACATGACATGTAGGCTGTGTGTCTATATGAGTGTTTAGGACTTTGTTTCTGAAAGCCAGGTGTCTTTAAGCTTATGCACAAAGTGCCGGTGCGACTACAGGCTTTTATTCCAGCCAGCTAGGAGGCGCTGGTGACTAAGATGAACTGATTAAACAAATGGAATCAATTATGGCTCCTGCTTGGTTGGAATGAAAGCCTTCAGCCACACTGACCCTTTGAGGAGATTGAAGACCATTGTTATAAGCCGTCAATACACACAAGTCATGGTTTGTATATGTAATGTTTACAGTTGAGCACAAAAGTTTGCACATTCATAGGACAAAATGAAGAAGGAAAAAAATTGCTCCTTTATGGCACGACAGACAGAAGTTCACCCTATTGTCCAGAGAACAAGAGTTCAAATCTCAACGATGCCAGATTCAACCATGGCCCGGAGTCCAAGAGAGCAAATTTGGCCGTGCTCTCTGGGGGGAAGGGATGCCTTACTCTTAATCAAAGCGAAACTAGACAATTATGGGAATCTGGAAGCTAATGCATGCAGAAGACAAGTCCTCCGAGTGGGTTATGCTGCCCTGTGATGCAGCATGAGCAGCAGTTTAAAAAAAACAAAAAAACATGCATTTGGCTAGCTGCACAGGTCTCCGTGGTTGGTGGACATTGTTGCAAAGCAGCTTTACAGAAATTGTAATTTATGGCTCTAATGAGCTCTTTTGAGTGACCAGCAATTTTAAAAATGTTGCTATTTGACAGATATATTCAATGTAACATTGATTTGCTCACCTTAAGTGCAATCATGGGGCAGTTTGGTCAAGGCACCATTTAGCACCATAGACTTCAGGGAAAGCAAACACACTGCCCCATGCTCATTCTGTGAATTCCATCAGTGGAGAGGGATCAGCAGTTTAAAAACTACCCCAATGTGTAGCAGCCTGTGGCCACCAAGATCTTACTTTATAGCAAATAATTGGAATCTAATACATTTGGGATCTAACACAGTTGGGGTCATGAGTTTACATATGCCTTGCAGAATCTGCAAAATGTTAATTAATTAATTAATTAATTAGTAAGTAAGTAAGTAAGAGGAATCATAAAAATTGCATTTTGTTTTTTATTTAGTTCTGCCCTGAATAAGCTACTTCACATAACAGATGTTTACATATAGTCCACAAGACAAAATAACTGAATTTACACAAATGAACCAGTTCAAAAGTTTGCATATGCTTGATTCTTAATAATGTGTGTTTTAACCTGGATGATCAACGACAGTTTTGTGATAGCTGTCAAAGAGTCCCTTGTTTGTCCTGAGCAGTTAAACTGCCCACTGTTCTTCAGAAAAATCCTCCAGGTCCTGCACATATTTGCTTTTCCAGCATCTTCTGCATAATTGATCCCTTTTCAGCTGCGGCTATATGATGTTGAGATCCATCTTTTCACATTGAGGACAACTGAAGGACTCATACACAGCTATTACAAAAGGTGCAAACATTCACTGATGCTCAAGAAGGCAACACGACACAAGAGCCAGGGTAGTATAAAATTTTGAACAGGATCAGTGTAAATTTTTATTTTCTTTAAAGACCTTATTTTTTCATTTAGTGTTGCCCTTCAGAAGCTACATAAGATATTTGCATGTTTCCCAGAAGACAAAATAATAATTTACACCAATCATCCAAAAATTTACACCCCCCTGGCTCTTGTATCATGTTGCTTTCTTGAGCATCAGTGAATGTTTGCACCTTTTGTAATAGTTGTGTACGAGTCCTTCAATTGTCGTAAATGTGAAAAGATGGATCTCAATATTATGTAGCCATTGTTGAAAAATGTGCAGAAGATGCTGGAAAAGCAAAGAATGTGCAGGACCTGGAGGATTTTTCTGAAGAACAGTGGGCAGTTTAACTGCTCAGGACAAACAAGGGACTCATGAACATAAAAACAGTCATTGATCATCCAGGTAACACACACAGTATTAAGAACTGGTTGATTTGTGCAAATTCAGTTATTATCATGTCTTGTGGACTATACGTAAACATCTGTTATGTGAAATAGCTTATTGAGGGCAGTACTAAATAAAAAACAAAATGCAATTTTTTTTTTTTAATTAACATTTTGCAGATTCTGCAGGGCGTATATAAATTTATGACCTGTATGGCTGCTATTGAAACTGATTCCCTTCTATTTATTGATGACTGCTCACCAAAGCATACATATAGTGTATAGGGTTAGATATCTGCTTCAAAACCCATGGTGCTTCCCATGCTTCAATTGAGCATGCATTTCACTTGCTGACAGCAAAACTGAACGCAAGATGCCCCAAGACAGCTTCAGTAAAGGTCTGGCAGGTATGGCGACTAGCTGCAACCTTGTGACCACCTGGGATCATATTGAAATCTCCTAGAAACATCATAGCACACCACCTGGGATCCCATAAGAGCCACCTAGCAACACCCTAGCACAAGCTGAGTTTCCTTAGCAACCAATTAGCTACAAACTTGCAAACAACTGGGATCATATTAAAACCACCAAGGGATCCAATAACAGCCACCTACCAACACCCTAGCAACCAGCATCAAAGTTTGTTCATGAATTAATTCTGGTCCCTTAAAAGTGTGTGTGTGTGTGTGTGTGTGTGTGTGTGTGTGTGTGTGTGTGTGTGTGTGTGTGTGTGTGTTTTTAAATTTACATTACATTTACATTTTACAGATAATTTGTAAATATATTTCTGTTGATTTTTTTTATTTGAATTGAATTTATTATTTATAATTTATTATTTTCTTTTTGTTTGTTTTCTTAATTGTAAAATAAATGTGCATATTCTTTTTTCCATTCAAAAACCATTTGCAGTCTTTTGTCCTCAACTGTAATGTAATCTGTTGCATCTGAGCTCCAACACTCAAACAGGACCTATGGTGGCCAGTAGAGTTAAGATTAGCTAGTATTATCATTACATTTTAAACAGCACACAGTTCTTATATAGAATTAGTTGATAAAGCCTTGAGTTTTCTCCAACTAACTAGCTCGTTTTTTATTCACCTGTCTGTTTCTTAGCCTCTAGCCTAGCTCTTAGATTAGCATCTCTCCTCAGCAGGTGCTTTATTGTGTTTGGCAATTAATGACAATTATATTTAATTTATCCTGAGTGACTTTATCTTCTTATTGCGATACAGAAGCACTCTGCTTGTCGAGCGGCACACTACAGAACTGCATATAAGGGCTGGCTAATGTTAGCATTTTAGCATTTAGCTTTTGCCCACTTAGCCATTCAAGTGATTGAAAGTGATTGTGTTATAGTGCTAAAACACACTAAATTCAGCTCATAATGATTAATATGATAATGAATGACTATTATATATCCATATCCTGAGTGACTTATCATGTTACAAGGCCAACACTCAAATGCCATCAAAATTCAAAACACAAGAAAGCCTTCTGTGTGTTACTTAATATACTCTTGGCTCACTCTGATTCTTCTTCCCCTCCTATCCTACATCAGGACGAGTCTCTGCAAAGGCTGCAGAAAGAATCTGAGGCCCTGCAGAAGTCCTATGCTCACTACTTCGACATGACCATCATCAACAATGAGATTGATGAAACCATCCGACTACTGGAAGAAGCCATTGATGTAGTGTCTACCACCGCTCAGTGGGTGCCTGTATCCTGGGTCTACTAGCGCCCCATATGCCACAGTTTTACACTAGTGTGGCTCAGGCTAATCCTCTTCCTCAGAAAAGAAAAAAAAAAAGAACCACACACATTCATCTCTAACGGATTCAGACTCACAAACCACTAGTCCATGTGTTGATATCATCAAGACCCTCCTGTGGGACTGCAAAAGCATAGTGCTGTACATATCTAAACATATAAATATATAAATATTAATATAAAAAGAATAAATATGGTCCTGTACTTATAGCTAGGGGTTGGACTTTTTGTACTTTGTTTTTTGAATGAAAGAGACGGCATCTCAGAGCAATGATGAGCACAGTAAGGTGGTCGGTGATTGGCTGGGGGTGTTGGGTGACATGAGAGTTTGCGAGGAGGTGTCCAAACACAGATTTAATACTTGGGCACAGCCTGATTGGGCAGAAGAAAAACCCTGTTCCTTGTCTCACCCCACCAGCCCAACTCAGTTCAATGTAACATTTCCTGGACATGTACACAGTGGCATGTCCATGAACAGTTGATAAGCACAGTTGGCTTGAGTGCGCCAAAATTCTATTATTTATTTTTCAAAGGGACTGGACCTGTTGGAAGTTTGGTGTCTTTATTCTGTGCTGGTCTCTCACCCTTTCTTGTTAATTCCTCTGTTTGTTTAGCACTCTTAATTTGCACAACGGACAATAGAGGGGATGGGTGCTCTCTCTCTCTCTCTCTCTCTCATTCTTGTATTCTCTCTCTCTCGATCTCTCACTTAATATCTCTCTCTCAGTTCCTCCTTGTTTCTTTCCAAGTGAATAATTCATAATGGTTAAAGAGTGCAGTGTGTTTGGTGTAACAAGTATCATACTTCTTTCATCTCCTGGAAAAAAAAACAACAAAAAAAAAGAATATTGTCAAAAAAGATGTTTGGGGGATACAGACACCTATGCACATCCCTGTAACTCTGGAACGCTGGTTAACCCTCTGAGTGGACAACCTTTTTCATGGCCTGTCAAGTGATGTGTTTGTAAAATTTTGTCTTTGAATTTTTTTTTTGTCGGGTGGGTGGGGGAAAGAGAATTTCCTGGATCTGCCATTTCAGAAATGTGTTGTCTTAAGAGTATTATTGTTTTATGTTTATCCCAGGAATATGGAGACTGAGGGGATTTTATTGTGTCTACCTGTTTCCACGGTACATACATTCTTCTGAAATGAAGAAATGTTTGTGCATAGACATAAATGAACTCAGTGTGACAGACTCTTCATTTCATATTTCCCTTGTGTAAATTTCTCTGAAAATAAGTTACTCCTCAGTATGGCTTTTGTAAATAGATTTCCTTTCATGTGTTGGGGAAAAGTAAACTGCCTTTGAATTCATGCAAAATTTGTTATTCTCCGTCTCTTCTTACACTACTGGCACAAATTGTTTTTAAAATGCAAGTAGAGGTTTGTCTGTATAGGATCAGTATCAGATAGCCAGACGTTAATACTATGTCGATCAAGTATCATATTGAAATATTGATTAATCTACTTGATCGACATATCTGCAAGTTTTGGAATTTCAGTTTATGCCAGCAGATGGCGACATATTTGAGTATAGTTTTGCTGACCTCTATTCTTAATTGATGGTGTAAATAATTGGTGTAAGAGTAAATCATTTCTTCAGTGTAAAATAAAATGTGGAAGAGAGAAACCTGTTAAAAATCAACTTGTGCCACAATGCACGATGGCCTACTGTAAAAAAAAAAAAAAAAAAACACATTTTGGTTTAGATGCTTAGTGTATGACAGAGTATTGAAATGACAATGTTTTTTTTTTGTTCGTTTGTTTTTTTTGGTAATCAGTTTAAGAATGTCATGCTCATATCTTCCACAAATTCTGCAGGTATTTTGCAAATTTTAACAGTTAACAACACTGCCATGATGTTGAGTTATGACTGTGAATATCAGAGGTGGAAAATACTTGAGTAATGGTACTTCATTACTATACTTAAGTATTATTTTGGCTTATTTATAATTTACATGAGTATTATTGAAATTGAATACTTGTTCTCTTTCTTAATTAATTATGTTTATTTAAAGAAAATAAACATACTTTTTACTCCTTACATTTTATAGAGATCTTCAAAGTACTTGTTAGAAATCTCAAGTTTCTTCTTTTCTTATTCAATTCAAATTTATTCATATGGATCTTTTAACAATGGAAATTGTCACAAAACAGCTTTACATAAATAAATACATTCAGGATATAAATTGTAAATGTATGAATTTATCCCTAATGAGCAAGTCAGAGGTGACGGTAGCAAGGAAAATCTCCCTGAGATGATATGAGGAAGAAACCTTGAGAAGAACCAGACTCAAAAGGGAAAACATCCTCATCTGGGTGAGACACGTGAAGCGCAGAGGAGTGGTGCTCCCGTGGGTGAGCCTTAGTGTTAAATTTGGCTTTGCGATTATGCTGCCGAGTCTTCACCCATTCACCCCACTGTGAGGGCTCTAATACCGCATAATCACAAATAAAGCGATTACTAACGACAGAGTAAAAATGACTAAACATCCTGCACTCTGAAAAGGATAGCACAAAATTACTGATGAAAAAGTAAGAAACAGTATAGTTTAAGCAGGCAAAAAAATCCCAGCAAAATGTGAAAACAGCGTCGACAACAACAGCAGCAGACTGCACATTTTATATATATAGATAGATAGATAGATAGATAGATAGATAGATAGATACATGTAAGTTGATCTGCTGGATAAGGGCATCTGCCAAATGCCATTAATTGTAAATGTGTATACATTATATATATATATATATATACACACACTATATTGCCAATGGTTTTGAGACACTCCTCCAAATCATTGA
>CM074946.1:24038211-24052760 GCA_037577455.1 Pangasius macronema
GGAATTCACTGAGCTCCTGAGAGCGGCCCATTCTTTCACAAATGTTTGTAAAAACAGTCTGCATGCCTAAGTGCTTGTTTTTATACACCTGTGGCCAGGCCACAGGTGTATAAAAACAACCTTATGGACAGTCTTCCCAGAAGAGTTGAAGCTGTGATAGCTGCAAAAGGTGGACCGACATCATATTGAACCCTATGGGTTAGGAATGGNGGAATGGGATGGCACTTAAGTTCATATGTGAGTCAAGGCAGGTGACCGAATACTTTTGGTAATATAGTGTATATAGTGTTCCTGCAACTATTTCTGTGTTGATCTAGTTGTATATTTAGCAATATTTATAGGGATGCACTGAACCTACTTTTTTTTTTTACAGTTTCAGTACGACACTGGTATCATAGTATGGGCTCCGATTGTTGATCAGTGCCTAATATTAATCCGATACTGACGTCAGAGTCAGTGGATTTGATCAAAAAATATGTTGACTCGGACACAGTTCCAATGTTTCAGGAAAGTATCAGTCTTAATACCAATGCTCAGTATCATTCAGGATGCACTGATAACATTGTTTTCTTGAACAATCCACAACAAAAGTCACAACCACCTGGCAGAGGCAACCAGGTTTTGGGCTGAAATATACTTGTGCATAAACTATACTAATACCTGAGAGTTTGGTCATGTTCTTACTGAGGAGTTGACTATAATGGATACGTTTAACTAGCTAAAACTTTCTTCAGCTTAGGCTTGGCAACTGTTTATGGCAACTGGTTGGGCAGCACCTCAGCTTTCAGTGTCCCAATGATTTCCTTGATGCTGTAATTGTGTAACATTCTTAAACTTGCACACAAACGAAAAAGATGTAAGTATCAAGAGACTTGCATGCTTTAAATTTCCCTCTAGTATAAACGCTCAAAGCTTCTATGACGTGTGTATATGTCCGTTCATCGCTTAGGATCATTTACCCACTGACAGGATGAGAAGCCTTAAGGATCTTCCAGCAGTACATGTTACATCTATTGGCCATTTGAAAGTGTTAGTTTAGCTAAATCTAACTCCCTGTAATAATAACTGGATAACATTTAAGCTAATGTCAATCTGATTCCTAAATAACTTTATAGATAGATACTATGGAGAAGACCATATCATATCAAACAGCTGGAAAGTATTTTTTTGTGCCACCGTATAATAAAGAGAATGAACTTACTGGTAAGCTGGGCTCCTGACACTCTGTCCAGACAGCTTAGGTTTTCAAAGCCATGGATGCCCTGAAACAGCAGAAGTCTGGCCTCTTTGTGTACTGCCAAGGGCACATTCTCTAGACGGTATGCCATCAAGCCATTCTCCCCTAGACACACCACAGAGAGACACATGTGCCTAAATTAACTCATACTGATATCCACTCTGTAAACTTACCACTATCCTTGGAAGTCCAGACTCCATGAGCCATCAGCTGAAATCACAACAACCTGCACTGCCCAAATGTGTTTTACCCTTTTCTGTTTATAAAAGTGTCTGAAACTTGATATGCATTTAAAAAGTTAAAAAGTTAGCACAGAGAATAGCATTATTGTGATCTTAAAACGACAGTAAATTTGAATCCAATTACCCACCGTGGTAGAGAAATCTTGTAATATATTGCCCATTGTTTTCCCTCGCTATATGGCTTCGAAACATTCCCGATACAGTTTTCCCATCAGCAGGACAGTAACTGTGCACAAAGGCGATCAGAATAATTGTAATCGCATACATTGTGTCATCACTCCTCCATAAAATGCCTTATTTTCCGCAATGAATGAAGATTACACGTCCCTGCAGCTACCTCGTTGATTAACAGACTTGCAGACCAATCATATGAGTGAATTTCCGAGCGCGCGCAGTAGTGGAGCCAATGAAAAGGCAGTGAAGGAGGGAAGAGGATTTTGGGTAACGCTGGCAACGAATGTAATACGTGTCAGCGCTGCCGGAAAGCGTTTCAACGGGTCGGAAAGATTGCTCGTGATATTGGCGACCAGACACCAACTGCGAAAGTATATTGTGGTTTGATTTATTAACTTTATTAAGTGACACCACGGCTTAATTATTGCGAGGAACCATTTGTGTAGTCGTCAGAGAGTGAAGAGAGTTATGGTGATTACGTTGATGGGATTATTTTAGAGAGTGTTAGCTTTGTAGCTGTCTGCATACAGAGTTACAGTGTTACAGCAGACCGTGTTAGATGTAGCCTACAGTGATCTGTGTTGTTTTTTTCATCTTGCATTTACTACTACTGTAAATTAGACTTAGACTTGATACACTGAAAGAGGCTGAGATGGTGGACCACAGCTTCGTGGAGAGGTTGCTGCGAGCTAAAACTTTAGTGAGGAAGAGATCATTAGCTCTAAAACAACTAAAATATTAAAAGAAGTATTAAGAAATTTGGAGGAAAATGTCAGAGAAAAGTGAGAGTGAGACTGTTAGCAACAAACCCCAGCTGGCCGGTAAGACTGTTCTTGTTACTGGGGGCGCTGGGTTCATGTAAGTGCTATTTATTGTTTGTTTATTAATATACATTGTATTTTGCTTCGTCGATGGGCCACATTAATCATTTACTTTCCCCAATTAGTGGGTCACACCTGATCTTACTTTTGGCTGCAAGATATCCTCTGTGGCGAATCGTCAATGTTGATTCAGTGAGTTTTCTTATTCAGTGAGTTTAGTTTATTTAAAACCATGTCAGCATTCATCTGGAGTACATCAGCCACATTTGTAACAGACTTAAAATGCTGTTTGTCTTATTTGTTTTAGTTGAACTATTGCTCAAGTTTGAAGAATCTCATTTATCTTGAGAACACAAGTACTTACAAATTTATCCAGGTAAGTCTTACACCTGGGAGCTGTATTGTAAGCCACCTTTCTTCACACCTTGATCAACATTCATTTTAGCTGTTTAGATAAAGATATTGCTACTGTATTACTGTGCGCACCAGCTTTCTCAGCGATGATGTCCACAAAGAGCCTTTATTCAGCAAATGCCAGACTAAAGTGGAAGCTTATAGCGAGTTGTTCAGAACAAGCTGGGCCTTCCTCACCCACCTTACGATCTATTTTTACAAAGTTTTGCAAACTTAGTTTGCCCCAGTTTCTTACTCCATGGCAGAATTTTGATTTTGCGTGTAAGGTCGCTGACTAAACAATATTATTAATATGAACCAGTGACATGCCTCAGCAGGCTGACAGACCTTTTAGAGGTGTATATATTCACTGATGGCTGATAATCAGATTTGAGAACTGCAGTAATGCCAAGTACAACTATAAGATTTGGGAATATGGGAGGAGTAACTTAAGAATCCATTTGGACATACTCAGAAGTAGTACTGAATTTTTTTTTTTTTTTTCTTCTTCTTCAGTAAACATACCAGGACTGGGACGTTGCTTAGTCAGGTTATGTTCACCAGTGTCCTGTATAGTAGTGACGTTAACAAATGTCAGGGGTAACATTTATTTTGCTCTTTAATTTCATGATAAATTTTGACTTATGTTTAAACCCACTGACAAGTGCTTTTGCTTCAGTTTGCTACAAAATATTCGGTATACTCAAAATGACAAATGATCTAGTATGTTACAAGCAGTGATTTGATGTAGAAAATTACTGTTCTCTAACTTCTAATTACATTTTGTCCCTCTCACAACAGGGGGATGTATGTGACCAATACTTCGTCGATCATATCTTTTCTACTGAAAATATAGACATTGTCTTTCATTGTGCTGCTCAATCACATGTTGGTGAGTAATGGTCTGGAGATTTTATTACATAATACAGGCAGGAGTCATTGCTGTTACCTTTGCATTCCCTGAAATACGTATATATGCCCATGTTTTTTTTTTTTTGTTTTGTTTTGTTTTAATTGTCCCTTAGAGAATTCCTTCCTGTATCCGTCCCAGTTCATGCATGTGAATACAGCTGGCACAGCTGTACTACTCCAAGCAGCAGCTGAATCTGGAGTTGAAAAGTTCATCTATATGAGCACTGATGAGGTGTATGGAGACAGTCTGGACAAGGTCAGTTGCACTTCAGTGAACACAAATCTTAGTTGCCTGTAAGCTCAAATTTGTGTCTTTAGAATCAAATATACACTAATTAATTGTATTTTGTTAGGAACTCCTTAATACCTGTCATATTGTCTAGTCACACAGTAGGAGGCATTGTGTCAAGTCAAGTGGAGTTTATTGTCATTTCAGCCATATACAAGTACACAGTGAAACGAAACAACGTTTCTCCAGGACCAAGGTGCTACATAAGACAAACACAGAACAACACAGAACTACAGGGATTACAAAAATTACATAAAGTAAACAAAGTGCACAAGTGCAAACATGTGCAAACAGCACAAGACAGAACAAGACAGTACATGACTACGACACCGACCAGTACATAGTTCTGTTTTCTGTCTTCTGTGGATAAGTATTCAAAGCCATTTAAAAGTGGAACTTTGCCAGGATTGTAAATTACAAAAGGAGCATTGATGGGTTAGCAAATTTAACTAGTGTTACATTGAAGTGGGGGTCATGTTCAGTGTGTTTAAAAAGAAGATTCTGTAGGAATGGTTCACTCTGTGTGATTTTGCTTGGGAAGCCTAAATTTTCAACAAGCTCAAAGTTTACAAGTTATTGCAAGGCAAACATTCCTCAATATGCAGAACCCACAGAAATTAAATTTTTGGTGTCTATGCTAAGTGTAATTTGTACTTTGCCTACACATCTCAGGGAAATATTGACATTTGACTTGCTTCCAAAGTTTCTATGCCTTTTGTTATGGGAAAACCTAACTAGCTAGTTAACCTTGTTTAGCAACAGTATTCTCATGGATTTATCCGTGTCAAGATCAATATTAAGAAGAACTTTGGCATAAAGGACATGTACAAACATACAGTTTCCAAACAGTGGAGATGAATGCAATGCAGCTAGTCATCTGGGGTGCAGGTTGAGCTTCCTCTTGGGAGGTCTCCCTTAATTCCCAAGTTTGTGTCAAAAAAAAAAAAAAAAAACCCTTTGCTTCGAAACACTATATCGGTGCTCGATTTGTTCTGCCAAAACCACATGACTGACGACTTCTGAAGCTTCTTTTTGGCACAAACATGTAACTGCTTTGGAAATTGATTCAAAAGAAGTGCAAACCCTTCATTGTTTTGCCTAACATATGCTACTAGCAAGCACCTGTGTCGAAAAGCTTCACTTAATGAACCATTTTTCAATACATTTGGGAGGAAAGTTTTATTGCTTCAGAAAGCTTCGGTTTGCCATAACTAGCTTCCCCAGCCTCCTGAGGAAGTGAAGGCATAGATGGACTTTCTTGGTGAGGATGGAGGTGTGGAGAGGTCTTGAGAGGTCTTGACTAATGTGAACGGGGAACATGAAGCTGTGTACTCTGTCTGTGGCACTTCTGTTGATGGGTGTGTGATTCACACTCAGCTTCCTGAAGTCAGCAGTCAGTTCCTTAGTCTTGCTGTTGTTTAAGTGAAGGCTGTTCTCAGTGCACCAGTCCACAAGCAGATGTTTTGTAGGCTGGCTCACCACTGCTGTAAATCAGGCCTACCACAGTAGTGTCATCTGAATATTTAATAATTATTGTGACACAGATCATTTTGACAGTATGAAAACTGTAACTGAGTGAAGTGATGAGCCTAACATATTAGTCATACCTTGTTTTGGAAGTCTTTTTGTTTGGTTGAAATATAACCTGTTTAATCCTGGTTATCTTCTTTTGGCAGTATTTTGATGAATCGAGCCCAAAACGGCCAACCAATCCATATTCAAAATCAAAAGCTGCTGCTGAAAACATTGTGATGTCGTACTGGAAAAATCACAAGGTATTAATATAGCATTGGTTTATATAGTGTCCACACTGTTTACTAATCATATTGCTTATATTTCACTGAGGTTTCAGTGTTGTTTTATCTTCTGTATATTTTAGCTCCCTGTAGTAATTGCACGGAGCAGTAATGTATATGGACCACGGCAGTATCATGAAAAGGTATGCAAAATGTTGCATTTTGTTAACTCTTTTCTGCTCCTTTATGAGTAATCATTAAAAATGTACAGCTATTTTTGTCTCGATTCTTTTTTTTTTTTCTCCAGGTTATTCCAAGATTTTTATTTCTCTTACAACAGGACCAAAAATGGTGAGACTGTATTCCTTACATTCGAATTAAAAGAAGTATTACCTAAGCAAATAGAGTTCTGTTCTCTTCCATATAGCACTATTCAGGGGTCAGGCCTCCAGTCCCGTCACTTTCTCTACGTAGATGATGTGACTGAGGCACTCTTGGTACTCATGAAGAGGGGCATCATGGGAGAGATTTACAACATTGCAGCCAACTTTGAAATTGCAATCATACAGCTGGCTAGAGAACTGGTGAAGATGGTAATTTCTTTTGTCAGATTTTACATGGCTGCAATCCTCTCAGCATTGTTTCTCTTCTATAAAAATAGCACCTATACTCTATATGCATTGAAGAAATTTGGTAACATTCTTGGATAACATTCTCGGGTAGAAGTTGTTCCTCAGTCTGGCTGTGCATGACTGAATAGTCTGGTACCTTCAGCCAGGGGCCTGTTCTTCGTACGTCGCTAACTTAGCTGGATTTGACTGTTGACGACTTGGCATGATCTTGGATTATTTGGTTCTTCGACGCTCCTCCTGAAGTTGTTGTCATAGCAACGGATCGGTAATCTTAAACCTGCTCGGGAGCAGGCTTATTTCACGTAAACAGGATTAGATCGCGGCTTTACAAGCGGAGGTGATGAGGGAAGTCTGTTGCAGCCGTGTCTTGCCCGTTATTGCGAGAATAGGGGAAGGTGCGAGGATAATTCGCAGAGCTTTTTGAATTAACGTTTTGCGAGACAGACAGGATCCATTAGCACAGCGGGATAGTGCACTTTTTTCTTTTGGAAAGTGATTGTGTCATTTACATAATGAATCTGTTGAAACCTCATATTAAAAGTTGGACTCGTCGGAGTAGGGCTTTAACAACAGCACAAAGCGTGTGCACTGCGTTGAGATGCTTTGCGAGTGGCACTTTCCTTTACACTCTTGGACAAACAAGCACATCATTTCACAGTCTTTTGGGGGGAAAAAACAAACAAACAGTATATGTAGTTAATATTACCATTTTGTAGAATATTCTTGTATTTCACCTTTACTTGTTCCCAAGTTCTAATGGGTCCCGTGGTGGCTCTAATATAAAAGATTAAAGTAATTATGAAAATAAAAAAAGAAAGGAAAAGTACATACAAGTGTGTATATAAGTAATATATAGTGTGATAAGTGATAACATCTAACACCGTCACTACTTAGGCATTTAATTTGTCTGCAGCTTTTCGCCAATCCTCTCTCCTGGCTTTTGCAGCCTTTGACGCTTTTATTGACCTTCAGAACTCGCCATAGCTCTCCATTAAGAGTTATTGTTCTGCCGCTGAGAAAAAGTGGACACGCTCTTTGGCCATCGTGGGCAAACAATAGCAGCGTTGCTGATCAGTGTTTCTATTATCGATACACAGCCCTTTTTAAACCAGCGCATGAACGCACAATGATCTCAGAAAACTCAATCCAGCCATACTAACAGGAGTGTTCGAAGAATTAGTCAGATATTGATTAGCTTGATCATATCTCTGATGTGTCTTTTGGTCTCGGATGTAATGAGCGACGTACGAAGAACGGGCCCCTGAAGGTAGAAGAGTAAACAGTCGGTGGATTGGGTGCCTGGTGATGCTGAGGGCTCATCTCGGCCATTTTATATTGTAAATGCACTTTATTGCTGGCAGAGCTGTCCCGGTCATATGCTGGGCTACCTTGGCCACCTGTTTTGAAATTAGCATTCTTGTCTTTATGGTACAGGCCCTTTTGGGCTTCTGTTTATCCATCATATTTTCTTATCTGGTCATTCTTTAGCCACCCTGTGAGCTGTAAGGCTAATCAGTAGGAACGTAACAATGAGTAGATAATTGCTGGCTTTTTATCTGAAGGTTTCCTAACTTAATTAGATTTTTAATTTAAATGTGTAAGCGTATAAAATAAACGAAATGTTTTGAATCTCATTTAACATTTATATGAGTGCACTTAATTATAATTATTATTATTATTGTAATTATTTCCTAGGTGAAAAATGCTTCTAATGACACGTTGGATGATTGGCTACTATTTGTCGATGATAGGTGTGTATGAAACAAGTCTTTGTACATGCTTTTATATAGAATATATCTTTATAAAATATGTATATAGACTCATTGTGTGTGCAGTGCTATTAATACAGTCAGTGGCCAATTTGTTAGTTATACTTACTGTATAGATACATTTGTTCACTAATTTTGTAGATAGGTGCACTTTATAGGTATACGGTTACCTACTGTGGTCCATTTGTTGGTATACATCAGGGGTTCTCAAACCTTTTGCAACCAGGGACCCTTTAAACTGCTAATGATGCTGATGATGATAATAATCATAATCATAATCATCATCATCTACATACCTCCGCAGCATGGATTTGTTATATGAACATGTTTTAGTTTAAGAACATGGTTTAAGTAGAAAAATAGGCTTATTATTTAATTGTGTAAAATAAAATTTTGTGAAAACCAGTCTTTTTTTATATTATTGGCCTTTAATAGGAAGAATATAAAAAAAAAACTTGTGTAAATCGGGCAGAAAATTTTTAGTTTGGTTTGGCTTATGCAAACGTAATAAATGAGACCCAATAATAGTGAATAAAATAACTTTGATAATGGTACCCACCTATAATTCATGGACACCTGGAGGTCACACTGCACACTGTATGACCAAAGTTTTATGCACTCCTGATTATCACACCCATATGTGGGGCTTCCTCAGACTGTTGCCACAAAGTTGAAACCACACAATTGGATATTATTTCTTTATATGCTGTTGCATTACAATTTCCCTTCTCTAAGACGCCCAAACATGTTCCAGCTTTACAGTGGCCCTTTGCACAAAACACAGACCATGAAGACATGGCTTGCCAAGGTTGGAGTGGAAAAACTTGAGTGGTCTGCACAGAAGTTTGACTTCAACCCCACTAAACACCTTGTAGGATGAACTGGAATGCCGACTGTACCCCAGGCCTCCTTGCCCAATGCCTGACCTTACTAATACTTTTGTGACTGAATGGGCAAATTCCCATAACAATGCTTCAAAATCTAGTGAGTGTGATAGTCAGGAGTTCAAGAATTTCTAGCCACATAGTGTACATCTTTCTGCTTTTGTTCATGATCCTATGGGTACCCTAAAATTTGCACTTCCCATAAGCAGTTTATGCCCAATTCCCACCCTATTTTCAGTGGATATCACATGGATACTGCAGACTTTTCCCTAAGACCTGCTGCTGTAATCAAAAAGACCATGATGCTCATGCTGAACATTCAATTCAGTTCAATTTTATTTGTATAACACTTTTAACAATGGACACTGTCACAAAGCAGCTTTAGAGAAATCAATGTATTAAAAAATATATTGTAAATATGTAGATTTATCCCTAATGAGCAAGCCAATGGCAAGGAAAAACTCTGAGACAATATGAGGAAGAAACCTTGAGAGGAACCAGACTCAAAAGGGAACCAATCCTCATCTGGTTGCAACGGATAGTGCAATTATAAATCCCTTGTATTATTGAGTACTATATGGACAAATAGTGCAAATATGCAACCAGAATTTTTTTTCGCAAGCAGACCGGTTGGTTAAAATCTATCCACTGTCCACTGATGGAGTCCTGAGTACGAAGGTGCTTGTGGCAACTGCAGCCCCAAGCCATTACAGTACAGCTCCCCTCATGTGATCCCCAAGCCATCTCCTCAGCCCCCAGGTGGCACCATCCCCAGCAATCCAAACGGTTCTTCGGGTCGTCCATATGGTGCCACCCCCCAGTAGCAGCGAGCGAATTCAACTGATGAGAACTCCAACCAGAAGTAGGGCATCAAGATGGGTCAGGGAGCAGAAGGGGTGAACATCACAATTAGTTTGACTTAATAGTACATAATAGTAGAAGACTTATTTATTTTTTATAATCCCAGTATACAGTGTCACACAAAAGGGGAATCTGGTTCCTCTCAGGTTTTCTTCCTCATATAGTCTCAGGGAGGTTTTTTCCTTGTCACTGTCAACCCTTGCTTGCTCATTAGGGCTCTAAATCTACACCAGTGATCTAGACCAATGAATGGATATTGCTTGTGGATAAAACATTTCATCAGGTTTTATTTTTACATTTTAGACCCATCAGTGACCTGAGGTACCCCATGATCTCAGACAAGATGCACAAACTTGGATGGAAGCCAAAGGTCCCATGGGAAGAAGGCATCAGAAGGACAAGTAAGGGGATAACCTTTGCTTGCCATACTATTGCTCAAATTATGGACTGTGTTTCATAACCTTAAGATTTGAACAGCTATCTGTTAAAAAACAGTTTAATTTTCTATGTAAATATGGGTGCTTTGACTGCAATTTATAGGAATTTTTTAATAATTTCACTAATTCTAGTTACTAATGTTAGTAAAGTGTGGTATTATATTGAATTTTAAATACAGTATCATGGCTGTACAGCCTTCCAGAAGAGGTAAAAAGCAGCTACAGACATGACTTTAAGCTTATGCTAATGTTTTGATGTCTAGCCTTATGTTGTTACATACATACCTAAGCAGTCTTGGAAGTTTTTCTTCCAAGACTTTCTACTGATCAATATTTAGCATTAGCAAATAATGGGCGTGAGAATGAAATACATACATTTTACTGCAAAAAGAGTTCATGGATGGCCTAATGTCTTGTTAATGTCTGCTTTTCTTTCAGTTAAATGGTATGAAGAGAACAAAAACTACTGGCCAGTGGTCACTGAAAAAGATCCTCAAGAATGTTAAACGATGGAAACTCTTATTTCTGAAAGCAAATTAGTAGCTGTTTGTACATTTACTGAAAACAGTGAGAACTGGATTAATTTTTTTATATTTTTTGGCACACTGTGAACTATACAAATTTTTATTAATTTTATTAAAATATCACTGTTTTATATGTACACTACTTTTGGCAAAAAAAAAAAAAAAAAAAAAAAAAAAAAAGTGGACACCAGACCAATCACACTCACATGCACTTGTTGAACATCCCATTCCATAGTTAGTCCCCACTTTGCTGTTATAATAACATCCAGTCTTCTGGGAAGGATTTCCACTAGATTTTGGAGCATGTCTGTGGGGATCTGCTCATTCTTCCACAAGTGCATTCGTGAGGTCAGGCACTGGTGTTGGTGAGGAGGTCTGGGGTGCAGTCAGTGATCCAGTTCATCCCAAAGGTGTTCAGTGGGGTTGAGATCAAGGCTCTGTGCAGGACACTTGAGTTCTTCCAATCTAACCTTGGCAAGCAATGTCTTCATGGACCTCTGTGCACTGGGGTATTGTCATGCTGCAACATGTTTGGGCCCCTTAGTTCCAGTGAAGGGAAACTGTAACGCTATAGCATACAAAGATATTCTATAGAATTGTGTTCTTCCAAGTTTGTGGCTAAGTGTGGCACCCACATAACTGATTAAAGAATGAAAACACTTGTGGCTTTATTAAATAAATACTATGGTACATATTACATGTGCCTGATATTTAAAAATCTGTTGTCATCAAAAGAGAGTGATGAGTTGTTTCCGAGTATGCTGGTTTATCTGATTTTTGACTGCCATCTATAGGGCAAATAGTGTAACAACCTGCTAAAATGAAGCACAGTTTACTCTTGATATGTAAACTCCACACAGTTTCGTAATATTGTCCTACAACTGCACCATTATGAATTACATAATTCTACAAGTCTTTTTAAAACAGTCAGAGAAATGCAACAAAGCCACAGAAAGGGAATGATTGTTTAGTATTGATAGTATAAAAATGATTGGACAGATTTACCAGAACTGTTGACATTATACATGGATTTTATTTAAAAAGAAAAAAAAAATCTGTTGGCATATCAAGTTTATTTCATGGAATACACATTTGCCTTTTGGGGGGATTTTCTCAAAACACCAAGCATAAAAAGTGCTACACCAATCTGACTGTCTGATATTGCATTGCTTATTAAATTAAACATGATGATAATGTTTTACTATTATTATTTTTAAACAATGTTTCCTCTTTAATGTTTTTATATAAATTAATGTAATAATAGACTATTATTTATTTATAATAACCAGTTTATAATTTGCTATTTGTATTTAGCTATGTAGCCGATGCCACCACAGATATGGTTTCTACCTCTGTTCCTCACCCCACCTTAACCATCAGTCTTTTTAAGCTATAGATAATTATCCTACACAAGACTACACATCATAATTCACAGCACAAATCTTTTATTATTAGTTTAAATTTTCTGTTGTCAAATAATGCAACTATGCAACTTCCTTTAAAAAAAATTAAAGATCTTTCTGGCTGAATTCCTGTTTTTTCAGCTACAGAAAAAAGGTAAAACAAAAAAAAAATTTCTAAGTTTCAATATAATGCAAGAAACTAATCATTAAAATTTACAGGGACCCCTTATCCATCCTGGTTTAGCTCAGGGTTCCCAAACCTTTTTGGCAAACAAGCCAAAATGGGCATTATACATTTTCTGAGAAACTAAGCCTTGACCTAACCCTACATTTTTGAATGCAACATTTAAATTTTAAAACTGTTGTAACATTTGAACATTGTATTTATGTCAGTAACATGTAGGTAACACAAGTGACTTAAAAACAGGAATATTTCTTGCACTAGACTAACCAGTCTAGTGGGAAAAGTGAATTTGTGAAATGACTTCTTGCATTGAAACATGAAACATACTAACCACCTCTGTTGTTCTTTATGCTCATTCTGCCATTGACTGTCTTGTGCTACTCGCTGTGTCATTAAGCTGTCTCTCAAATCAAAAACTCTGACCTTAAATTCAAAATTATTTACAAATCTACAAATCCAGAAGACTGGTATGCAAGACAGAACTTTCGGTAGGCTAAATGAGAAGTTTTAAAATTAAAAGACTAACTGTACTAGGAAAACCGGCTAGTGCTAGTACTTAATAACAGTCCAGAATAGTACATACGTATGTGATTGGTGGGCACAACGCTGGTGTGTTTAGCAAAGGTAGATGGACTGAGAAATTTGTGACTACGTGACTACACACACACTCATACTTACTTAAAGTCAAAGGTCACTGGGATGCTATTTCTTTCTTTACTTTATCTATAAAGCACAATTAAACACAACAGCTGACCAAGGTGCTGTACAAAGATAAAAATATATATATAAAACAAATGTGAAGTTGCAATATCCAACATGCCTCAGCAACCTCATATGATTAAAAGTCAGAAATAAGAAATGTGTTTTTAAACGTGTTTTAAAAATAGATAAAGTTGAAGCTGCTCAAACATGCATGTTATTTTGCACAAAACCTGTTTGACAGTGTATCCTGTACAAAAGTTGGCCTGCCACGGATATAATTAAAGACATTTAGAAAAAAACAAAACAAAAAAAAAAACACATGCATGCAAATATTTTCTCCAACAAATCAGAATAAATACAACCCCCAAACGTTGTCCCTTCAAATATTTTACCTCTTTAGATGTAGTATACCACTGATTTTTTAGTTTAACTACACTGTAAAATATTTAACTTAAAAAGTATGTAACCTGGTAGCCTTTTGAGTTGATTAAAACAAATATTAAATTGACACAATAGTTATTAATGTATGATTTAATGTAAAATCTGTGCATCTGTGTTTTTATGTGCATGTGTATTGATAATGTTATAGAAACATTCACAACAAACAATTCACACACCAACACCAACACTGAAATTCATAACTTGGAACATCCATGGGACTGTATGTAAAAACTAAAATATTCACTCATTTGTTCAAAATAGACATTTCATTTTCTACAAGAAATTCATTTAGCAAAACAAAATCATTCTAAACTCAACAATTCAATTTGATCTCATACCCAAATATCTTCAGCATATAGCAAAAACAAAATAATTGACCTTGCAGTTCCAATATTTTCAGAGGGGATTGTATAAGGTACAGTATATGGGCATTTACACTAATATGTGCATGTCGGTGTTTTAATGGCATTTAGATTGCTGGTAAGATTTATCCCTGTTCCACACTTAAATAAATGTGTTACAATGTGTTTTCGTACATCATGATGATCTGTGTATAAATCTGTATTACATAATGCAGTTTTAACACACTAATAATGCGTGCACCTTATAATTTTAAGGCAAACAAGTTATTTGTCGTTAACCTGATTGAAATCTTAGCCATTGTAAATGTTAACAAATAATCATTAAAACTACAAATATAAATGTGTTATAGTTGAGTTTACTTTAGTGGGGTTTAACATGTTAGTTTTCTCTAGGCATTGCAATAGACAAATGAGCTGATATGATACATAAGCTTAAGTTATACAGTCAGGTCCATAAATATTGGGACACCGACACAATTCTAACATTTTTGGCTCTATACACCACCACAATGGATTTCAAATGAAACGAACAAGATGTGCTTTAAC
>CM074946.1:24052860-24075415 GCA_037577455.1 Pangasius macronema
TAAGATTTTGTTCAGGAGTGTATATGCAAACTTTGACAAACAGGACAATTTTTCCACACAAACTGAGATAGAGTTTATTTTAACCAACAAAATCCCATGATTTTGACATTTTTGTTTTATTTATTGTCTTTGTAACTTACATTTGATATTTTCTTTCAGGTGCCAAAGAACCTTCTGATGGCTGATTACCACCAAGTTCTCTTCCGAATTAGACGCATGGAAACATAAAGGGATAACCGACTGAATATCGCAAGAGCAAAGAACTTGCCTTACTTCAGAAATAAATGATAATTGCAAAGGAAACAGTTTATCTACTATATTTCTCTGTGTTCTATTTTCAAAGGTCTTCTTCTTCTTTCGGCTTTTCCCTTCAGGGGTCGCCACAGCGAATCATCACTCTCCACCTATCCCTATCTTCAGCNTCCCTCCTCTGAACATGTCCAAACCACCTTAATCTGGCCTCCCTAACTTTGTCCCCCAAACGTCCAACATGAGCTGTTCCAAGGGTAACATTTCTTTAAAAAGTGCCTACTGTGTGAGGTATAGTTAAAAAAAATACTGTCATCTACTAACACCAAAGTTCCACACCTGTATATCCTTTTGTGGAACACAATAGGAGACTGAGTATTTAGTCTCACTCACCATTCATTCATTTATTTTATAGAAGAAAGATGCAGTGATAGTGAAAGGTGACTGAGGCTATCAGTCTCTTAACGTCTCTTAAAAAATCTCCTTTTGTGTCCCACAGAAGATAACAGGTTTGCAACAAAATAAGTGTGTAGATTATGACAAGTTTCATTTTCGAGTAAACTGTCTCTTAATTTGTAAATTTGAGACTAGGTATATTAGCCTATAATTTATTTTTATAAGTCTATTTGTGACTACATGACTGTGAATGCAGATTTTTTATTATTATTATTATTTGGCTATTCAGTTTTAAGATTCATTTACTGCAGAAAGTTGATTCTAAAGATGCCTTTAAATGTATATTTTGTATAAATAAAACTGAGTAACTGAATGTGATGTGTGTTTAGAAATTATTGCAAATATAGGCAGACTAGAAATAACTAGAAACAACTAGAAAATGTGTTGATTGTGTAACATCGTACGGTAAGCAAACCAGTTAGATCGGTTTAGGTTTGTTTTCAGCGGCGTGTGTGATATTGATTCATTATTACTTTTGAAGTCATATTGAAGTCATATTGATTCAATATGACTTCAAAAAAGTCATGTTGGATCAGAGCGAGAGATCATCTATTCTACCTTCATTCTGTGTCAGGTTGCTATCTGGGATACGATATTGTGAGTGTTTTTTCTTTACTTATTATGTATTTTACCTAATCATTACCCGGACTAACCTTGTTACAAGATGTGTAACTCTGTAGTTAGGTCCGAGATGCTCTCTGTTTTCTCAATCTGTTAACCAATGGCTGCGTCGTCGTCATAGGTAAACTGGGCGTTTACTGAATATGAAGCCGCGGAGTCTCCACCGCAGTCACCGGGTTATCATGTGCGTGTTACTGTAGTTACACAAGAGCTGAAGGTGTTTTTCCCCCGAGTGAACTGAGCAGTATTGCACTAGTACTAGCATTGTGGATAGCTGAATATCAAGAAAATTAATTGCTAGTCGTTTATGGAGCCAGTAGGGAAAGATGCGAGGACTAATCCAGCTGCCTCGGCAAATATATTTTCTCAGATACTTTTCTGGTAAGTATGCTAGTACAGCAACAGGCATAGCTAACACTTTAACATCTAAATCGGAAGCATTCAACTCGTCTCTGCTCGAGACACGTGCGGTGTCTGGACGTCTGCTTAGAATAATCAAAAGTAACCTTACGAGCTAGCCAGATTAGTTTAAAGGCGATGAAAGTAGCAGGCTGTACTTCTGTTTTAGACAGATGGGGAAGCGCTCCATTGTCCTCGCTTTCAAAGTCACTTTGATTTTAGCTGCTGGGGACATTTAAGTGTTTAAAAGTGGTTCATTGAGTTTCAGAATTAAATCAGCAACTCGATGATGAAAGCCTAGAGGCAATTATGTCCCAGCCAGACTGTGTGGGCAGACTGTATAAGTAGCTTATTTGGTTGTTGGTCTCCTCTGAACTCTCAGCGTCTGTGCTTGAAACACTACAAGCTAACACACAGTATGCTGAATTGTGAGTCAGATGGACAGTGCGTAAATAACTATTTCAATACATTGTTCGTAAACCAGCATTTCCTTCCCAAGGAGATTTGACCTATGGCTTGTCACATGCAGTGAGTTTCCAGTGTCGGGATTTGTGTCAGTTACCTATTGTCCACATTTGCTTTCTTTGGCCAGGAATATTAACAGCTAACTCAAACACACCCGTTTCCTTTTGGTCTTGGTATCAAAGACTTCTATGGTGTATGGAGGATTCTGAATAGAGCCAAAGTCTGAGTTAATTTCCTGTTAACTTTAGGTTTTCCTCGCACGTTAATTGCTTTCAGCTTGTGTCTAGTGTGTTTTCTTACATAATACTTGTGTAAGTAATGTAATCCAGTGGTCTAGAAATTTTGGAAAATAACGTTTTCTCATTTCTCCATTTGGTCAGTTGGCTAAATCCTCTGTTTCGCATTGGATACAGACGAAGACTTGAGGAAGATGACATGTACAAACTACTTCCTGCAGATGGCTCCAAGAGACTGGGGGAGGAACTTCAATGGTACGTAAGAATCATAAACCCTGGAAATCTCAAAGTACAGGTCACCCAAGCTTTAACCATTGATAAGTTTGTCCATGTGTATGTAGTATGCTCCATTTCACTGTACTCTACAGTTCACAGTTACAAATCTGCCTTTCCAGATCATATATCTCCTCATATATTCATACTACATGCTCCTACATGTTTATATACAGGAGATTACAAAGTCATGCAACTTGTGCTGCCAGTTTGGTCAGCTATGCAAAATGATGTAGCCTAACTCATCCTCATGCTGATTTTCACTGTCTACACTGTCCTGTATATTTGTTGTATTGTGCTCAATGTCTCCTTTTCTTTTTTTTTTTCTTTCTTTTTTCTTTATATAAACTGCAACTGCAATTATAGTTGCACAGTTGACTTGCTTGCAATCAGGTGTACAGATGTCCTGTTTGTTTGCAGCATGGTCCTGGAGACATTTAAGAGAGTTTACCTGTATATAGGTGGGATGACAATAAAATTGACAAGTTGAAAACAAATCACCTAATAAATAATGTATTATGCTATTAGTATTCTGGACTAGAATCATCAGTCTTAGTACAAGACAGTCTAATGGTCTGTGGCCTGATATATCCTTCTGAATTTAAATCAGAAACAAGGTGGGGTACAATAAGTACACCCTATAATTCAATAACATGTAGAACCACCTTTAGCAACAATAACTTGAAGTAAACATTTCTGTAGGGGGTTATCAGTCGCTCACATTGTTTTGGAGAAATTTCAGTCCACTCTTCTTTACAACATTGCTTCAGTTAATGGATCTTTGAGGGCATTCGTGTATGCACACCTCTCTTAAGATCCCACTGCAGAATCTCAATGGGGTTGAGGTCTGTACTTTGACTTGCCCATTTCAACACTAGAAATATTTCCTCATTAGCCATTTAGATGTTTTTTGCTGGTGTGCTTGGGTTTTCACTAAAAATGGTGCTTTGCATGATGAACAAACATCTCCAACTTGGTCTCATCTGTCCAAAGGATAATGTTCTTTTTCCTAGCCACACTTCTGTGAAAGCCATACTTGTTCAGTCTTTTTCTGATTGTGCTGTCACAGAGATAAACACAATGTGCCTGTAGGTCACATGATGTAGGGTCTTTCTTTATACAGTATCCTTGGACTGAATTTGGCCTTATAACCCAGAATTATGAGCAGCAGCAGTTGCTTCTCTGAGGTCATAGCTGATATCCTTTCTTCTTGGCCTGATGTAGACACACACCTGAGTGTTTCAGAACACCAAATTGCAAAAGGTTCTGCTTTTATAGAGGTTGTCACACTTCTTGATTATTACCTAATCTTGTACATTTCATTAGTAACACCTTGCTGTTAATTACTCTCTGAATGATTGTGGAAATAGGTAGGGTGTAGTTATTTTTTCCCCACCTGGTTTCCCCATGACTGTATACCTGTACTCAATTCCCTCACACATACACAAATACGCAGATGTAGAAGGATATGCCAGGCCATCGATTGTTAGACAATCTTGTGCTAGGACTGATTATTCAAGTCCAGGATTCTAGTAGTATAATACATTACATTATGTATTATATGATTTGTTTTCAACTTGCAATTTTATTGTCATCCCACCCATATACATGTGCACATTGAGATGTAAATTCCCTGAAATGTCTCTGGGACCCTGCTGCAACATACAGGACATTTGTATGCCTGATTACAAGCAAGACAACTGTGCAACTATAATTGCAGTTGCAGTTAAAAAAAAAAGGCCCTGATGAATAAGTACATAAAATTGAAGGACGATGTACTTTCTTTTCCCATGACTGTACACACGTGCTCACATAGGTGTCTGTTTTCATACATGGCCATAATGTAAGTGGCAGGAAAAAAAATTCTTGTATTTCACTACAGAATGAATGAATGAATGAATGAAGGAAGAAGGGGATCAGCATTAAATAGAGAACAGTTTAAGATTACTTTAAAGAAAAAATGTCGGGGAAAATAACATATGAGTGTAGATATTTGTATTAAAAGAATAATAAACCCTGCCCACTGCATACCAACTCGGAAAAGGAGTTTAAATTTTATAAATTTTTATTTTTTTTAACAAACTTTAACCTAACATTCATATTATTACTCAACAGTTTAAATAATTAACTAACATAAACATTATGTGTGTAATTGTGTAATAAAACTATTATGTTCTGTGATTTCATGACTGCTGTGGCCTGGATTTGCACTTTGCCCTTTTGCCCTGACTATTCCGTGTGAAATAGAAATTGTTGTTTCTGTATGCAAATGAGAAGCCAAAATCATATTGTTAATAATATATGCTGTACATGTTCCACTAACTTTAGGTATAGTTTGAAACATTTCAGTGCCAATGCCAAAATGATGCTTATTCGATAGCTCATTTCTAATTGTAACAATAAACAAAGCACACGTAATTGTAACCACTGCTGATCATATAGCCTCTTCTGCTGATATATATAACAAACCTGTGGACGGCCACATTAGCCTGAGGAAAAACTGGCTCCAGCACTGTCAGAATAGGGCGTAGGCAGATAGGGTGGTCATAAATGTCTGCTAAATCCAAACATGCTGTTTACACACTGACAAACAACAGCTAAACCATGTTTATCAAACAAGAGCTGACTAGCTGTGATTTACAACAAAGAATATGAATGGTGTTGCTTAAAGCTAAACTGGCAGTGCGTAAGGTTTTTAAAACCAAAAAAAAAAAAAAAAAGTGAGTTATGGCCAGAAAAAATATGGGTAAACTTGACATTCCGGAGGTGCTGAAAGTTGCCTGTGGGTCTGATTTGGTGATAATTTTCAGAGGTACCTTGTCATCATGCTTAAGTCTTAGAAAGAAGTCCACCTTCACACATTTCAAATGGTAGTAATGTTTGCTGTTATTCTCGTCAACTACTAAAATACAATACTTAGAATGCATATTTGATCAGATTGAAAAATACACTCAGAATGCTTAGAAATTGCAGTTCCTATTTGTTTTAGTGCTTTACAACATAGTTGCATAGTTAATGATTGAAGCCTGTGATAGATGTGACACTTTATAGTGACACCGTGATTCAGTTTAAAAGGATAAAATAATTTTGAATCATAGAACTGGAACCGTAATGTTCACTAATAACAACTTAGTTTTCTTAGTTTGCTCAAGCCAGACTACTAGTTCAGCCTCCCTTTTTTGTACTTATTTCCTTTATCTTTTTCCATTGCAAATGGAGGTCGAAAATAATGTTTACTTTAAGGATTAGAGGGAAGTAATTAATTTAGGTTTAACCTAAATTTCTGTCCTTAAACTGATTACTGGTATAGAACCAGGGGTGCTATATAGTAGTAGTACCATGTTTTGCATACAATAGCTGGTTAGGTAACTTATTTCTGAGGAATCTTTTTATGAGGCAAATTATTGAATAATTAAATTATAAATAATTAAATAATTATTTGATTCCCCTGTGATCATTACGGCTAACATCATGAGATGAGTTATATATCTACCTCAGTTCATAGTACAATATGCAGTGCTGTTTGGTTTTAACGTGTGATGAGCAGCAGATTTTGTCTGTGTGATGCAATTTTTTTTTAAATTAAAAAACCCCCTAGAAGGTTACTGTCACTAAATGGGAATTTATTTTCATTGTCAAGAGATCAAAACCTAATGTAAAGCACAGAAATTTATTTTAAATACATTTTCTAAATAGCTGTAAATACTGGGATGTGTTTGAGTTCCACATGATATAATGGGGGAAGAAATGTGTGCTTTTAAAAACCTACATACTGTTCAAACATAACAAGGAATAAGAATAATATCTGAATATCTTTCTCTTAGCTATTGGGACCATGAAGTGGAGATGGCAACTAAAGAACTCAGAACTCCTAAACTTACCAAAGCCATTATCAAGTGTTATTGGAAGTCATATACCATCTTGGGCATATTCACTCTTGTTGAGGTAAACAGAGCATTTTTCTAAGCATAAGAAAGCATAACCTTTAGGCACAGTTGCCTTTCGTGTTTGGGACACAAACTTTGCTCTAATACAAATTTCAACACACACACAATCAGGTCTGTAATTATTTGGGCATTGGCAAGGTTATTGTTATTTTAGCTTCCTACCACGGTATATTAGAGTTGAAATTAAATAATGAATATGAGCTCAAAATGTGAATATGAATTATGTAAAGCTCATATAGAGTGAGAAAAGATAAAGACTTTCAGGTTTAATTTGAGGGTATTTACATCCAAATCAGGTGAACAGTGTAGGGATTACAGCACTTTTTATATGTTGCCCCACTCTTTTTAAGGGACCAAAATAATTGGAAAAACTAGCATAATCATTGACTAAACTGACTTCTTTTTTTTTTTTTTTTTGCATTCAATGACTCCCTGAAGTCTGGAATCCCTAGACATGACCAAACACTGGGTTTCTTCCCTGGTGGTGCTCTGGTAGGTATTTGCGGCAGCTGTCTTCAGTTCCTGCTTGTTCTTGTGGTGCTTTGCCTACAGTTTTGCCTTCAGCAAGTGACATGTTCCTTTGGATTCAGGCCAGATAAAGGACTTGGCCATTGCAGAACATTCCACGTTTTGCCTTTAAAATGTCTTGGCTTGCTTTTAAAGTATGGTTTGGGTCATTGTCTGCCTGTGCCATGTCAATGAATTTTGAAGCATTTGATTGAATCTGAGCAGATAATATGACCCTATACACTTCAAAATTCTGTACAATACAGCTGAATTGACTTCATACTGAGAGTTGACAGCAGCAGATTCCAAAGGTAAATGCCACACTTGAAATCAACTCTAGAATTTTAATCGGCTGTGCACAAGCGATTCTCTTCCAATTTGATAAATCTGGAGCATTTTTGCAAGGAAGAGTGGAATAGAATTGCTGAAACAAGATGTGGTAAACTCTTATCCACAAAGACTTGAGTGCTGTATTACAAGCAAAAGGTGCTTTAACAGAGTCAGTTATTAGTTAAGGGATGTACATGCTTATGCAACCATGCTATTGTAATATGTCTTTTCCTTTTTTCCCTAAAACATTTCTTTGTTTCCCAAAACATTGTTTTTTGTTGAGACCTGACCATCACATCAATATATGGTCCTTTCCCAAATTGTTACCATGAAGTTTGAAGCACACAGTTGTCTAGAATTACTCTGTATTCTGTAGCAACTGCTTTCATCTCTGCTGTCATAGCATTGTGTTTATCCATTAGCTTCGCGACAGAGAGCTCTACCTTTCAGAGCAATTTCCAAACAGTCTTGCAATGATTACATGATTTTCTGGCTAGGGCAACGACACAGTCCATTAGTTGGTCCTTCGTTGCTGTCCGAGACACATCAAGATGCATCCACATTTACATTACAAATGTGATGAGGCCATATGCATCCTAGACCACCTCTGAATGTGGTTTGAGTGATCGGATAATGATGCATTTGACCATGTTCACACCTGTACTTAGCGCTGACCACTTGTGATCTGATCACCAAACATGCATGTTAATGAGTGGTGTGAACGGGTCTAACCCAAACCTGTTTCAACATGGTGGTACCCCTGTGTACAAATTGAGGTCTATAAATCCAAGGTTTGCCAAGTTTGGTGTGGAAGAACTTGAGTGGCCTACACAGAGCCTTGACACTTTTGGGATGAATTGGAATGGTGACTGAGTGCCAGGCCTTCTCATTCAACATCAGTGTGTGACCTCACTAATGCTTTTGTGACTGAATGGGCACAAATCCCAACAGCAATGCTTCAAAATCTAGTAGAAAGCCTTCCCAGAAGAGTGGAGGTAATTATAACAAGTTCAAGTTCAAGTTGAGCTTTATTGTCATTCTGATATATGTTTCGACATATAGTGGAACGAAATGTTGTGTCTTGCAGGACCACGGTGCTACATACAAGTTAAACATATATATGAGCATAGTGGTATAAGAACAGTTTAGCTGACTATACATACTGTACAAAACTTTACAAAAACTTTACATGCATACTGTAAGTGAAAATGTGCAAATGAGATTTTGTACATGAAATTAGTAGTAGTAGTGCAAATGCACAAGTAAACATATATTATCAAAACTGAGTCTTTGTGTGAGAGAGTGTCTATAAAAAGTGTTCAGTGTACATTCATAGAAGAAGAGTGTGTTATTACAGGTGGTTTGTATAGCCCACTCACCTGTGTGTAGCACACTCAGAATTGCACTTAAACAGATTGTCAGTTTTTCATGAGTTGGGGGAGGGGGTGAGGTGTTAATGGTTTCAGGAGGTAGGGTTGTGGATGAGCTTTCAGAGGGGGACAGGGAGATTGGAGTTGAGGGCTCTCACAGCCTGGGGGAAAAATCTGTTGAGCAATCTGACTGAGCGAGCTTTGATACTCCGGTACCTTCTACCTGATGGCAACAGCTGGAAGAGATTGTGGAAGGATGGGTTGGGTCCTTCACAATGTTGGTAGCCTTGCTGGAGCAACGTGCAAGGAAAATATCCAGGATGGAGGGGAGAGGGGCACCGATGATCTTCGCAGCCGTGATCACTGACCGCTGTAGGGTCTTGCGGTCAGCAGCACTGCAATTTCCATACCAGACAGTGATGCAGCTGGTCAGCACACTCTCAATAGTGCCCCTGTAGAAAGTGGTGAGGATGGGTGGAGGGAGACTTGCTCTTTTCAGCTGGCGGAGAAAGTGGAGGTGCTGTTGGGCCTTCTTGTTGAGTGACGTGACGTTGGTGGTCCAGGTGAGATCCTCTGTAATGTGCACTCCCAGGAATTTAGTGCTGCTGACTCTCTCCACGGCTGAGCCATCCATGGTCAGTGGTTAGTGTTCAACAGAGTTTCTCCTGAAGTCCATCACAACCTCCTTTGTTTTACTCACATTTAGGGACAGGTTGTTGACACAGCATCATTCAGCCAGCTGTGCCACTTCCTCTCTGTAGAGTGTTTCATCGTTGTTTCTGATGATGCCTACCACAGTTGTGTTATCAGCAAACTTGATGTTGTGGTTGGAGCTGGGCAGTGCAGTCGTGAGTCAGCAGCATGAAGAGCAGCGGGCTGAGCACACAGCCCTTTGGGGCACCTGTGGTCAGTGTGGTAGTGCTGGAGGTGTTTCAGCCGACATGGACTGACTGAGGTCTTTCAGTTAAAAAGTCCAGGATCCAATTACAGAGGGGTAGGTTGAGGCCCAGAAAGTTTAGATTGTTGCAGCACAATCCCTTAGTACATGGCCAGGTATGTTGTCAGGGCCCGCAGCCTTACGTGGGTTGATCCTTGGCAGGGTCTTTCTTACGTCAGCTGGAGAGAGACAGAGCGCCTGGTCGTTCGGAGATATGTGTAGTTTTTGTGCAGGTGTGTTGTTCTGTATCTCAAATCGTGAGTAGAAGTGGTTGAGTGGATCCAACAGGGATGTGTCCTTGTCACTGGCCTGTGGCAGGGGCTTGTAGCCAGTGATGGTCTGAATGGCTTGCCACAGGGTCCGGGTGTTTTTACTGTCACTGAAGTTATTGTTGATTTTTTGAGCATATTGATGTTTTGCCTTTTTGATGCCATGAGACAGATTGGCTCTTGCTGTTTTAAGAGCTGGCTTATCTCCTGAACTGAATGCCTCATCTCAGATTTTTAGCAGCCCGCTTCCTGTTGGCCCGTGTGGTGATGGTCTTGGTGACTGTCACATCTTCTATGTACTTTTTGATGTAAGAAGTCACTGTTTCGGTGTACTCTTGTAAGTCTGTGTGATTGTTGTAGGTGGCTGCCTCTCTGGACATGTTCCAGTCTGTGTCCTGGAAGCAGTCCTGCAGTGCTGAGGTAGCATCGTCTGGCCATACTGTGATCTGCTTTTGAACCAGTTTGGCAAGTTTGAGACGTGGTCTGTATGCTGGAATAAGCATAACAGAGATGTGGTCTGAGTATCCGTGGTGTGGGCGGGGTGCAGCCTTATGTGTTTTTCTCCGCTGTTTAAACAAAGTCCAGTGAGTTGTTTCCCCTTGTTGCAAAATTCACATGTTGGTAGAACTTCGGCAAAACTGTCTTTAGGTTTGCATGGTTGAAGTCACCAGCTATAATGAAAAAGCTGTCAGGGTTGGTTGTTTGTTGCTCTCCGGTAGAACTGTATAGTTCGCGATGCGTGTCCTTAGCGTGTCCTTGGGGGGGGGGTTGGGGGGGGGGGGGTGGACAGTGATAGAAGGTTAGCCCATGCAGCTGAATGGTGGAGTCTGGGATGTTGTCGTTTAGCCATGTTTCAGTGAAGATAAAAACACCGCAATCCCTTGTCTCTCTCTGTGTAGACCGACTGAGTTGAATTAAGTCCAGTTTATTTTCCAGCGAGCGAACATTTGAGAGCAAAAGTGTTGGAAGAGCCAGTCTTGTGGGGTTAGCCTTCAGCCCAGCTTGTATACCTCTACGCTTACCGCA
This sequence comes from Pangasius macronema, assembly GCA_037577455.1. NCBI lineage: Eukaryota > Metazoa > Chordata > Actinopteri > Siluriformes > Pangasiidae > Pangasius > Pangasius macronema. Next base: position 24,063,946 of record CM074946.1, read on the forward strand.
TTTCCTTCCTCTCTCACACCGCTTGCGACGCCGCCTTGTGCAGGTAGCAGCAGTGGACAAGGCCGCGGTTTCGAGGTCAGGCTTCAGCAGTAGACAGAGCCTCGTAGCTTCTCAGTAGCAGCCAGCGAGAGTTGGTGTTTGTATGCTCTGCCAATTTCCAAAAGGCTTTGGCGATCATAGACGTGTTTTGAAGTTTTTTCCCTATGAATTAGCGGTAATGTTAGATTATTTGGAGACGAAGAGACGAGATTAACAGATATAAAAGCACCTTCTTTAGGACCTGGAGTAGCCGCTGCGTCTGAGCGTGCCGCCATCTTGGAAAGATGTAAATGGAAGACTAAATCTATAATAGGATGTTCAACAGGCACAATATGGGTGTGATTGTTGGGTGTGATCATATCAGGTGACATGGAAGGCATCCACATCTGCTCCCCACAGACTCTCCACTGGTGTTTCACAAGGCTCAGTACTTGGTCCTCTCCTGTTCTCCCTTTGTACCCGATCTATTGATGCGGTCATACCTTCACATGGGTTTTCATACCACTGCTATGCAGATGACATTCAACTCCTTCTCTCCTTCCCTCCCTCAGACCCTCATGTTTCTGCTTGGATATCAGCATGTCTGGCAGTCATCTCATCATGGATGACAGCTCATCAGCTGAAACTTAATCTCAGCAAAACTGAACTGCTGTTCATCCCAGGTGATTCATTCCCATCTCAGGATCTTGCAATCTCCCTAGACAATTCTCTGATATCGCCTTCGGTTACTGCATGCAACCTTGGGGTAAGCATGGACAATCAACTGTCCTTCTCCACTCACATTGCCAATCTGACACGCTCATGCCGGTTTCTCCTTTATAACATGAGAAGAATTCGTCCATTTCTCTCCACACAACCCACACAAGTGCTTGTTCAGTCTCTTGTCATTTCAGGACTGGACTGCTGCAGCTCACTCCTGGCAGATCTGCCTCTGAGTGCCATTCTTCCTCTGCAACTGATCAAAAATGCAGCTGCACGATTGGTTTTCAACCTTCCTAAATTTTTCCACACCATCCCATTTCTGTGCTCCCTCCACTGGCTTCCTGTAGCTGCCCGCATCCGATTTAAAACACTGATGCTTGCCTACAAAGCCAAAAACAGACCAGCACCCACTTATCTCAAAGCACTTATCACTCCTCGCGCAGCACCACGCTCCCTCCGATCCTCTAGCACTGCTTGACTGGTCCCACCATCTCTCAGGGTACAAGGAAGGCATGCATCGAGACTCTTCTCTGTTCTGGCACCAAGGTGGTGGATTGAACTTCCCCTAGATGTCCGAACAGCTGAGTCACTGGCAGTCTTCAAACGACGTCTAAAGACCTACCTCTTCATAAAGTAATTGAGTTAGCACTTAGACAAAAAACAAAAAACAAAAAAAAAAACCTTCCCCAACAGAGTTTTGGACTGATGGTTTTCCTAGTTTGTGACCTAGTGAGCCAATATCAGAATGTATTTTTGATAGACTTCAAAACACTTTTGTAAGTCGCTCTGGATAAGGGCGTCTGCCAAATGCCATAAATGTAAATTGTTCAGGTGTTCACATACTTTTGGCAATATAATGCACATCAAATTAAAGGCAGAAAAAGATTTATCTTGGTTTCTTTATTTGTATCACAAAAAACCACATATAAAAAGTGCTGTAATTTCTACACTGTTTAACACATTTGGATGAAAAATACCATCAAATAAAAAATATATTCATTTCATTTCAACGCCTTATACTGTGGTAGACAGTTAAAATAATGATAACATTGTCAGTGTACAAATTTTTATGGACCTGACTGCATTTTCCTTCACCAGTCATTCTGAAACTATTTATTTGACCAAATGTTATCAGGTAATACAAATCATGAGTAATGGATTAAATGGTATTGTTCTGTTTATCTCTTCTGTCTCCCTCTTTACAGGAAGCTATTAAGTTGGTGCAACCAGTGTTTCTGGGCAAGCTTATTCAGTACTTTGAGAACTGTGAGCCCAGTAACATGGATGCACTGTATGAGGCCTATGGCTATGCTGCTGGGGTGTCTCTCTCCACGCTGATCCTCGTGTTAATGCACCACCTTTATTTCTTCCATGTCCAGAGAGCTGGCATGAAATTTCGCATTGCCATGTGCCACATGATTTACAAGAAGGTCTGTTTTTGTACTGGGCATTCGGGTCACATCATCACAACAAAAGATGATAGTACTTTCTATTCTAAATGATTGGTCCTCTTATTATGTTATTTATACGTTAAACGTGATGCAATAAAGGAGTCTTTAAAAGAAACTTTTTTCTCTCAGGCATTGTGCCTTAATAGTGTCGCTATGGGAAAGACCACCACAGGACAGACCGTCAACCTTTTATCTAATGATGTCCACAAATTTGATGAGGTATGTAACTTAGAAAACTGGTATTTCTTAATTATCTTAATTTGATATTTAGTGCCAACTTTCTTTCCCTAGCCACCCTTGAAGCACTCTTTGAATCAAAACTGGTCTAAACTGGGCTGCTTGGTGGGTGGGTAATTAGGGGACCAAGCATGTAGTGCTTGGAATCCTGTTTTCATTAGGCAGCTTCTTTTTCTTCTTCTTCCTCTTCAAAACTGCTCATGCAGACTGTAGGTACTACAGACAATGCACTTGGTCAGTTGGTGGTACTCCCTCACTCTACTCGGTGTGCCCTTCAATAATTATCGAAAAGATGTTGACATTTGTAAACAGTCTGGCCGATATGCCAGTAAGTTCTACACATAATTTACTTAAACAGCTGTAACTCATGCCTAGTTGTACTGATTCACACAAAATGTGAAACACATATACAGGACAAGATTCCAAGGTAGGTTGCAAAATGTGGGATGTGGTCATACATAGAGGGTGGGGCTAAATTCAGGTAAATTTTTCCCAGGAACTGTAAGCCCAGTCAAGGTGAAATTAGGTATACTGCATCTCTGTGCTAAACCGTAAGTGGCTATTTGATGATTACCCAATTACTTAATAAACATGGCTACCACTGGCCAGTAAGTTTTCCGCAGGCATTTGAAAGAGTGAACACTGAGGTATTGTCACGAAACTTGAAAGTTTGGTCTCCCTAGGGGCCCCCTAGTAACTTGGCCTCTGGGGGGTGATAATCATGCTTTGTTTCCTTACCCCCTAGAATTTTGCCTTTTGGACCATTTAGTTCTGCAATTTAAGATTAATTTGCATAATATGCAAAATCTACTTCTGAAAACTTGTCCTAGGATTTTTACCATATGTTCACAGTTTTGTTGTTACCTTACTCAGCAAACTCTGAAGCTCAATAATTATCAAAACTTTGAGATTTGTAAACAATATGGCCACCTTATTCCAATAAATCATTGCATAGTGGAGCTGAAGTAATTTAAAAAGCTGTAAGACAGGGTTATCACTGAGACAGTGCCACCAAATTTTGGTGGTTATGTCCCATATCTGATGCCCAATACCCCCAACTTAGCCAGTGAAATGATACATGCCCACCTGAAAGGGGTGCTATAATAAATGAATTTACCTTTTGGGTTAGATTGCCACAAGTGTATCTGATGGAATAAAACATATCAGAAGAAGTCCTGATTCGTCCTGCATATTTTTGCCATATGGTTTAAATTATTTTGGCTAAATTATTTTCCCCCACCTTGAATTTTCTTGAATTTTCTGAAAAAACATACATTTTGAACTCCTTCTATGCTGTTCATTTGATCAGCATGAAATATGGAATGCAGCGAGAATGGAATGTATGAAAGTAAAGAGTTTGCTAACAAAAACTGCATACTCAGAAAATAGCAGACTTTTGGACCCAGGGAAACGTGTGTGTAAAATTATTTTCATAATTTTGCCTCTGTATACTACTGGAATGGATTTGAAATGAACAGTCAAGATGTGATGGAAGTGTAGACTTTCAGCTTTAATTCAAGGGGGTTAACAAAAATATTGCATTAGCCATTTATGAATTACATTAATTTCTAAATAATAGCTAATAGACACGTTTATTTGAGCTTTTGTTTACTACATCAGATTCTGAGTGGGTCAGAACTTTACAGATACTTTGTTAGTATTTGTTGGCATTGCCTTTTAATTGTTTGAACCTGAATCAAATACTTGTTGTGGTGTTCCATAAGCTTTTCTGTGGGATTCAGGTCAGGGTTCTGTGAATACTTTCACATTACTGTCTTTAAATAAATTTAATATCTTTAGCCTAGAGCCCTATTTAGATCAGATTTTTATTTTGAATTTTTTCCTCCCCCATTTAGGTGCTACTCTAATTTTATTTCCCCCTGGATCAGACATGTCAGTTTTTTTTGTATTTTTTTTTTTAATACAGACTGAATTTCATACTGTTTTTCGCCAAACTCGTGGTCATCTGATAATTTTAGTCTCATCCGGATACACGACAGTGTTTTTTAGATGAGAGATACTTCATGTTGGAAAAAAGATGTTTGTTTGCTGGTACTTGCTGTATTTATTCTCGTAGCGAGCATATCAGTGACCCTCTCCCAGATATTATACACTTCCTGAACTGTGAAACAAAAAATTAATGCTTTAGAAGAGGCCCTCAACCATATACTTGGTCTGGGTGATAAAACTTCAACTATACCCACTATCTGGGAAGCATTTTCAGGAGGAGAAAGAAAATAAAATTAAGAAAAGTGAGATCCCGCAGGCTGATTAAAGGAGCCATTATAATTGCAGCTTCAGGTATAAAACTTTATTTTATATTCACATATGCACAAAATCATCAAATTTCATTTTCTTTAAATAATTACTAGTTATATCACTGCCAATTCCTTAAAGATCATATGAGCACATGACACAAATGTGGGTTCATAGAACATACAATCCACTAGAACGTTGCTCCTTCTGTGGTAATTTTATTGATGCCCAGTTGTGAGTTTTTTCACTGAGGACAGTTTATTACAGATGTGCCCCTTATAAACTAATCAAATCTGAATAGGGTTTAGGTGTATGTAAAATTTTGGTTTCAAATACAGTCATGGGGAAAAGAAAGTACACATTCCTTCAATTCTATGTTTTTATTTATTAAGGCTTAAATAACAATTTTGTGGCCCTCACCAACTTTCTATAAACAAACAAATAACCTCAGGTGACAACAAAAAACACAACCGATTTCAATATGTAGTCATTTTCCAAAAAGTAAAGTAAAACTAAAGTTTTCACAAATGAGGTCGGAAAACTTAAGTACACTCTAGATTTCATTAAACCACCTTTAGCAGCAATAATTCGAAGTAAATTTCTTTACAACATTGCTTAAGTTCATGGATGTTTGAGGGCAAATATACCTTGTGCTGCCATATTCTTTTTGGAGAGAAATGGATTTTCCTAGCCACCCTTCCATGAAAGCCATTCTTGTTCAGTCTTTTTCTGAGTGTTCTGTAATGAACATAAACAATTAATGTGCTTACAGAGGCCTGTAGCTCATATGATGTAGCTCTTGGGTTTTTCTTTATATTTCAGACCACCAAACTGCCAAAATTCTGATTTTATAGAGGTAGTCACAGTTTTTGATGATTAACAAATCTTGTGCATTTTATAACACCTGGCTGCTAATTACTCTCTTAATGATTGTGGAAGTAGGAAGGGTGTACTTATTTTTTCCCGCTTGGCTTCTGAATTTTGAAGTTGGCGAGGACCACGCAATTGCAATTCAGGCCCTGGTGAATAAAAACGTAGAAATGAAGGAGGGTGTGCTTTCTTTTTCTTATGACTGTATCCTCTCTTCACTAAGTTCTATTAATAAGCACTTCTTTTTTTTTTCAGGTGACAATTTTCTTGCACTTCCTGTGGGTGGTGCCGCTGCAAGTTGCAGCTGTTGTTGGCCTTCTGTGGCAGGAGATTGGGCCTTCGTGCTTGGCGGGTATGGCAGTGCTCATTTTTCTGCTGCCACTGCAATCTCTGTTTGGGAAACTTTTCTCTAAATTCAGGTGTGTAAACACACAAACACAGTCTCTTCCACGTGGGTGAGTTTTGGGAAAATTTGATTTGAGAGAAGACATAAACACCAAATATTAGTTATAGTTTTAGTATAGACAAGACTGGAAGGTGTTGTATGTAATTGTGTTTTTTTTGGTTAGGTTAGGTTCAACTTTATTGTCATTGTCAGAGTACAAGTACAGAGAACGAAATGCATTTAGCTTCCAACCAATAGTGCAAATTACAAATAAGTTAAAATGAGGTAACAAGGTTATGGTGCAATAGGTTAACAGAGTACAGGAAAAGGTAAACAATATGATGCATACCAGTAATTCACATAGCCATCAAGTTAAATGGAATAAATAAGAATTATGGTGCAGTTAATTGAGATAAACAGTATACAGGTAACTATACAAATTGCTGGATTTATGAAGTTTCAGAATTGTGACTTTCTTCATACTCACCTGAGTCATGAATGCCAATTACCAGGCAAGTGTGCTACACATCTGATTTGCACTTGGTGACGCCCAAAAAACTCCAGAACGAGCAAAGCTCACAACATCAGGTAGAAGTGGAAATTATTATGACTCACGTCTATGCTGGTAAACATATATTATTTAACAGCGTAACAGCCCCTTGACTAGGCCAAAATCGGGAGCCAAAAAAAAGTGGATTAGATGTGAATTAAGGGAAGAGAAAAGAAAATGGTTTGACATGAAAATGGAGAAAAATATGTACTGTACCCAGGTGACGTGGACGACATGCAAAACCCACAGGGGAACCTTTATTTTAGAACAAAGAATCTCAGCAACTCTTGGCCAGACATTTCTCGCACACAAAGGCACCCTCCTCAATGCAGTTTTATTAAAACTACAGTAAAGTTGGTTTAATGTTCGACATTCATGTGACATTTGGCACAAAAGCATGCCATGTTTTCATAGGAAGTCAACTTTGACATGCAGCACCCTAGAGAGTATATGGCACACTGCAGCATGAGACATACTACTGGTCATATTATCAGTCACTTAATGCCTGCTGTTGATTTTTTTGGTAAACGGACCTGACTTAGACACTGACTGAGCCTGTCCTCTTTTTATACAGCAGTTAATTGAATGACTGGTCTTATTTGACTTAATTTATAAATTTTTTTGTCTTGCTTTTTTTTTTTTTTTTTTTTTTAATGCCATTAATGTGAAGCAACTGAGCATCACAAAAGTTTAATTAAATTTGTGTGTGTAACTGAAATAGAAAAGATTTTTACACTTCACAGTGCAGTATAAAAGTGCAGTAACTCATCTCAAATTACTTTAAATGATTTAAATTATTTGAAGCCAGTCAATCTAGGTTTACATTAATTAGTTTTATTTTGCATAATTTACACACACTCAGAAGCATAAATAGGAAATATTAAGGTTTTTTTTTGTGTGTGTTCATGGAAATTATGTGATTTCCATGAACACAAAATATCTTGTGTACATGCTTGTAAGAACAATTCACGAATAAACTTTTTGACTTGCATTTTGGATGTCAGGTCAGTTTAATCACAGTTGTGTAAATATTTAGTGAAATAGGGTTCTGAACTCAAGTAAAACAAAACAAAAAAAATCGTTTTTCAGAAAAGTTTCAGGCTTAATTAAAACAGGTCATCATTTCTATTCCTCCTCCCATCTGTGTCTCTCTTTCTTCCAGGAGTAAGACAGCAGTCCTTACTGACAGCAGAATACGTACAATGAATGAGGTGGTGTCTGGGATACGAATTATTAAGATGTATGCATGGGAAAAGCCATTTGCAGCATTGATCAATGACATCAGAAAGTAAGTTACAAAGGGTTTTATGTTTTATCATAAACATTAAGTAAAGCAGAGTCTGTATATTGCAAGGATGTCAAACTCAAATTCTACCTGGGCCACATCAACAGGTTTTTTTTTGTTAGACCCTCAAGATTAAAAGAACAAAAACTGTGTCACTGTCCAAATATGTGTGTGTGTGTGTGTGTGTGTGTGTGTGTGTGTGTGTGTGTGTGTGTGTATGTATGTATGTATGTATGTATGTGTGTGTGTGTNGTGTGTGTGTGTGTGTGTGTGTGTGTGTGTATGTCTCATTTTTTGTGTGTGTATATATATATATATATATATATATATATATATATATATATATATATATATATATATACACGGTATATTTTTTCATCCCACCAAAATTAATTTCTCGTTATACCACTGTCAGCACAACACATGGCTTGAATTTGTATGCTAGTGTGACTTATATCAAGCGTGGCGGACAACCTGCATTCAGACCATGGTCAAACAAGCCAAAGTGTGAAAATTTTGAGCAGTATTGTATTAGTGGTTGTGTACTATGGCCTGTTTCAGTAATATTTCTCAAGTTCATGCAGGCCAAATGAAAAAGTGCTGCAGCCCAGATTTGTCACATAGACTACACATGTGGTCTATGCCATGTAATACAAGTTTAAGAACAGGCAGTCACTTCATTAACCGCTTTGTAAAGCAACGTGATTCATTTTGAGTTGAGTGGGTATACCCTCTGCTCAGGTGTAAATTCTGTTCAAGATGTCTGCTCTCTGACGTTTTACCATACAAGCAGATCCACAGGCATATTATCAGACCTCTCTCTAGGTTTTGCATATTCTAATAATATATTAAAAGCTTTAACCTGAATCTGCCCTTTAACATTTAACATGGTTCTGGCCTGCTGTGCTGTGGCTGTACTATGATTGCTCAGCCTGAAGATTTTAGACCTCTGTGTTTATTGGGAAAGTACACCTTATTTCCTAACCTGTATTTAGGTGTGTGTGGTCTTTTTGAACTTTGGACTTGAGATGTTGGCCTTGTATTGGCGCTGAGATTGGAGAATACACAATGAATATGCTTAAAAACCATTTTTACTGATAATATAATGAGTTTGAAATTAATTGAAATGATACAGCATTTACCTGTGTGTACAGCATGCCATTATGATGTTCCCTCTTTCTTACAGGAAAGAAATTTCTAAAATCATGAGCAGCTCCTACCTGCGTGGTCTGAACATGGCTTCCTTCTTTGCTGCAAGCAAAATCATTGAATTTGTGACATTCACTGTGTATGTGTTGGTGGGAAACACAATCACTGCCAGCCGTGTATTTATGGCTGTGTCGCTGTACACTTCCGTCCGTATCACCGTCACACTCTTTTTCCCCGCTGCCATTGAAAAAGTGTCTGAGGCCAGCATCAGCATCCGTAGGATCAAGGTACAGTTCCTAATAAGTAGTACATATACTGCCAAATATGTTTCTGGCCAGTATTAGACATATTTTACACTTCTGGTAACCTCCTGACGTCTATAAAAGGATTGGTTTTACACCGTAATAGTTTCACACCAATTCGTATTATTATACAACTGTTTATTTACATTCATTAAATCCAGGGTAATTAGGTATTTAGGAGACTATAATCTTCAGAACATTACAACAGTTGGCATTTGGCTATATGCAAAAAATGTTTATTAGTCAGTAATATTTAATCAAACATTAAATAAAATGAACGTATTCTGTTGAATATGTTTGTCTCTTTAGCCTGTGGTAGTGTAGATTTATAACTGCTGAGCTCCAGAGCACAAATTCTGCATATTTGGCACTGTAACACAGATGGCGTAATATTACTGGGTTAATCATAGATCAGCTCCCAACAAGCAAAGCACAGTGCCAATACAGGTTTCTCCTGCACAACCGTTCTATAATACCATTACTGAATTTTTCATTATAACACCAAATAGGGCAATAAGAAGGGATGGATTGATTGACTCCTTTAGTATTTTAGAAAAAGTATTAAAGATAGACAGAAGAAATGATGTAGACTTGGACATGTCCAAAACATACGTATTAAGTTTGCAGGACCTTGTTTACATCTGTCACATGTGGGAACTAGCTCAGCTCTAATTCTAGACAGTCTGACCTTTGACCAATGAAGCCGGTGTACTATTTTGAATGGTACAAATGCGGTTGACAAATGGATGATGAATGAATCCTTCTAGTAATTTTTTGCCAAATTGTATCTGAGATTTGTTCATTTAAGTCCTCTTCCCATTTAATTTTCAAACGGTCTAGAGTTCCCAAATTATGTAAGTTTAGAAGGGTATATATCCTATCAATAATCTGCTTTAGATCTTTCCCCAACTTGAAAATAGAATCTAGCTAGATAGACAGATATAATGGCAAGCAATCAGAGTGTGAAGCTATAAAATTCCACAGCCCTAAATATCTAAACAGTTATAGTCTATATAAAGGTCCTGTAATGAGGTGAGCCCACTCTTAAACCAAATACCAAAGGCTCCATTTGACACTGAGGGGATAAACACTTTTAGAATAAATTTTTTTTTTAACTATGGGACAAAAAAAGGAGAGGCCACGGAGAGTGAGGGACCTTCTAAACTGATTCCAAATTCTTACAGAGTGCACCACAAGGGGGTTAAGAGTGTAATGAGAAATGTGCTTAGCTAATGGGAGTTCAGAGCATAATAAGGCTGATAAGGAGGTGGACCCACAGGATATACTCTAAGAATAGCCATTTAGGAGTGCCGGAATTATTTATGTTACTCATCCAATACATTAGCGCTCTAATTTTGGCCGCCCAATAATAAAACAAAAAAGCCAAACCACCCTGGGATCGGGGCTTCTGCAGTATGCGTTTCCGTATACGTGGGTTTCTTTTGTTCCAGATAAAGGCTGATATGAACTCGTCTATGGAGTTAAAGAAGAATTTTGTCAAAAATATAGGAAGATTTTGAAACAAATAAAGGAGCTTTGGTAGCACATTCATTTTGATGACTTTAATCCTTCCACATAAAGAAACGGGCAGCAATTCCCAACATTTAATATCTTGTTTCAGATCAGCTATCAGCTATGTATTCATTTTAAAAGGGGTTGAATGAAATGAAATATTTCTGGCAGTCATATTGATTGGCATTAGTTCACTTTTTTGAAGATTCACTTTGTAGCCAGATATTTTACCAAATTTCTTTAACATTTCTTTATTATATTATATTATTATTATCTTTAACAGTAAGTCTAGGGAGACTTGATAAAGGGTCTGAAAGGAACAATAATAAATCGACTGCATAAAGTGATACTTTACACTCCTGATCACCACTACAAATTCCTTTAATATTAATATCCTGCTGTATTGCTAATGCTAATGGTGCAATCGCAATCGCAAACAATAGCGAGGACATCGGACAACCTTGTCTTGTAATGCTTTGCAGGGTTAAAATAGGCAGAGAGATTATTATTGGCAGGCACCGCAGCCATTGGGGACAAATAAAGAATTTTGACCCAGGTTACAAACTTTGGACCAAAACCAAATTTTTCCAGGGTATAAAAAAGATAGTCCCACTCCACCCAAACAAACGCTTTCTTAGCATCAAGTGATAGTAAAATCTGTGGAATGTCTGGTGGAGTGGGACCATAAAGAATATTTAAAAGGCGTCTGATGTTAAAGAATGAGTGCTGGTA
>CM074946.1:24079464-24114781 GCA_037577455.1 Pangasius macronema
CTACAGAACTAGACTGAGAGACCATTTAAAGGCCTTTGCAGGTGTTTTGAGTTAATTAGCTGATTAGAGTGTGGCACTGGGTGTCTTATTCAATATTGAACCTTTTCACAATAATCTAATTTTCTGAGATACTGAATTTGGGGTTTTCATTAGTTGTCAGTTATAATCATCAAAATTAAAAGAAACAAACACTTGAAATATATCATTCTGTGTGGAAAGTTTCACTTTTTGAATGGAATTATGGAAATAAATCAACTTTTTGATGATATTCTAATTATATGACCAGCACCTGTACTTAGTCTGCAACAATGTTTAGGTAGGTGGTATGTGTCAAATTAACATCCACATGAATGCCAGGACCCAACAGAACAGTGGCCAGAGCATCACAATGCCTCCTCTGGCTTGCCATTTCTTCCCTAGTTAAACAACGCACATGCACCTTGGCCTAATATATCCCACTCCTTGACAGGTGCCATTGTAATGAGATAATCAATGTTATTCACTTCACCTGTCAGTGGTCTTAATGTTATGGCTAATCTGTGTGTGTGTGTGTGTGTGTGTATATATTATATACATATATTACATACATACACGCACACGCACAAATACCGATCAGACCTAACATTGATCATCTCGTTACAATGGCACCTGTCAAGGAGTGGGATATATTAGGCAGCTGGTGAACAGTCAGTTCTCAAAGTTGGAGGCAGGAATAATGGGCAACCGTAAGGGTTTGTGCGACTTTGACAAGGGCCAAATTGTGATGGCTAGACGACTGGGTCAGACCATCTCCAAACGGCAGGTCTTGTGGATTGTTCTCGGTATGTGGTGTTTAGTACCTACCAAAAGTGGTCCAAAGAAGGACAATTAGTGAGCTGGCGACAGGGTCATGGGCACCCAAGGCTCATTGATGTGCATGGGGGCGAGCACTAGTCCATCTGGGCTGATCCCACAGAAGAGGTATTGTAGCACAAATAAAAAAATTAATTCTGGCTATGATAGAAAGGTGTCAGAACACACACACAGAGCTTGCTGCATATGGGGCTGCGTAGCCGTAGACCAGTCAGAATGCCCATGCTGATCCCTGTCCACCGCAGAAAGCACCTACAGTGGGCATGTGAGCATCAGAACTGGACCATGGAGTAATGGTAGAAGGTGGCCTGGTCTGATGAATCACGTTTTCTTTTATATCATGTGGATGCCCAGGTGTGTCGCTTACCTGGGGAAGAGATAGCACCACGATGCACTATATGAAGAACTTAAACCAGCAGATTCAGTGTGATACTCTGGGCAATGTTCTGCTGCGAAACCTTGGGTCCTGGCATTCATGTGGATGTTACTTCGACACATACCACCTACCTAAACATTGTTTTAGACCAAGTACACCCTTCATGGCAACGGTATTCCCAAATGGCAGTGGCCTCTTTCAGCAGTATAACGCACCCTGCCACACTGCAAAAGTTGTTCAGGAATGTTTTGAGGAACATGACAAGGAGTGTGTGTGTGTGTCTTTTGTTTGTAGGGCTGTATATCAAGATGCTGATATTTACCTGTTGGATGACCCCCTAAGTGCAGTTGATGCAGAAGTAGGGCGACATCTATTTGATCAGTAAGTTTTTTTGTTTTTTTTTAAATACACATTTCAACAACATTCCGTAGTACATACACTATATGGCCAAAAGTTTGTGGACACCTGACCATTACATCCATATGTGGGACTTCTCCAAACTATTGCCACAAAGTTGAAAAAACACAATTGCATAAGATGTATTTATATGCTGTAGCATACAATTTCCCTTCAGTGGAACTAAGGGTTCTAGCCTAAACCTGTTCCATCATGACGTAGCCCCTGTGCAGAAAAACAAGGTCCATGAAAATATGGTTCACTAAGGATTGAGTCAAAGAAAAGGAGTGGCCTGCATAGAGCCCTGAAATTAAGCCCACTGAACACCTTTGGGATTAATTGGAATGCCGACTGCACCCCAGGCACCTCAGTAAATAGTAAATAAATAAAAATAACTGGGAACATTTTTTTATTTTCTCAAAACTTATGCTATGGCATTTAAAGAGTATCTTAGTGCGCCAAGCTGAGCATGAAGGGAAGTAACAGCAAATATGGTCATTAAAAATAAGTGCAAGGTGCCATGAATTGCACATAAACAAAGATATTCACAAGCATGTTGAAACTCTTGTTGTGCATGAGAGCAGTTCAGTTCTGCAGGCACTGACACACACTTTCTATCCCCTCAATCACCATTAGGCTTAGGGGATATTGAGTAAATGATTTAAATGTTTAGAATGAAAGCCTAAAAAAGACAGGAAACCAAGCATTTCGGGTTTAAGGAGAGTAGGGAAAACATAAGATTATCGGCTGTGTAGTCAGAACTGTTTGCCGGCTGCAGCAATTGTGAAAACTCATTTGGATGGTGGATTAGTAGGCTATTTTGCAGTAATGCACAGTAAAAAGAAAAAAACAACAACACAACAGTACATTTTTTACATAATTATTTTACAACTCGGTTGTCTAATGTCCACATGGCTTTAATTTTTTTCTCTTGTGCTGTTCAAAGTGTTTAAATGCAGTACAAAACAAAAATGCCACATTTATTTCCTTTCTAATTACTTTTTAATTATCTTCACCATTAACATTATTTGTGAAGCAAAGGCCTTTTTAGGCCTGTATTAGCATAATGTGACGTTGTTTTTTGGATCTCCTACACAAAATTGTAGAACTGTAAAAGTGTAAAGGTTATCTTGTCTGGCAATATAATCAGAGTAAACGTTACTGGATTGTGCCAATAAATAAAATAGAATAAAATAGAGGTAAAATAGTGTAGGGATGATAAATCATTACATCACACAAGCCTCCTTGCCAGGATCTACACATAACTTGTTATATTTGATAGCAGTGTGTGCAAACACATTGAGGAAATAAAAAAAATGGAAAAGCAAAGATATGGTGTGTGTGGTGTCCCCCCCCATTCTGCAGCTGTATCTGTGGCATTCTAAAGAAGAAACCAAGGATCCTGGTGACGCACCAGCTGCAGTACCTGAAGGAAGCTGATCATATACTGGTTTTGAAAGAGGTGCGTGTTTGAGGCCCTACAGTGCTACATTCGTATCATGCCATGCCATGGTGAATACTTGCTCCAAGCTTTATTTGATCTTTGTTTCAAGGATCCTAGATAAGCAGTGTCTTCAAACCATGTGGATAGTGCTGCTGTAAAACAGTATCGTGTGCGTCAGTGGATAGAAAAGCATTGTGCCTAAATTATCACACGTTTATATTAAGAGAGATCATTTGTGTGAATCAAAGGGCTTTCCACACCAGATACAAGAAGCCTCTACTCTGCCTCAAGTTCTATATGAAAGGTTAGAATTCCCACTCAGCATCACTTTTCATACGGCAGACAAAAAATTACTCTTGCGTAGTAACCATAGGGACAACAATGCTGCCCACAGCTAACATTTGCCTATAGGCTACAAGTATGAAAAAAAGGTAAAAAAATAATTTACTATGAACTTTTGAACAACTGTCCATTATCTCAGTAAAATATAAATAAATCTATGTTGATTAAGGTGATATAGTCCTTTAGAAATGTGAGTGAATGACACAGATTTATAAATTTCCACCTGCAGTAATGTATTCACCTAACGATAGTTAGGTCATCATTCATAGCTTTGTATAAAATATTAAATAGAAAGGAGAGCACTCGCATGATAGCTATGTTACATTCTTGATGGTGATTTAAATACTGTCTGAGAGAGATTAGCCATATTATATGCTCATTTGTTGTTCTGTTATCTGCGATAGCAACACTCATGTCATGACCGTATCTAGAGCACATGCACAATGGTTTCTCAGGGTCAAGCGCACTTCCTGCACCACCTACTGCTCTATCCGTGTCACTTTACTGGCCTGTACAATTGTTGCTTTCCGTGTGAAAGGCTCTTGATGGTTTCACATGAAAGGTTTCACAGAATATCAAAATAAGCTTGTATTTTAAAAAATATATACAATCGGATTGGAATCATATAATCCAAATCACTTTTATAAAGGTATTATTCTTTCATCAAGTCTTAGAAATTTGAAAGCCATACCTTATACCTGTGTTTGACTTATGTAATGGATGGTGCTAAACTTATTTGATGAGAAAAGGTGATTGCAGCATCTAAGCAGTATAACATTGTGTATTGTTATAGTTGTCGTACAGCCCTGTCAGAAAGTGCGTAAACAAATATGTTTACTTAAAGTCTATTGAATCAGTATGTTTTGAGGCAAGTGTGTGATGAATGCTGTTTGCATGATGCTAAAGCTTATATTAGCCTTGTAGCTCTAGTGCAAAATGTCTTAGCCTATGGGCTCTCTTTCTCTCTCTCACCAACACCCCTCTCCCCCCCTTGCAGGGTCACATTGTGGTACAGGGCACATACACAGAACTACTGCATTCAGGGGTGGACTTCACATCTCTGTTAAAGAAGGATGAGGAGGAAGAGCAGACAGGAGGGACTGAGACCATAGAGTCTTCTCGCAGCCGAACCCTTTCACAGAATTCTGTTCGCTCTGGGAACTCATCAGTAGTGTCCGATAAAGATGAAGTAGATCAGCTGCCTGTATGTGCATTAATTATTTGTTGGGATTTGTACTTTGATCTGTAAAACATACAGTATGATCCTATACACCAGTGTTGCCATCAGGTGGTAATTTGTGTTTAAATTTAGAAAAGAAATTCTGCCTCCCCATTCTCAAAGCTTACATACAGGTATGAGTATATTTCCTGAGTATATTTCATCTCATTCTCATGTGTGTATTGTGGTGGTGTTGATGTTTCCAGGCAGAATCTATGCCGACTATGTCAGATGAGAGTCGCTCTGAGGGTAACATAGGGGTCCGCATGTATCTGAAATATTTAACTGCTGGAGTCAACATACTCGTGCTGGTTATCCTTGTTCTGCTCAGCCTGCTTGCACAGGTACAGCATGCTACATGATCATAGGGTTAGCACATTTTTTATCCATTATGCATTTAGTAGTTTGTTGAGCTTATATTCCCTTTCATTTACCAGACATCCTATATTCTTCAAGACTGGTGGCTTGCATACTGGTGAGTGGAGTATTTAAATCTGCTGAATCCATAGAGACTGTTTCAACCGTTTGTCCTACTTGTTTTATTGACTTTTTGTAGACATTGAGAAGGATCGAGCATTTTATTGTTGATTGGCCAAGAACTACCAAGTTATGTGCTCTAAAAGAATTTTCACTGACCCCTTGATCTGAATCAACAGGGCTACAGAACAGGAGAAGCTTCATGTGCTGAACCAAAACCTTACCTTCAGCAATAACATCAGCCTTAATCAGAATGTTACTCAACAGCTTGCTATTGAATACTACCTGGGCATTTATTCAGGTACAGTAAAGAACCAGCATGACAGGCTAACTCAAAAAGTCTCACAAATTAAATAAATGTATATTTTGGAAAAACATTGGAATATATTATCTTATGTGTTGTACGGATAAGGGTTGATCCAGCATGTTTTAATGCACAATAACACAACACCTGTTTTTTGTCTTTAGGTTTAACAGCGGCCACTCTTCTGTTTGGTTTCACACGCAGTTTGATGATGTTTAACGCTTTAGTGTGCTCTGCCCAGATGCTACACAATCGCATGTTCAACTGTATCATCAGGACCCCTGTTCGTTTCTTTGACATTAACCCCATAGGTGAGTCTGCCGTTTCATTCTCTTCCACCTTCTCATGGTGGAATGTGTTCTCATTTCACAGTTTCCTAAAATGTTACTGCTGTACATTTCCTTAGGTTGCAAAATATGAATGAGTTCTTGGACTGATTGTCCAGTAGGGAGCAGTGTGATATCTCTTACAGGGGCAACCATGTCTGCACTGTAATACTTAATTTGAAGAGCACTTCTAATAGCTGTGATTATTGATTTTCTTTAGGCACATTATAGCCTGATTTTGTAGTGTTTTTTTTCTGCCTTTGGAGTCTTGCATGTTATGTATACACTCAACTTATTTTAAATTACTTATTTTAAATCCTCACAATCCTAAAGCATAGTCAACCAGAGGAAGGACAAAAAATTGTCCTGTACCAAAATGTAATTAGACCTAAAAGAAAAATATAAGAACTTGAGTTATAGGAAGCTTATTAGGATACATTATTGATATAAAAGTTTTAAATGTAATTACCAATAGTGAAGAAAAGTCAATAATGTAATAATATCATTATTAAAGTATGGTAAATATTTTGTGAATATTTGCAAGTTTAGATCATTTTTTTAAAATGATTATGTAGTAACACCCATAATAAAATAACTTGTGTACATCAGGAAGGGGTGTAACGATGCAAAGTAAAACAAAAATGGAACTTTGCATTGTAGAAATGTGTGATTGTCATTGTGAATTGCCTTAATGTCTGCTCAGATCGAAATCAGCATTCTACTAATTATGCATGTAATGCAGTTGCACTGTTTGAACACCAGAGGTCCCAATCTGTGCAGCCCATGGAGTTAAAACATACAGGGAGCTCACTGGTCACGGAGTCATTTCTTTCACTGAGAGCCTGTGAGATCTGTGCTTGTGAAATCCCAAAGCCTGATAGCTCCTGATTGCAATGATCAACACATATTACAAAATACCTTTACAGGACCATGATATAACAGTTGAAAAGAGCTCTTTAGAGGCCATGGAAAACTGCCATTTGAGCTGACTTTGGAGCTCTGTTTCTGCTACAGAACTCATTATGTTTCAGTTGATCATTTTCCCCAAGTCAGACACTTTTGTTTATTCAGTCAAAATTTTGGGGAAATTTTATAAATTTATTTATTTATTTTTAAGATATGGTAAAACTGTAGTTAAAAAAAGGAGTCTATAGTTTTTTCTATTCACAATTTTTCATTCAAATTTTGTTCATGTTAACATTTAATCTAATCTAATTGAATCGAAATCGTGAAGCCAGTATCGTAAATCAAATCAAACTGTGACTGGAGTGTATTATTACACCTTTGATAATGGGTCGTTACGTTGGTGTGTTTCCAATCACCTTGGAGTGTTTTCTTTCGGGATAGAGGTCAACTAAGTATATTTAAATAAAAATTAAAAAATTAATTCTGGCTATGTTAGAAAGGTGTCAGAACACACAGTGCATCACAACTTGCGCCATATGGGGATGCGTTGCCGCAGACCAGTCTGACTGCCTATGCTGATCCCTGTCCACCGCAGAAAGTGTCTACAATGGGTGTGTGAGCATCAGAACTGGAACATGGAGCAATGGAAGAAGGTGGCCTGGTCTGATGAATCATGTTTTCTTTTACATAATATGGACGGCCAGGTGTGCCGCTTACCTGGGGAAGAGATGGCACCATGATGTACTATGGGAAGAAGTTAAGCCAGCGGAGGCAGTGTGATGCAGTGGTCTGCTCAGAAACCTTGGGTCCTGGCATTCATGTGGATGTTACTTTTATATGTACCACCTACATAAACATTGCAGATCATGTACACCCTTTCATGGCAACGATATTCCATAATGGCAGTGGCCTCTTTCAGCAGTATAATGCACCCTGCCAAAATTGTTCAGGAATGGTTTGAGGAGCGAACATGACAAAGAGTTCAAGGTGTTGAACCCCAGATCTCAATCCGAACGAGCATCTGTGGGATGTGCATCTTACAGGACTTAAAGGATCTACTGCTAACATCAAATACTCATTAAAAGCTAAGGATTCAGAACAATTAAAAAAAACAGCTTAGTAAAGCCATTTTGGCTTTTTAAAAGCAAATGGTGCAGTGAGTTGTGACTTACCCCTTATTTGGGCAGCTTATCAGGGTGTTCCTATTGATAGTGTGAGCAACATCACAATAGCCTCACCATTTTATGGTTGTTAAGAACACTGCCTGAAGCCCATTAGTATGCTTGGGTAATCAGGAAAGGCTACTACTAACTGTATTGCACCACTATATAGCAGCCAGTTTGGTGCTGATTATGTCAGCTTCAGACAACATATGAGCTGATTTCTTTGTTGATTTTTTTCTCTGTTTGTGAGCAGTCAGCTATAAGATCAGTGTGCACAGATGTGTTTTTTCTCACTCCTTAAGCCCTCACTGGTGTAATGATTTTTATTGTCTAAGATGAATAGCCGTTGATAGTTTTTGGATCTGAAGCAGTATGATTGGATGTCAGTTCTTGTACAATGTGATCATTTCATGACTTATGACATGAATTATGACATTTGACTAAACAGATTAAAAGCAGAACAAAAGAAGTGCTGCTCATAGGTTAACAAATGCACTGAATAGAATGTTCTCAGTGCTGGTCAGATTTTTTTATTTATTTTTTTTTTTTGAGTTATTGGTCATTTTTGCATGTAATGTAATACTTTTATTATTTTCTCTTGCATTATATTTTCTCTAATTAAAGAACATTGAATTAGTTTTATGAATTTACTACCTTTAGGTGTCTTTCATCCTAAACCTATGAGGAGGTAGTTTAACATTGATATCTACAAATTGTGTTTGTAACATTCATGTGTTCACTTTCTTGCTTCTGCTCTTTTTCAGGAAGAATCCTCAATCGGTTCTCAAAGGACATTGGTCACATAGATTCCATGTTGCCCTGGACGTTTGTAGACTTTATCCAAGTAAGCTGTGTGTGTGTCTGTGTGTACGTGTACCTGCTTCATGTCCACAAAGTGTCATTATCTAATGCTTGACAGACCAAATTAAAGAAGCATAATGGTCTTCCATTAAAGCACTTTTCATTCTGTTAGGAAAGGGGACCCTTCCTTTTCTGTTGTGTTGGCAGACTGAAAGGACTTTACCATCTTGACCATTGTCACTCATTATTTTAGGGGCCTTTCTCCCTGTCTGCTTCTCACTATTCTTCCCCCATGTGCTACAAAGACATGGGAGCCTTTAGACAATGGCTGAAGCCTTCTAGCTACCCTTGTATGTGGAGGGCTTAGATTTTTTCCCAGCCTTGTGCATAGACCCAATTCCTTTGAATGTCTGGGTCCCCATTAAACCATGTATATTCACTCTTTCTCCTTATTGGTCACACATTTTGTCAAGAGAATGACCCTTGTCTTGGCTCAGTGGACCTTACTAAGAAAGATTTGACACATATATCTGTGCCACCCAGATAGAGTGTGTTTTACTTTGTCACATACCTAGCAGGGTGGCCAACAATGCAGTTGTTTTATAACCAGGCCTGTGATTTTAAATAGAAACTTTGGAGAAAAACCTGTCTATTGCCAAAGGGCCATGAGCAAAAGTTGGTAAATAGAATGGTCAAGAAAGGAGTGGTGCTAGCACCCTTTCAATTTCTTCAGTTACATTATGCTAGAATTGGCTAGCATGTCCAATAAGCTGATTATATGTTTGAGGATCTTAAGGAGACTTGAGATAAACCATGGGATATGCCTTTATTATATGGGAACCATCTGAAACTGTCGAGTCATGGCAAAATAGATTGTGGAGATGTGTAGGTAGCCCTTTAGCACTAAGGAGGCTTCAACATATTTTTAAAGACTCAACAGTTAACCACCATGACAAAGAGCTAACACAGTATGTCTCTCTCTAGGTGTTTTTGCAAATCCTAGGTGTCATTGCTGTGGCTACTTCAGTCATCCCATGGATTCTGATCCCTGTGCTGCCCCTCCTTATAGTCTTCCTCTTTTTACGGCGCTACTTCCTACAGACCTCACGTGATATCAAGCGACTTGAAGCCACTAGTGAGTGGCTGTTTGGGAGTCTTTCATCCATATGTCTGAATATTTGAGATTTACATGCATAAAAATTAAATGAACCATTAGAAAATAAATGTGTGTTCCTATAGCTCGAAGCCCTGTATTTTCTCACTTATCATCCACACTTAATGGCCTAAGTACTATTCGTGCCTTCAAGGCTGAGGAAAGATTCCAGGAAACCTTTGATTCCCATCAAGACCTGCACTCAGGTACTACAATAACTGCATTAACAAAGTGCTTTATTATATAGCAGGGGTGTCCAGTCTTATCCACAAAAGGGCTGCTGTGGCTACAGACTTTTGTTCCATCAGACTGATGATTGATTGAATGCCAGGACCAAATGATTAAACATATGGAAGCAGATGTGGTTCTATCTGGTTTTAAGAAAAACCCGCAGCCCCGACCATTTATGGATAAGACTGAACACCCCGTCATATAACCTACAATCAAACAAGCATTTTAATACTCAGTGTTTGTATACAGAGGCCTGTTTCTTATTCCTGACTACTTCGCGCTGGTTTGCTGTGCGTCTGGATGGAATGTGTTCCGTGTTTGTCACCATTACTGCCTTTGGATGCCTTTTGCTGAGAAACAGTGAGAAATCATCTATATATGCCCACTGCAGTAACAAGACTACTTAAAAGTCTCTGAATACTTTTTGAGTATCTTGAAATGTAGAATTGAAAGACAGCTCTATAGAATATGTTAGCAATTCTGTCAGGTACTTGAACACCATGGGACTGTCTTTTGCAAACAGTGTAATACTATATTGCTTAGTGGAGAAAGTAGAGGTCAATGCTAAGATGTTTGATGGAAAAAATTAATGCATATTAATGTGTAAGCTTTAATAATGGGGACACTGCGGCTGTATCTATCAGGTTTGGAGGCAGGTGCTGTTGGCTTAGCCTTGTCCTATGCTGTAACCCTGATGGGCATGTTCCAGTGGGGTGTCAGACAGAGTGCTGAAGTTGAGAACCTGGTAAGACCATCTTTTTATCCACATTGGCATGATCTCGAGGAAAAGATTTAAGAAAAAAAGATAAGTACCTATTCGGCTGATGCATCACCTGTGTGATGTTTGTGTGCATAAGTGTAGATGACCTCGGTAGAAAGAGTGGTGGAATATACAGAGCTAGAGAATGAAGCAGCATGGGAAACACAGAAGCCTCCTCCAGAATGGCCAAGCCAGGGATTGATTACTTTTGACCAGGTCAACTTCTCCTACAGTTCCAATGGGCCTCTGGTGCTGAAAAACTTAACAGCAATGTTCAGACCCAAAGAGAAGGTAAGTCAAACCACACATGCCAGCTATTATGCAGCCATCGTGTTTTTTTGTACTGTAAATCTAAGCATGAAACAAGCTTAATGTTACAGTTGATCAGTGTTATTGATATAACTGAATTTCCTTATCTGTTACATTGGTAAGGTTGGCATCGTTGGTAGGACGGGTGCAGGAAAGAGTTCTCTGATCTCTGCACTGTTCCGCCTGGCAGAGCCACAAGGAAAGATCTACGTGGACGGAGTGTTAATTTCTGATATTGGCCTCCATGACCTTCGCCAGAAGATATCTATTATCCCACAAGATCCAGTGTTATTCACTGGGACCATGCGAAAGAATCTAGACCCCTTCACGAAGTACTCAGATGAGGATCTATGGAATGCTTTAGAGGAGGTCAGGTCCATAATTATTTGGACATTGACAATGTTATTGTTATTTTATCTGTCCACTACGGTATATTGGTCCAGTATATTAAATCATGAATATGACCTCAAAGTGAATTCTTTCAGCTTTAAGCTGAGGGTAGTCACATCAGAATCAGATGAATGGCATAGGATTTGCAGCACTTTTATATAATGGACCCTTTCGTTTTAAGGGACCAAAAGTAATTGGACAAAGTAACAATCATGAATTAAGTTGTCATTTTTAATACTTGGTTGCAAATCCATTGCACTCAATAACTGTCTGATTTCTGGAACCTATAGACATCACTAGATGCTGGGTGTCTTACCTGGTGATGTTCTCCCAGGCCTTTACTGCAGCTGTCTTCATTTCCTGATTGTTGTTGGGGTGTTTTGACTTCAGTTTTGCCTTCAGCAAGTGAAATGCATTTTATATTAAATTCTGGTCAGGTGATTGACTTGGCCATTGCAGAACATTGCACTTTTTTCCCTTAAAAAAGTCTTGAGTTGCTTTTGAAGTATGCTTTGGGTCATTGTCCATCTGCACTGTCCAATGAGCTTTGAAACAGAGTTACTATGTAATCAGAAATCTTACTTACAATTGCATGTGGTCCTATTACAAGTTCTTCTCTCTTGTCAGTATTAAGTAGAAGCCATTGTCCTTTACAGCTTGAGTCTCTTATCTGGCTTTGCAGAAACATACAACTGTGTGTCATCAGCATAACAGTGGAAGCTACTACCATGTTTACAAATTATTTTACCCAGAGGTAGCATACAGTCAGGTCCATAAGTATTTGGACAGTGACACGATTTTCATAATTTTGCCTCTGTAAACCACCTGTCCATCCATCTGTAAAGATTTGACATGAAGCAACTAAGATGTGATTGAGAGTATTTTTGTTAAACCTCTTGAATTAAAGCTGAAAGTCTACACTTCAATCTAATCTTGGTTGCTTCATTTCGGATGGGAGGTAAAGGAGCAAATTTATGAAAATTGTGTCACTGTGCAAATACTTATGAACCCCAAAGTTTTGGAACACCAAACTTTACCTTATTATGCATAGAGAAGTCCCCATTTACATCTACAAACTGATAATAATCAGTCAAATAAGATCTGAGCCAGGTGAGGGCCCTTCCTTTAACTCCAACAGCAATTTCTAGTCTATCAAGGAGAATAGCATGATCATTGGTGTCAAAAGCTTCACTTAGGTCAAGCAACACAAGCAAGGATACACAAATCTGATTAGAGGCCAGAAGTTGGTCATTTACCACTTTAACCAGTGCTGTATCTGTGCTATAATGAGGCCCAAATTATGACTGATAGATTTCATGAATGTTATTCCTATGTAGGTATGAGCATAACTGCTGTGCTACAACCTTTTCTAGGATTTTGGAAACAAAGGGGAGGTTTGATATTGGCCTATAGTTGTACAGCTGACAGGAGTTGATGCCAGGTTTTTTTAGTTAGGGATTTGATAACTGCTAGTTTAAAGGATTTAGGTAAATAACCAGTGCTAAGGGAGGAATTTTTTTTTTAGAGGAGGTTCAATTGCTTCTGGTAGTATCTGTTTGAGCTAGTTCAGATCAAATGTGCTGGCTGTACATTCAGTATGACCTAGTTTTATGTTAATCAGGTTACTAAAACAAACTTTTGGAGTGTGTCTACATTTTTGTTTAGCTCGGGGAACAGACTCAATCTCAATATAGTGGAATCTGATTGACAACTCAAGGTGGCTAGCAGACAGTCAGTTTAGCCTGCTTGTCTGCTACCTGGCCCTGACTCTGGCTCTGCATTGTCACCCATTAACTACACCGGTTCTGAGACTATGAGCAAGAAATTAGAGTAGCACTTTTCCTAGTGGGATGCTACTGTCTTGCCCTAATAAGCTAGCCTTGGCCTTAAAACTACTTCAATTATCAATAAAGCCCACATTGTCACCAACTGGACATCCAACAGTTCAGCAACTATTACCTGTTGTAGGCTACATCATTGTGTCACATTGGGTTGGGGCCAGAGAATATTACTACATCAGACACACTTCTTTACACACCTCTACAATAATACTCTTAGTAAATTCTGACTGATGAAGGCGTATACCATTAGTGCCTATGCGGAAAAAACTATCTTTGAGAACCTATGCTTGCCTAATACCCTAAGAATACCTACTATGTCTGGTGCCATGACTCCCGGTATACACCTAACTAAAGCTGCTGGTGCCCCTAAAGGCCTAGCTAATTTTACTTGCCATAAGATAGTCTTCTCTAAGCAGAGCTCTTTAAGGTTTCTCAGTGGGCACTTCACTGAGGAGAACAAACCTGTTAGACACATGAAGCAGAGAGGAGTGGTGCTTCTGTGGGCGAACCACAGCTTTTGCTTTGGCTTTACGACTATGCCGCTGATTCGTCACCCATTTGCCTGGCTGAGAGGGCTCAAATTCTGGGGTTGCAGTATTTCTGTCTTTGCCTAAGGCATCCAGACTTTCCCCTACAGAAATTATGCTGCTCTCACTGTCACTAACCCTCTCTATTGTCTGGATGTTCACCTCTAATGGTGCAATTTTCTCAGTCAGAGAGCTTACTAATATACACTTATATACCCACATTATACAAATAAGTTACACAAATATGGCTGTTACAAACAACGGAGGAAGAATAATGCAACATCCTTCACTCAAGCATACAACCTCATCTTATGGTGTAGGCTTGTATGGCTGCCAATGGAACTGATATCCCTTTGTACAATGAAACTGAAACATCAGTCATATAATTTATAAATTCAAGGGAACCAGTTCCATTGGCGGACATACAAGCCTACACCATAAGATGAGGTCGTATGCTTTGGATCATGAGCAATTCCATCCCTTCTCTATACTCTTCTCTTCCCATCATTCTGTTAAAAGTTGATCTTTGTCTGGATTTTTTTTTTTTAAGATGTTTTTGGCAAACTCTGATCTGGTTTTCCTGTTTTTGAGGCTTACCAATGATTTACATCTTGATAAACCCTCTGTATTTACTCTGGTGAAGTTGTCTCTTCATTGTTGACTTTGACACAGGTACACCTCCTGGAGGTGAGTTTCTTCCTGTTTTCACCAGGGAAGGATTTCTTCTGTCATCTACCACAGTTGTTTTCTGGGGTCCTCTGGGTCTTTTGGTGTTCCTGAACTCAACAGTGCATAGTTTCTTTTTAAGAATGTACCAAATAGCTGATTTGGCCACACCTAATGTTTTTGCAATCTCTCTAATGGGTTTATAAAAAAAAAAAAAAGTGGTATAATTTGGATGTAAACTACCCCCCACCATCTTGTGTTTGTGTATGTATTCACATGTATACACTTTCAGGTCCAGCTGAAACCTGTTGTGGAGGAATTGCCTGGTAAGCTAGAGACCATTCTGGCTGAATCTGGGTCTAACTTCAGTGTTGGTCAGCGGCAGCTTGTGTGTCTTGCCAGGGCCATCCTGAGGAAGAACCGAATCCTTATTATTGACGAAGCAACAGCTAACGTAGACCACAGGTAAGAGACGTTTCAGGGTATGGCAACAATTTTTTTTAAACTGTAAACACATTCATACAAAATATTATTTCTCTATTCTGTTATTAGAGGTGGTTAGTTCAGCAAAAGTGGATAATGCTAATTAAGATTGGATGATATGATGATATAATATTGATATCATGATTCATTATGTCACAGTACACTTTTTCTGAGGTATTGTGGATATCTCAATATTTAATAAAATTATTTTTTTTAATCATCACTACTCATTATTTTTAAATATAAAAAAAATACAGTTATTGTATATGTGATTATTGATAATAAAATTTATTATTTATAAAAAAAAATTTAAATGCAACATTATATTGATGGTAGCTTGCACATACATACAGTCAGGTTTGAAAGTATTTGGATGATAGTTTTTGTGATTTTACCTTTATACTCCACCACAATGGATTTGAAANGGACAAAGTGACATAATTGTAAATATAACCATAATTTTAATACTTGGATGAAAATCCTTTGCAGTCAATGACTGCTGAAGTCTGGAGCCAAATTCTGAGTTTCCTCCCTGGAATTGCTTTGCCAGGCCTTCAGTGCAGCCACCTTCAGTTTGTGCTCTGACATGGACTGTTAACTGTGGGAGCTTATATAGACAGGTGTGTGCCTTTCCAAATCATGTCCAATCAACTGAATTTATCACAGGTGGACTCCAGTCAAGTTGTAGAAACATCTCAAGGATGATCAGTGGAAACAGGATGCTCCTGACCTCAATTTTGAGTGTCATGGCAAAGGCTGTGAATACTTATGTACATGTGATTTTTTTTTTTTTTTTTTTTAATAAATTTGCAAAGATTTCAATTAACTATGGGGTATTGTTTGTAGAAATTTGAGGAAAATTATGAATTTAATCAAACAAAATATGGAAAAAGTGAAGAGCTGTGAATACTTTCCGGATGTACTGTACAGGACCTGGCTCTGAGCCATAAATACAATAACGGCTCAGAGCTGCTAAAACCTCACTGTTTGTGAAGATAACACTACCACTCATTTCTTTTGTATCCTCATTTATATAACAGTAATTTGTAAGTCAGATGAGTTTG
Source organism: Pangasius macronema (assembly GCA_037577455.1). Lineage (NCBI taxonomy): Eukaryota > Metazoa > Chordata > Actinopteri > Siluriformes > Pangasiidae > Pangasius > Pangasius macronema. The sequence continues at coordinate 24,095,495 of CM074946.1, forward strand.
TCATAACTAAAGCAGCATGGTTAACTCCTGTGCTGAGGATGTGAACACTCTGAAACTTACCGTCTCTTCCAACTCATCCGACACAGGCTCCTGGTAATGCAGGAGGGCACACCAATACTGACGGCCTTGGTGTTTGTGCTGAGTGCTTCAATCCTTTTTGACTTTCCCCAGTGAAATGTACAGGCAATAAAACCCTTTTCAGATGACCAACACCTGTATCAAGATTCATTCACTAAGTGGGAGATTTAATCACTCATGATTACAACTGAAAGTGTTATTTTATTTCAGGATATATACAGTGCCATGCAAAGTATTCAACCAGCTTAAAAGTCATAACATTCGTTTGGATTACAAATGGCAGTTACACAGATTGTTCTTGCCAATATTTTTATTGCAAACCTATATGGTCTTATATTAAATTTTCTAAATCAAAATGCATTATTTATGAGCATTAAAAAAATTTAAAACTGGAAAATGCTGCTTGTGTAAGTACTGAGCACCTTCAGACTAGTACATGGCAGAGCCACATTTTGCCTCAATAACAGCTTTAAGTCTGTTGGGGTAGGTTTCTATCAGCTTTGCACACTGTTTGGGAGTGATTTTTGCCCATTCTTCCTAGCAGATTTGCTGCAGGTTTTTCAGGTTGGTTAGGTAATTATTGTTGACTGCAATTTTCAAGATCTTGATTTGGCCACTGTAGAACATTCACCTTTTTGATTTTGACCACTCCCACGTTGCTTTGGCCTTATGTTTGGGACCATTGTCCTGATAAAGGGTGAAATTTCCAAGATTTATTTATTTATTAGCATACAGTAGCAAGTTCTCCTGAGATATCCCCCTGTATTTTGTTCCATCCATTCTCTCTTCACTTTTTACAAGAAGCAGAGATTCTGAGGATGTAAAGCCTCCCCAGAGCATGATGCTGCCACCACTTTATTTCACTGTAGGGATTAATTGAACAGTCTAATGCTTTTTGTTGTTCTGGTGTTTACTGTGTAGGAAAATTAAAGATTAACTGTAATCTACCAAGCAAAGAAATTTAGAGTATAAATATGCAGGATAGTTATTCCTACTGTTTAACACATGCATACACAAGCGGAATTGGATTCTGCCAGGGAGGTGGAATTTGGCACAACGTCAGTACAGGAGAGAAAAGAACAGCCTATTTAATTGCTTTTAAATTATCATTACCTTTAACATTATATGACACTCTGGTCTGTTTAATCTTATTAGGTCAAAATGTTGTCTTTTTTTTCTCTTTTCTGTGGCATTCCTAATGTAGTTACCTGATGTAAACTATGTACTTGCCAATTATGTACTTGTTTGCATACATTCATTGATTTTATTTCATATTAATGAGCTCAAACATTCTCCATTTACTCTGACAGAAAGTGAAGGGACCTTGTGAGTCCCAAGAGCACATGAGATGTGAGAGCATCTGAGGACAGGGCTTCCAAGGCAGAAAGTTCAAAACACCTGTGCAAATCGTTCCAGATTCACATGTCAGTTGGCCCATCTCTTGTTTTCATTGGTAGCAAGAGACTGCTCCTTTGGCATATTTTTTAAATTTATAACCTGTACCAGCATTACTCCAGTTTTAAAATGCTCCTATGCAAAATGCGTAAAGGTTGGCAGATCTGGTCATATAATCAGAGTAAATGTCACAGTATACCTTGGCAGTATAATAGTCACAGAAACAATGGACTCAACAAACTCTTTAACTATTGATGCACCAAACTGAAAATTCTGTGCTTCAACAGAAACTGAAATTCAGGATGCATTTGGCCTTTGCAAAGACCACAATTGAAGTGAAGTAAAGTGAAGTGAAGTTGTGGCTAAGTATGGTGACCCATACTCGGAATTTGTGCTCTGCATTTAACCCATCCAAGTGCACACACACAGTAGTNNTGCTGGTCATTCACTCCCCCCACCTACAATCCCTGCCGGACCCGAGACTTGAACCCACGACCTTCGGGTTACAAGTCCGACTCGCGGACCATTAGGCCACGACTGCCCCCAAAAAATACAAAAGGTTCATCATCAGTCACTGTAAAATGTTTACATGTGTATAGATTGCTTAGTGCCCTAAAATTCACAAATTGTATGCATATGTAAAAATAGTACATGTGCATGATGATCAGGTAATGGAAAAAAAAAAAAAAGTTGCTGTTGCTATTTAACCACTATTTTAATTGCCATTATTATGAAACCTGCCAAAAATATATATAATTTAAGGCCATTTTAAGATGGATATATGTGTCAACTAAAATTTCAGTGTATCCTAACTATAAACTTTATCTCAGCTCTGACTTTTGCCAAGTTGTAATGTTTCATGAGAATGTACCTGACCTGTAGAACTGAACACATATGCCCTTCTGGCAAACTGCATGAATTACACAGCATTCACTCATATGTTGTTCATATGTTGTACACTGTGTGCACTTTACAGAACAGATGACCTCATTCAGAAGACCATTCGGGAAAAGTTCCACGAGTGCACTGTCCTAACCATTGCCCACAGACTCAACACAATCATAGACAGTGACCGAATACTGGTGAGTGACATGCAGCGGTTTCACTCACTTTTGTCCTCAAAACGCTTTAGCTAGTGCCCTTAGCTAACAGACACCATACAGGTTTAGCTAAGGTTTCCAGAAAACAGCAGGGACTGATTTGGGTTCAATATATGCTGCAGATTAGATTTAACAAGATAACACATATTGACAAAGAATGTATATAGCAGCTTAAAACAGATGAAAGGCATTGAGATGCCTCTTAAGCACCTGACCATTTTAACAGATGGTTATCCAGTGACGGCAATGCGTGGAAACTTAACTCCACTGATGTGCATCTTCGACCTTACTATTACAGGGCTTTTTTGTGGCTGTACAAAGCCTGCTGTGATTTTATAATGTGTTTTTGTCATTTTGTGCCCTATGCATCTCACGTTGTCCAAGAGCTGGTGAAACAAATGGGAGCTCTGTGTAATTGAGGTAACACACAACAAAGTGATTATAAGTGAAATTTTAAGTCATTGCAATAAATACTTCAAAAGATCATGTATAATCACATTTATATTCAGTGCTATTAGATAATTTCGTAATCCAACCAGGGACAGGTGCAAACAGCATGGAAATCAACAGTAGGTAAAAAAAAATATAGCTGACTTAAAGATAGTTATGATGGTCAGTTTTCTTAATCATGACACACAAACCTGAAGCTGCATAGCATTTCAGAGCTGTATGAAATGAAGCAAAGATGTGCTGTTTGTATTGCCTTTTATTGCTTTGCAAACCAATAGTCTTGTCTGAATCATCTGTCTCTGCCTAATTGCACAAAGGAATGGATTACATTATTGTGATAATAATGGAGAAAGAAGAGTGTGCTACTAGTGAATATGTGATCTTTTTATTCATATCTGCTGTGTGTTGGGTTTGGTAATGTGATTGCATTCAGCTAGTATGTTTAAATATATGAGTAATGTGTAGTAATGTTCATCACATAGCAAAGTTCCATGTCAGTATATAGCAAAGTTTGTATTTTGGTTTCATGTTTTATCATCAGGTCACCCGAGCATCAGGAATTTTGCACATGGCTTTTTAGCTGACTGAAAAAGGGATCTGGTTGTTTTGTGGATATAGAACCTGGTCAAGCTTAATACACACTCTGAACATCTATATACAGTGCCATTTAAAAAAAAAATTGTGCCCCTTTCTTGATTTTCTTTTTTTGTGTATTTATTACACGTTGATGGTATCCATATGAGACTTGCAAGACAAAAACCACTGCTAACTAAGAGGAACATAAAGGCTAACCTCAGATTTGCCTAAAACACCTTGTTGACCCCCCCAAGCCTTTTGTAATAATGTTCTATGGACTAATGAGTTGAAACTGGGACTTCTTGGAAGGCAGGGGCCCTGTTAAATCTGGCATAAAGCTAACACAGCATTCCACAATAAGAACATCATACCAACATTCAAACATGGTGGTGGTAATGTAATGGTGTGGTGCGGCTTTGCTGCTTCAGGGCCTGGGCAACTTGCCTTAATTGACAGATATGATCAGATTGATCTGAAGTGCAGCTGGGTAATGCAGCAAGACAAACATCTGACATGCAAGGGCAAGACCACCTCTGAATGGCTCATAAGGGAAACAAATTAAGGTTTTGGAGTGGCCTAGTCAAAGTCCTGACTTGAACCTCATTGCATTGCTGTGGCAGGACATTAAATGTGTATTTCATGCTTGGAAACCTTCTAGTGTGGTTGAATTAAAGTAATTCTACAAAGAGGAGTGGACCAAAATTCCTCCACAGTGATGTGTAAGACTGATGTTCACTTGTTGGAAGCATTTGGTTGGAGTTGATGCTGCTAAAGGTGGCACAGGCAGTTATTAAGCTTAGAGGCAATTACTGTTTCACATAGGTGTTTGATGACCTTTTCCTTTAAGAAATTAAATTTTCATTTAAAAACTGTTTTGTGTTTCCTTATGGTCTCCTTTTGTATGAGGATACGAAACCATTTAGGGTGAAAAAGTGCAAAAATATAGGAAATCAGGAGAGGGCAAATACTTTTTCACTGCACTGTAAATCATTCTTTTAAACTCAGGGTAGTTTTCAACTGCTGTACATGGCTTACCCAATTCATTTAGGCCTGAATTTTGTTTAAACACTCTGCATTTGTTGCACATCTGTTGTTTCTCACCTAGGAACACACAGCCATGGTTAATCACACAGACTCGTACTACTTTCAGTCTCAGCTACGTGTTCGATTCACTTACACACACACACACACACACACACACACACACACACACACACACACACACACAGTCACTGTATGACCATCTTCACATTTCATACTTCACATAATTACTGTTTACCTCACACTAACGCCTATTCTTACTGATGTTATTACAGCTTACTGGCTTACTCACTGCTGTCGTTACTGCTGATCAAGGTCTGAAAAGCTGACAGTGGATGCAAATATTAATGCCCTTCTGTGTATGATTACACTATACTGTAAGTATTGTTTAGAGGTTCTTCCTTAAAACCCCTGACACAAAGTCCCTTGGTTGCAGGTTCTTGATGGTGGCCGCATACATGAATATGATGAACCCCATGTGCTGCTCCAGAACAAGGATGGAATCTTCTACAAGATGGTGCAACAGACAGGAAAAGCAGAGGCAGCCTCATTAATACAGCTGGCAAAACAGGTACAGAAAACATATTTACTTACACACACACACACACACACACACACACACACACACACACACACACACACACACACTTACACTTTCTCACAAATTTACATATTATTCTCATACATTTCACACATCATACCTTTTATTCATTAACATACTTGTATTTTGACTTAGATCTTTTTACACATTCACTCTCGTGCACACACACACACACACACACACACACAGCTCCACCTGAACACATGTACATGAACAGTGCACATGTACAATCAAAAGGCTGGGCATTAAACTTTGGACTGAAAAACATAAAAAACATTCATTCAGATGAGTTCAAACTGTACACACACACACANACACACACACACATGAACATAGCTATAGAGCTTCCATTCCTGAATAAACATCATGTCATGTCCTCTTTTCTCCCATCCTGTTCTCTATCAGTGTATGTCACTGTACCTGTGACAGAAAAGCACAAACCTCTTTGAAAGAGCTCTGGCCATTGTGCCCATACTCTGTATCAGTTATCCCTCTCCTTTGGCAGGTTGATGGGGAGGTATTGTAGGAGCCTTTTGCCCAACTCCACCCCAACACCCCCCGCCCGACACCCCCCGTCTTTCTATGGATCAGGTTCCCCTCTGCCTCCCACACTGCTGAGTTAATTCACAGAGCTAGCCCTCTGGAGATTACTGCTGAGCTTTTCAAACACACATCATCTGATACTGCACCACTCTTCCTTTGTTTCTTATGAATGCAAGCACAATTGGGAGTACATCTGATACTGTAGCCAACTGTTTTTGGTCACTCTTTGTGTTGTCTGGACTTTTTCTTTTCCAGTAGACTTCGTTCTCATCCAATCAGTGCTCAAAGTTACAATGTAAGGTTTTGAGTCCTGCAAAATAAAGAAATTAAAGAAGGGGGAATTTTTGCAACTGTTCACTTGTCTATTGTGCACATGCTCATGTTTAGACAGTGCTTTGCTGGTTAAAAAAGTAAATGCGAGGTACATTTCATCTCCTTTCAAGTCTACTGAAAGGGACTTATGCATATCCCCAGCTGTTCACTCACTTGTGCTCTCTCCACTATCCACAGGCATATATGAACTGCCGTAAGCCAAATTTGGCCAATGGCCTGACCTCCAGCAAAGAAGCTAACCTGGTTATCTTTGAGACTGCTCTTTGAGATCCTAGTGCAACTATGTTTGGAGGCTTCCTGCAGCTAGCCCACTACATGCATCTTTGGAAGACTCAGATGTTTTCTGACATCTGTACATAATTTATGTATATGTATTTACCCCCTGTAGTTTTTTTTCTCTTTTTGCTGTGTTGCAACATCAAATTTATTTAGATTGGAATGGTATTTTTCCTGCTGATTATGAAGTGATTTCTAAAGAAATAAATTAGGACTAGTATTTAATTTTCAAGAGATCACACTAAATATGTTAAACAGGGTAAATCCACATGTGTTCAACTGTATACTTGCACAATAAATATCACTGACATTGGGAAGTCTCAAAGCTAAAATGGCAGATTCAATCAGTCCTGCTGTCAAGCCTTTGAAGACCAAGGAACTGCCCTTGACACTTTGAGATTGACACACTGCTATGTTCTTCTTGAATATCACATTCAAAAACAATTTGCTTCTATAACAGCTTCCACTCCTTAGGGAAGAGTGGAATATGTCTGTGGGGATTTGTGCCATTAGTGAGGTCGGGCACTGATTTCTGGGGTGAAGTTCTGGCATGCTGTCCATGTTCCGGTTAATAACTAAGGTGTTCACTGCAGTTGAGAACAGGGCTCTGTGCAGACTAGTCAAGTTTGGCAAACTTGGCAAACCATGTTTTTATAAACTTCACTTTGTGCACAGGGGCAACCTCATTGACTGTGTTGGTTGGAGTTCATCAGTGCCTTATAACCAGTATACTGGCCATATAATGAATTTGAGGAAGCCCTACAGCCTATATATGTTGACTATTCTTCGAGGAATATAATGTCTTCTTTCTCATCTACACCACACACACTGCATATCTTAATAATTAGTCCTTTAGCCAGGCTGAATGGAGCAAAGAACTCCCAATGTATGGGAATTCAGTGTACACTGTGTTCAGCTGTATTGTGCAATTTCTTTATAGCACATGTGCTGCAATACTGCTCAGGAAGTAAATAACTTACCATTTGTTATATAATGGATTCCTTTAATGCAAAGTTTTTTAAGACACCACAGAAGATATGATAATAAATATTATATGTATATGTATATGTAGGAATGTTAAACAACAAATCAGAATATTGAGATATTTACCATCAGTGGTAGCTATCCATACTTAAGGTTTAATAATTATTAAACATAACTATATTTTTTAAATTGGAAATGTTTTGTCTGTGCATTAAACTTGTAAATCTGTTTGTTGTGAAGCTTTTTTGTGAACCAGTGTTTAAGTCTAAAACCTTTTTCCTGCTCATATTATGTGTAACAATAGGAAGAGGAAATTCTTGATGTGAACAAGGCTGCTGGGTATTTCTGAAAAGCCAGTTTAGAAACTGAGAAACTGTGACTACATTAAGTGACATTAATTTTAACACTTAGAATACATCTGTACAATTTAGGATCTTGTAAGATTATATTTAGATTTCATTAATGCCTATACCCCCCAACACAAACAAACTCTCTATTGTCTTTATACTTCAGCCCAAAAAGGATGGACAGTCTTTTTTTTTTTACAGTCCACACTGTACTTCATATATCTATGTAAGACAAAGTCTTTGACCCTGGCAGAATGGTGGATTAACTGTGAGCAAGAGTATTGTTGGGCCAAACAGGTGTCAAATCTCATCCTCTTGCCCTCTCCATTTGCTTCTGTAACATCCTTAGAACGTAAACGATACCTTGGTCCTTTCTCTTCTTCGATAGATAAACAAAAGTGCAAGATGTTTGCAGGGGAGGGTCCCATTGTGTCTAGTTCAAAGATGTGAATGCTTGTGAAGGAATGTGTGGCTTGACACTTTTACAAAGGGACTTTTAATGCAAAAGGTTGGGGGCAAATATGAAATGGATAAGCAAATCTATTATTATTGAAGATATCTGGTATGCCACCCTCAAGCAGTAATCTAATACCAAATTAGGCTACACAGCATTAAAGTGTTTAGTAATAGTAACCCAGGCCTATATTAATTCTATGCAGCTAAGGGCTGTGTTAGAAAAAATCTATCCACATTGTAACACCCATTAAGAATACTTACAGTGAGCCTTGTTTATCAAGCTGGATATGAATGGATTCTTTCGTAATTCGTTCATAAGTGTTTACACGAGGTATTCATGAAAATCCTGTAAATTCGGAAGAACATTGTCCTACCCATGCTCCTGAGTGTGAGTAAATTTATGCATAAGAAGCCTAATTTGTATTTGGTTAAATTACAATTAAAGTGTAATTTGCTAATTTACTAAAAATCCAAAAGTTCAAAAACACATAGTTCACTAGGTCAGGGTCTAAGCATACCATTCAAAGTATTTTGTTTATCCCAGTCATTTTATATTATTGCCATTAATCAAAGAATATGAAAAATAAAGAATGCAAGCCGAAACAAACCCATAAATTAAGACAAATAAAACAAATCTTTTCAATTATGACAAAGGTTGTTGTCTGTGCACTTGCACTTTTATGGACTTTTGTAGGTGTCACTAAATGCAAGTGAGCTATGTCGGGAAGGTGCTTTGGACAACATACATGTGTGAGTATGAATAAAATCAGCGTTTTCGAAACTTTTGTAAATCCGTTGGAAAGTTTTAGTTTGGTTTGGCTTACTCAAACATTTACACAGAACTGTAAGAATTCAATAAGATTACTCTGTAATGACAGTAAAAACAATCATAGTGTGCTTAATACAAAAAGTGAAATCTTACCTAGTAGGAAGTGGTTGACTTATATTTAAAATACAATCCCTTTCCCCAAATAGGTGTGATAATACCAAGTCATTTTATTCAACTGCAGATTAAAAAGGAAGAAAATATGCATTGTTGAGGCTGGTTTTGGTATCTCTGATTTGTATACTCAGGCCTGGTTTATACTTCTGCCTTAACACATAGTTGCATAGCGACGCAGAGAGGGTTTATGGGTAATGCATGACTTGTTAGGGCTGATTTATAGATATCTGCCATCCCGTCAGGACATTGTACAGGGTGACGTCTTCATACTTGCATGTTCCGTGAGCGTGTTGCATGAACCACATACATCCTGGAAGTCAAAAACAATGGCAAGTTCTGTTTCAGTGTAGGAATCAAATAGAAGTTAAAGAATTTTTGCCATTTGATATTACTCTGATGTTTCCGTGTATGCAACTGGACACACCTACCCATCAACCAATCAGTGTTCACCTGAAGGCCAATGGATGCACAATGCTGCAAATATGCAAAACACAAAGTTAGTTTGTGGAAGGCTGTGCAAAAGAACATAAAGAATTGTCTCAGCATGCATGCAATGCTTACCCATATACCCCTGATCTTCATCTGTGATGCTAATGTGTAAATGCAGTTAATGAAGTATAAAACAGCCTTAGTCACATACACTAACTCCACTCTCCCTGAATATTACAGTGCCACGTAAATGGTAACCAGAAACTGATCATGCCTATGGTGAAATCTTTAGTAGTGTTTGTTAGCTTTGAAAAGTTCTTTCACATTTTTTTTGTTTGAAAATTGTATTTCAATTTGAAAAAATGGGGAAAATAAATTGGTATTTAATTAAGCAGTTTGTATTCCAGCAACCCTAAACAAAACTTTACAAAACTATACAATTTGCTTTTCATTTCCTTTCTTCCATTTTGAATTTCTATTTCCTTAGGACCCTGAGCCCTCTCTTTAAATCCTGCTGCTGCTTTGCTGATCGATGAGGATTCCAATGCTCTCTGCCCTTTTTCTTCATTGAAAAACTGTGGCTTGGGAGTAGAACAGCTCTCAGCAGCTTTTCTCCCAAAGCAGTTTCAAAGAGCTCCCGATGAATGTGAATAGGTCAAAAGACCAAAGACAAATTGAGTGGACAAAAAGCACTGGTCATTGTCTTGCCATTCACTCCTATTGTCCTCATTCACCAGCAGCACAAATTTCAGGGCATTAGCCACACAGTGTGACCATCTTTCTCTCTCATTGGAGTTGTCCTCATCCCTCCTTTCACAGTCATTAGATTCATTACAGAGCACAAAAACATCCAGCAAAACAGCTTCTGATTTCAGATGGATTCTAGCCTGAGGAACAGGACACTTGAGGCAGACACTGGAGTGGAAAGAAGCTCATTGTAGTTGACACATTGAGTAAAGCCAGCAGTGTCATACTACAAAATACTTACTTACAAAAAAGATATAATGCATATAAAACTATTCTGATTTCAATTCAACTGTATCTTTAAAACTGCAAAAAAAAAGGATCATGGGATTATGGTACGAACTTTTTTTTTTTCCATGTGTTCCAGTAAATGCTGCAACATGTAAGACAATTAAGTTTAAACCAATCACAGTTACATTTACTTAATGTTTACTTGTGTGCACTCCTCTTCATCTAAATGCAAGTGCACAGAATACCATAAGCTGTGACACCATGGTTACATCATTGTGAAAAGTTAAAGGGAATGCACAGCTGTCCGAAGAGAAGGGGCCCTCTTCAATGATGAGCAGTGAAAGCCTTTTAAAAAATACAATGCTCCTTCCCTTTCCTCAAAATAACTCTCTTTAAACACTAAATGAGCTTATCCTTGAGAGAGAATTCAGATCACCCATGCAACCCCAGCTTTAAGATCAACAGAGAGTAAGAAAGGAGAGGGTGGAGCAAAGTGGACTTTAGAGTCGTTTGACTCTTTGATTACCTTTTATTGTATCCTCCTGGTGTTATCCACACTTGGCTCAAGACCCCCATTATTCTTTGAAAATAAGGTATACATATGGCCAAAAAGGTCTTATTTCCCATCCAGTAAATAAAACAATTATTTTTAAAGATTGTCCTCCATTTTGAAAAGTTCCTCTCCTTTAATGATATTTACATTAGTGTTCAGCCCCTTCATTTCATCTTAACATGACGATAGGAACACATCAACTAAAAATAGTAAAATGTTTAACTAACAGATCTATTGTCTAAAACTCAAAAGCCCAAAACAGATCCCATAGGAATCATACTAACTCACAGTTCAAGTTTCATTCACTCTCACTTTCAATAACTGCTTTATCCTGATTAGGGTCAAGGTAGTTCCACTGCTTATCCCAGTAACACTCGGTGGAAGGTGGGAATTCATCCGGGATGCTTGATCAATCCCTCACAGGGCACCATGCATACACACACATCCTGGGGCAATTTATCTTATGTAATATAATCAATAATCTATATGTTAAAAAGAAGATGAATTAAAGCATAGTATTAGATTAACAGATATCTTCATCATCAACATGAATTTATAAAACTGAAGAGTTATCTGGGGTGTGAAATAAAACCATCATCTGGAAATTTTTATAAATCACATTTTAATAATGATAGAAGAAATCACACAATACAAATTCCAAATGTATTATTTTTATTAGATGTGTACTTCTTATTACTCAACCATGAAAACAGATGTCAAAAGATAAAAAAAAATCAATCAAAACAATACCTTTGACTTTGCCAATCCAATTTCCCATTTTATAGGCCACAAAACATGATTTCACTGGTTCAGTGGTTCCTCCTAATTACAAGCTTTATATTATATATAACGAGGTTTGACTAATTATATTCTATAGTTTTTATTTAACAGTAATTTATTTTTAGGAAATAAGGCACATTCCACCGGAATTCAGTATCTTACAGACTGACGATTACTCGCTTAGTACTTGCTAGTAGTTACCTCGTTTTTAACTGTTAAGACTCGTCAGTCGAATTAAAGATATGGGAAGTATTTATTAAAAATGAATATATATTGGATTCTTGGGCACATGAACACTACCACTCGTAATTACGAGGAGGAAACTCGGGATGTTCTTTGAGCTCCGAGTTTCCGAGTTGGAGTGTAGGGTCAGTAAGAAAACATGGCGGGGTCAGTGGATGTCTTTAGTTGACGGTAGATTTGTTAAAATTGAATGGATATTTAGCAGTGTCATAGCTTTGTCAGGCTTTTTTATTATTATTATTTACAACAGAGCAAGCTAACTGCCTACAAAATACGATAGCGTTGTACAATTACGATATAAAATGTAACGATAAAGTTTACAGTGGCTTCATAAACTAAAAACCAAAACACACCTGATGCGCATTCTTTGTACTTCATTTTCTAGAAGTAGAGTAGTTTAAAAACTTTGCTGTATTTTTATTGATTTTTTTAGTTAATTAAGAGAAAGTACACCGCCATCTTGCTCCGACCAAAGTAACTCGAGCTCACCTGACATCCTAATGACGACTTCCCAACTCGTAAACACTCTGAGAAACTTCCCAGGAGCACTTGAACGCACAGTTTCTGTGAGCCCCTGTGAGTTGGAAACGTGTCGTAACTGTTTAATCATACAATCATTTGAATACACACCACGTGGTAACAGTTAAGCCTTGACAGCAACAACTGAGGATTTGTTGTAAATACTGTGCAGCTGTAATCCAAGCCTTACAGCAGACCAAACGAGTCGGTTTATTGTAAGAGTAATGCGTCTGATGCTTGATGTTTATAGCGACTTCTGTCTGTTTCTGATTTAAGAATGGAGTAGAAGACAAAGCAGGGAGGTGATAATACATACAATCAATATAATAAGTAAATATAAAACTCTAGATATTAATATATAAATATCAATGTATTGAGAGACAGAAAAAGAGTTTTACCAAGAACCTTTATTGATATCCTTTTGGGATATCTTCCAAAAGATATTACTGCAGTTAGTGATGATGATGATGGTACACAATGCAGCCTAGCACGTCAGGCAGAATCTCCCACTGGTGTTTAATTGGGTGGTGACTGAGAGAAACGAGGGCCTTACCGTAGGCACGCGTTAGCGGTGCTGTGGGCCGAAGGTGAGAATATTCTGCCTCGCGTGTGACGTCACTGCCGGGCGCGTCTCAGTAGGAGGTTCTACAGCTCACTTTTTACTTAACGGATCAGCTCTTGGCCGAGTACACTAATCACTGAGCACCTGTTGGAAAGCAACTCGACATAAAAGTGCCGGTTTGCTTGTTGGTTATGTGCTTTGAAAACTGCTTTATTTCTGGGAATGTTGACTCAATGGATCTGGGAAAGGTAACTGAGATTTTCACAGGACACTAACTCGCTAGCCTACACTGCAAAAAAAAAAAAAAGGTGTTTATCTGCTCTGACGCGTATTTATCACCGGAAATACAAAGTTTTGTGGGTGCTGTTTGGAACTTCAAGAAGTAGCCTACCTGCCTAAAAACAGCTGGAAAAATGTCGAAACAAAGTGACCATGTAAAGCGTCCAATGAATGCCTTTATGGTTTGGTCGAGAGCCCAGAGGCGGAAGATGGCACTTGACAACCCCAAGATGCACAATTCTGAGATCAGCAAGCGGCTCGGAGGAGAGTGGAAACTTCTGTCAGACTCGGAGAAAAGACCATTCATCGACGAGGCCAAGCGTCTCCGCGCGGTTCACATGAAGGAGCACCCGGACTACAAATACAGACCGCGGCGCAAGCCAAAGAACTCCGTGAAGAAGGACCGGTATCAGTGTAATGTGGCTTATAACTTTGGGGAGCAGGACGCACTCAAAGGGGTACTAACGAATCCTGAAAAGACTGCTGCCGCTGTAGCCGCCGCCAGAGCGCTCATCAGTCACTCGGTACCAACAACCCCGTACCCTTACCTGGACATAAACTCGAAAATGTCAGAACTGTCGGCGACCACGTTTCCACACGCCTCACTTGACTATTCCGGACGTGTTGTTGCATTTCCCAGAATGGGAATCCTTGGTGCCACGCACACGCACCCTTCTCCGGGCAATCCTGCTTACATGATGCCCTGTAACTGCCCCGCGTGGACGGCCTCTGCTCCTCCTCCTCCTCCTCCTCTAGCTTATGTGGTTTTGCCGGGAATGCGCAAGACTCTGCACGAGCCTTACTCTGCATATGCAGCGGCCTTATGAGGGCCACGCGCAATGTAGATACTTTAACACTTTATTATAGTGTGCTCTAAGGACGCTTTTACTGGTTAACGCTTTTGTGCATCTCCCATTAAGTGTAGGGTGCACTTATATTTGAATAATAATAATAATAATAATAATCACCTAAATCTTGGCTTTAAGACATGCAGTTAAAACTAGACAGCAGTTTAGACAGAATAGTTAACCATCCTGTGTCTTGTGTGTGCTGAGGAATGTTTAACAAGACACGCAAAACTACTCATCAATATTTAAAGGTAGAGCCCTTTTAAGAAACTAAGAACCTGTAATTATCTAGTGAATCCTTAAAGTACCCCTTTTCTAAGGTTGACTTAATATGTATGAAAATGAAAATAAGCCAACCACACTGCCCTCTTTCATTTTTTAGTTTCCAAGAGAACAGGCGAATATACAATATCAGTCAGTCGGTCTTGCTTACTTCAGTGCATCCTCACGGACATAAAGCAAGTAAAGGAAACAAGGAAAAACGAGAAAATTAAAAAAGCATTTGGCATGTCAGATGCCATATATAGTAAATGATTTCATTGCTTACATTTTAAATGGAAAGAGACGTCAGTGAGGATACGTGTGTGATGGGCTCATGCAAATTTCAGAAAAAGCAACCGCATGAGTAATAAGCTATATATATATATATATATATATATATATATAAAGCCAGCTTGATGTATGAATTTGGGCAGATGTATAATAATTGAAGCTGCAACCAAATATTCTAGGGCCTTTGCTAATGCTTAAATGCTTATACTTTCTTCACTTATTATTATTATTATTATTATTATTAAGAACATCTGGTTACCTCCTTTGAACTAAACTAGATAGGTACCCGCATTTGCAACCTTATTTCATCACTGTGATGTACATAAAGGATGTAATAAATACAAAAGTATTATAGTGCATCAGTTCTTTTAACAATGCTGGCCAGGCTATGCCCATTAAGGTCTAGCGCCCAATGTTATTTGGAAATGTAACAGAGGGATCTGTTTCAGCTTTTGGCATTAAAGCTAGAATATGACATGGCTGAGTTTCTATAATAAACAATACAATACAATACAATGTAATTTCATTCTTAACCTTGTTGGGGAAAAAAACAGTCCAACAGAACACAGGTTGCCAACCCCAATTCGAATTATCAGCTAATTAACAGCGATGAAGTGGATGTGTTGGAACAGGAAAAACAATAAAATGTACAGGACACGGGGTACTGTAGCACCAGGGTTGAGAACCTGTGCATTAGGAAAAATCTCTAATGGTTTCCATTACATAATGGAAATTGGTTTGCTGGTTTTCCTTAGAATCAGATTCCATTAGAATTTTTTCAGTTACTATTAAATACCACAAGAACTCGACAGTGCTTTCTTAGATGATTACCATCAGAATAAAATTAAATAAACAATTAGGAACAACACGTTCTATTAAACTACTGTTACAGAAAATCAGAAACACAAAATAAGCTAAATGTAGAAGGAATTTACAGTGTACCCTGCAATCCCCCACCCTCCTTCCACATTATGTCGTCACTGCAAATGCTGTAGACGTCCTAGTATGAAACTAAACGAATTATCCTTTTATTGCAATTGCTGTAGCATGATTCATTGATCACTCATAAATTATTCAGCTGTTAACAGGAATAGAACCATTTCAAGGGTGACCTTCCTTGCATGCGCCACATTTATAATAGACAGGTGAGTACAATTAAGGATACATTTGGTTTAAACAGATAAGTTTTAATCTGGTTTACATCTTGACAGATCACCAATTTAGTAGCATGAGTGGAGCTTGTTCAGAGCCTAACAATCTGCAATATGATGTCCCACAATGCACTGTTACTCTCTTTATATAGCTGACTTCTTGGAGATGTAATTTTGTTTTTACCTTTAATCCTTTGAGCACTTTGAGATTTTGGACTCAACGACAACTAAGACATTAAATGTCCTGATAAAATAAAAATAAAAAAATATTTATTCTATTTTTTTTGGTTCCTAAGAGCATGCAAATGTTTGCACTCAACTGCAGTTATAAAGCCAGGTTCATGGAGTGTTTTACATCTAACAAGGACATGCTGTAATCGTTGTACAGCTGCTGCTCCCCAGTGGTGACAGCCAGGTATAATACGCCCTTGTAAAAACAGTACTCTTGTATATCAACATAGACATAGCTAGACATATCATACCTCCCATAATAGACACAGGTCTTTGCTTATGAAGTGTACCCAGTTCAACAGATCAATAAATATTCTCTGTTTTTATTCATCATAAACAGAGCAAAAACATTAGACTTTTTCACTGGCAAAGCGATTGTCATTTCAGGCACTTGTGAAAATGAACATCAAACATACAGTAATCGCTGTACTTAGTAATTCAGACAACAAACTTTGGCATCTTTATTTAAGTTTAGTTTTAAAAACCTTGCTTGTGACTGACTGTTAGTTTTGTGTGCAAATGAGTATGTACCCCACTGCTCTGTACAGTCCGAAATCTTTATTCATGGCTTTTTTCCCCCAATAAACAGACCCGAGATTTAATGTAAATCACTGTTGTAATTATTCACATGGAAGATCTTTCACTTTATGGAATGTTACTGAATCAGTAACATGCATCTTCAGTAGCCACCTTATCTTTATCAGGGTCACAGTGTATCCAGAGCCTAGGATGGAATAAACTCTGGATGGGATGCCTGTCTGTCGCAGAGCACTGTACACATACTCATTCACACCTAGGGGCCACTGTGCCACCTTAAACCAGTCCCATGTTCCAGCTATTTAAAACTATATGTTTAGATGCCATCTAAAGAGACAGGTAATAATATAAAGGGGAAAAAAAAACAACATAGTGTCTTAGTAAGGTGTTGTGCCACCACAAGTCATAAAAACAGCTTCAGTGCTCCTTGGTATAGATTCTTACAAGTCTCTGGAACTGTAGTGGAGGGATGAACACTATTCTTCCAAAGCCTAGTTGCTGTTTTGATAATAGTGGTTATACTGCAGTCTAACATGTCACTTCAAAATCTCCTAAATGTCTTTAATTGAGTTGAGGTGTTGTGACTGTGAAGGCCATAGCATAAGATTTGCATCATTTTCATGCTCATCAAACCATTCAGTGAGTCTTTGTGTCCTGTGGATGGGAGATATTGTCCTCCTAGTAGAGACCACTCCCCTCGGTGAACACAGAAATGTTTCATCATAGGATAAAAGTGATCAGTCACACTAATAATAATAATAATAATAATAATTTTTAGTCACCCTTTCCTGTAACAGGGTAAGTGGAGCCAAACCATGCCAGCAAAATATCTCTGATAACAGAGGTGCTGATATTTCATTTAATTTGTCATCAGTCTATAGTTTGTAACCTTAACAGAGAGACCATTAAACTACAGATAAAATACAGAATTTCTTATAAGTAAGGTTGGTATCAGCAAAATCATCTATATGCTTATCTACAAATGTCCTTTTTTAGTTTATGGGGCTTCTTAAATAGATGAAACATTGTTAGCCTGCAAAATAAAAGGAAAACTCAGTCGTACATATCCATCTCAATACATCATACAGGTGCATATTTTTCAGAAGAGCCCAGGAGCCGTAACTTATTTCTGCCCTGCAACATTGCATATGATATAACGTAAGGTATATCATAAGGTAAGGTACATCAGATATAAGGTAACGTGTACACATGGTAATACATGTGATTTTGCTCCCTACACACCTCTTGCTCCATCTATCAGCAAAGTGCTTCTTCTGGCATGGCCCCGTGCTCCTTACAAACAGGCATCAATAGGGTAGTATCAATACTGCTCTTCAGTATCGTCCCCTCAGGTTTCTGGACATGGTTAGGGGGAGTGTCACGGAGGAAAGCGATGACACTTCCCAGTAAAGACTACGAGAGAGGAATAGCCTATACAAGATCACCACTGAGATGGACTGGCACAGAATCACACCAATGGTTACAACCTAAAACACAACCAGCAAAAATATATACATAAGCTCATTTTGAGGTACTCTTATTTTCTTAAAATTTCTTGAAATCACAGTGCCAGTGGCAGCTCTCTTACCTTTTCCTTTTGATGCTCACTGAATAGGATGGAAAGGAGAACAAGGACTGGGTGACACAGAAACCACAGGAAGCAACCCTAAGACAACATATTTTTCATTACTTAAGAACATGACAAAATTCACAATTAATAGATGTAAATGCATAATACCCAGGTTTTAAAAGCCTACCCATATCATACATGACAGATGGACCTCTATCAAAGTATAAAAATATTAAATATAACTAGAACAAATCTCAGGAAAATATCTTAATTTATGAATTCTATGTAATTCATTCGTAGGAGCATTTATACACAAAATTTTGTATTCATGAAAGAAGCCTATTAGTTCAGAAAAAAAACAATATCATACAAGAGCTCCTGAGTTTGTGTAAATTTATGTATAATAACACTCATGAACGTAAACCATGACTGATCAGACTCAAATCAGGTTTCAGGTTTCCTTTCCTTATAATAATAACAATAACAACAACAACAACAGGGTTGCCACAATGGGCTAGTTTAAAAATACTTTGTGGCCACCAAGATCTTGTTTCACAGCAAATAATTGGAATTAAATTTAATAAATTTCAACACACAACAATTCACATGCAAAGTGTGGGTGCATATAATGTGTCTATGATGTACTCTTGACTGCCTATTATTAGGTCACTCCAAAAATTCACTAAATAGTAGCCTATACCACAAGTCAATTTCTAGCCTCTCGATTTAATTTTGTTTGAGGCTATGTCGTTATTAATGTCGTCCTGCCCCATCAAATCTACAGTCAGGTCCTGAAGTATTTGGACAATGACAGAGTTTTTGTGATTTTTGCCTTTATACACCACCACAATGGATTTTAAATAAAGCAATCAAGATGTGATGGAAGTGTAGACTTTCAGCTTTATTTTAAGAGGTTCCACAAAAATATGGCATTT
>CM074946.1:24120760-24143231 GCA_037577455.1 Pangasius macronema
CCATTGTGGTGGTGTATAGAGCCAAAAATGTTAGAATTGTGTCGATGTCCCAATATTTATGGACCTGACTGTAGATAATGTGTTCACAAAAAGTATATGGTTTATAATTACACTGACAGATTTGAAATATCAATCAGATCAACATAATAGGTTTCTTTGACATATCTTAATTGCTATATTGTGTCAATATTTCAGTTTTAATCAACTCAATTTTAAGGCAACCAGCTTACTTACTTTAAATTAAATCAACAAATAATTTTTACAGTGTAGTTAAACACTCAAACACCAATGGCATTCTACATCTAAAGAGGTTAAATATGTGAAGGGAAAACATTTGGGAGTATGTACACATTTCTTTTTTCTGATTTGTCATGGAAAATAGTTACATGCATGTTTTTTATTTTTATTTATTTATTTTTTTAAACATGTTACAGATTAACATAGACACCGTCCTGTTGACAATTTGTCCAATGTGATAGTTTGTCAACAACACGTTGCAATTTAGGCAATGATCTTTGACCTAGTTGGACTATACACACACACACACACACGCACGCACGCACGCACAGTTTTATAAAAGCTTATGACTTTCTCAGCGAGGAATCTCTAAACCATATTGCAATGCATTACATCCCATTTAGGACATCCTGGTAGTGAAACAGTTCATGGCAAAAAAGAAGAGAGATTGTGATATCTGTGACATGGCCAGTGCTTACAAACGCCTTGACCCTGACATGTTTCCCACCCTGAGCTTGTTTCTTCAAGCAGCACTTATAATACCTGTCAGCAGTTCCAGCTGTGAACGGTCATTTAGTGCATTGCGTCATCTATACACATGGCTTAGGCGAACACTGAGCAAGAACAGACTCAATCATTTGGTTGTTTTGTCAATTGAAAAAAAGATTCTCAGCAGTTTAAACACTAGCATGGTAATTAACGGTTTTGCTTAAGTCTCAGAGATACTCTCTGATGATTACTCACTCAAAGAAATAGATAAGACAGAATGATAGACATAGGCTTATATATAAGATGTGTGTGTATGTGAGAGAGAGAATATAATGAATTTTTACCTACTTTTTATTAACAGGACTGGTCTGTGATATGATAGAGGTGGGGTCAGAAACAAGACGGGAATGAATCAGGAATGGAGAATTGGGAGAAAGGCAAAGTAAGAAGTGTGTAATGCCTCCTCAACCCCCATATTTTTAAAAGTCATATAAAACAGAGTCATGACTCAGTGACAGGAACATAAAGTTCAAATGGAAGAGTAGATAAGGAACTAAGTAAAAGAATATGGCTTATAAATATGAATATATATGAATATTATAAAGTTATGTAGAATTACTTTGTTACTTTGTGTTTATTAGTAAACTAGATCTATTGCATAAAAATTGTTCTTGCCAAACATGTAAACATGTTATCCTTGGGGTTACCCTATTGAGCATGTTTTTTACTTACTGAAGACAAAACTGGAGGCAGAAAGACCCACAAACAAGCAGCAACTACAGGTGACTGCAGTAAAGGCTTGACAAAGCATCTCCAGGGAGGAAACTCAGCATTTAGTGATATCCATGGGTTCCAGATTTCAGCCAGTCGTTGACTGCAAAGAATGTGCATCCAAGTAGTAAAAATAAACCTAATATTTATGATTGTTAGTTTGTCCAATTATTTTTGAGCCTATGAAAATGGAGGGACTCTGTAAAAAATGGCTGTAATTCCTAAACAGTTAATGCATTATTTTTGTTAAACTCCTTAAAATAAAGCGGAAAGTCTACACTTCAATCAAATCTTGATTGCTTCATTTCAAATCCATTGTGGTGGTGTACAGAGGAAAAATTAGAGCAGATACTACACTTAGAGTATCGGTTTGGTGATATTGGTCCATAGACGTCGACGGTTTTCTGACGGGTGAAGTTTTTTTTTTTACAACCTTCTTGAATAAAACCAGGAGAACCTTACACAGGGAAGAATAATGGGACTGCTAGCGGAGAGGACTGAGCAATCACCAGCCCAAGCGACCTTTCCAAGATGTTTTCACAGTAAAAGAAGAAAGACAAGAACTATATCAAAGGTGATAGGAGACTAGTAAACTGGGCCATTTGTAGCCACAGCAGCCCCCACTCAGCAGGACATGGACACAAGCAGAGGCAACCCAGCAGGCAAAAGCAGTACTGCAGCACAAGAACATTGGGCCTCATTAATCAATCTTTTAGTAAAGTTGTGTACAAGTTGTATATTTGGTTTGGTTGTCCAAACCAAACCAAAACATTCCACTGATTTACAAGTTTCAGAAACATTGATTTTCTTTACATTCATATGATGATCAACTTTAAAGTGCAAAACACTTTCCAAACACAGTTCATTTGCATGCAGTGAGGCCGCCAACGCTCCACAAAGGTTCAAGTACACAGATAACACGACATAAACAATGAGGGTAAAACCTGAAAGGCACTTCACTTTCAATGAAACTGAACTTTTAGTCCGATTTCCAACTTTCTGTCTTTACCTACAATAAAACTGAGTGAGGAGTGTCAATAAAAAATTTAATAATATATAATATCAAAAATATTAATAATTGAACATTAAATCTTACATCTGTTGAGGTGTTTGTTTACGACTTACAGCTATGTGCAGACAGACCGGCCCTTCCTCTGTTTATACAGCAGCATTTCCTTTACTGTCGTATTTGTCTTAATTTATGGATCATCATATGGACCATCTCTATCAAAACACATCCTCATGCCAGTTAGCTAGGTCAGGGACTGTCATTAAAAATTTTGTTAAAAACAGTCATTTCATATTACTAATTAAAGGATATGGGGGGGGAAAAAAGAAAGAACGTGAGCAACACATCCATAAATGAAGACAAATAAAACATAACAAAAGAACTGCCATCATATAAACAGAGCATGGGCCAGTCTGCACATAGCTGTAAGCTGTAAACATCACCTCAATTTCATACATAAAAGTGCAGTAATCCATTCAATTTATGTGATTTATAAGTCTTCTTATGCCTAAGTTTACACACACTCAGGAGCAGAATACAAACAATTTTCTGAATTTACAGGGTTTTCATGAATACCAAACTTCTTGTGTGAAATCTTGTACAGACCATTTTACAAAGAAATGGCCACTTTCTAGCTGATAGGTTTTGTTTCTTTATTTCTAAACAATCCTCCTTCCTCATGATGCCATCTATTTACTGACATACACCAGTCCCCTTCCCAGCAAAACACCCGGAAAAACATGATGCTGTTACCTCCCTGGGTCATAGTATGGATGGTAATTAAAATTATAACCCTTTTCCTCCATATATAGTGATGCTCATTACGGCCAAACTGTATTTTTGTCCTCCAAAAGGTTGGTCTTCATCCTGCTGATCACCTGCAAACCTGGGTCTGGCTTTTTCATGGCGGTCTTGGAGTATGGGCTTCTTTCTTGTGCAACATCCATTCAGGCCATGGTGAATGCACATATTTGTTACTTGATGCCTCTAACTCCTTCTTGTGCTGTTGTCATGGGGTTCAGTTGAACCTTTTGGACCAAAATTTGTTCATCCCTGGGAGTTAATTTGTGCCTCCTTCCTTAACGATGTAGTGTTTGTTTGGTCCCAAGATTTTTATGTTTGTATGCAATTGGATGTACACATGCTCATGCTTCAGTTGTGTGGAAACAGGACTTGTGGAGGTCCATAATTTTCTTTCTGAGTTATTGGCTGAGATGCTGGGATTTTCCCATGATTTCCCCAAAACGCACAGTCTCTAAAGGTAGGCACTTTTACAGCCATATGTGCACTCTCAATTATCTCATAATTATGACAATTCTTCTCAAAGATTTTTTTCAAATAATTGGATATTTACCATGTTTTCCTTTCTACCAATTCAAAATCAAGCATTCTTTATGGTATTTGATTTAAGTGAGAATGCAGGGATAATGTTAGCTAGCTATTTATTTTTTCAGTAGCAGTTTTTTAGCAAGGCAAGGATAATAAGCTGTTTATTTTTTTAAACTAACCTAAGAGAGTCCACAGTCCCACCTTCTTGTTTTCTGTTGAAGAAACACTCTCTGGAGGCGGAGGTTCATTTATTCACAGTACAAAGTTTATAATATAATAGTTTATCAAGAATAATCATTTATTTAAAATATTCCTAAATTCCAATTACAAAAGAAAGTAGTCCTAAACATGACTTCTTATTAGAACAAAGAGCTTCTCCTATGTGAGTGGAAAATTTAAATTATGTGTAATGTTTATATTATGCAATCATTTTTGCTCATTTTGATAAAGGGTGCCAATAATTCTGTAAGTCATTGAATTTTAGTGAACAAACTCTAAAATACTGTGAGAACCTTTTTCTTGTTACAAACGATTTATTAAAAATCATTAGAAATTCAAATCTACAAAATACAATTTTCACTGAATGATTTTACAGTAAACGTTCAGTGTCTAATAAAGGCTTTAAGTTACAATCAGTAACAGATGGCATATAGCCCATTACTAACATGTTATCATAAACTAACAAGTGCTTAATTCTGTGAATTTTCTGTACAAATAATTCTCGAACCACATAACTTGGTGAACCCTGTAAGTAGGTCTGGGCAATCTGAAAATATAACAATCAATGATAAATGTCCCATTTTTTTTTCCAACTCTTACAAACTCTAAATGCAAATTTAAAACAGTCACTGTCTGATAAACAAAGGATCATCGAATTCAGTTTTCCTGAATCTAACCCTAGAGCTAGCAAACCTACACTCACCTTCCACTTTATTAGGAACACCTCTACACCTGCACATTCATGCAATTATCTAATCAAATCAGTCAATCAAGTGGCAGCAGCACAGTGCATAATATCATGCAGATAAAGATCAAGAGCTTCAGGTAATGTTCACATCAAACACCAGAAAGGGGAAAAATGTGATCTCTGTGACTTTAACCATGGCATGGTTGTTTGTGCCAGATGGGCTGGTTTGAGTATTTCAGAAACTGCTGATCTCCTAGAATTTTCCACACAGAACAGCCTCTAGAGTTTACATAGAATGGTGTGAAAAACAAAAAAACATCCTGTGAGCAGAGGGTCTGCAGCCTGAAACACTTCGCAGATGAGTGAGATCAGAGGAGAAATATCCAGCCTCATTTGAGCTGACAGGAAGTCTATAGTAACTCAAATAAGCACTCTTTACAACCATGGTGATCAGAAAAGCATCTCATTGCACAACATATCAAACGTTGAACCTAGAACAGCAGAATACCACATCAGCTTCCACTCCTGTCAGTCAAGAACACGAATCTTAGGCTATCATTAGTATAGTTGATGGCCAGTTGAAGACTGTCCATTTTTTTTTTTTTTTTTTTTTTTTTTAACTTTGGGGGGGTACTTGAGCCTGAGCCCACGACAGCTTTAGGTTCCTGTTCTTGGCTCACAGGAGTGGAACCCAATGTGCTCTTCTGCTTTCATAGCCCATTGATCACAAGGTCGATGTTTTGTGCATGCTGAGATGCTTTTCTGGCCACCACCGTAGTAATGAGTGATTGAGTTTCTATATCTTCCCAGCAGCTTGAACTACCTGGCCATTTTCCTCTAACCTCTTTTATCAACAAGGTGTTTCCACTTACAGAGCTGCAGCTCACTCAATGCTTTTTGTTTTTCGCACCATTCTGTGTAAACTCTGGAGACTGTTGTGTGTGAAATTCCCAGGAAATCAGCAGTATCTGAAATACTCAAACCAGCCCATCTGGTACCAAAAACCATGCCATGATCATAAAATAACTCAAACAGTAGAAATTTAGGGGAAAAAAAAACAAAACAAAAAAAAACTAAAAGAGGATTCAAGAAAACAAAAGAACTACTTTTGTAACTGCTCACATTAGAAATAAGAGTGAAAGCAGTACAATCTTCAGCTTAGGGAAAAAAAAATATATACACATGCGTGGCAAGAATTTGCAAGGCAATTCTGACAACGTAGAAGTGCCCCAGGCACATGACAAAATATAATAATATCCAGCAGATTTCTATAGGGAATCAAACTGCATCCAGGTACAGGGCAAAATTGTCCTGTACAACCATACTAAGGCATTTCACGAACATCATCCCACAAGTAATTAAAATTTTTTTTAAATACTTTAACAGAATACTCTTTTTAATATTAAACTAAAATGTTTAGTATACAGCATGTATTTATGAGCTTCCCAGCTAGTGTTCCTATCTCAGCCTAAACACACACTGTGTAAGGCTGGGAAATGACTCCATTGATGGGAGTTCCCCGTTTCAAAATAAACTCACAAAGCAAATTATTAACCAGCAAACTGGTTAAATATGATAAGTGGGTGTAGATACACAATTAAAAGTGGATTTATGCCAAGTTTAACTAAAATGCTTATACAAGACAGGGAGAAAACAAATAATTCCTTAGTAGACATTTTCATTTATATAATCATTGACATCCTTCAAAATAATTGCTTTACAATGTAAACTAATTTATTACTTGTTGCTTGTGACAGTTGGGTTTCCTTCTCCCAGCAATATATTTAAACAATGCAGCACTACTAAGTCTTAATGAATAGATGCACACAAGTTTTTACATAGTGATTTCATAAACTAGGCAGCAGGTCTCAATAATTTGGCATGAATAATTTCCTCCTATTATGATTTCCATTGGCTAAGTAAGGTTAGGCATGAAGTGATGTTATCTGCAACGGATCTCCTATATTTTTTAAATACTCTTATTTTCACTCTCAGCTTTAGCCTTTGGTAATGCATAGTAAGTGAAATTCTGCCTTTTTTTTTTTTTTTTTTTTGCAATTTCATTTAGACATGACAAGGTCCTTATTGTAATAAATTCACAGATCATCAGAGTTACTAAAACAAAGTGCATCTTTCTGTTATGCGCTTCAGTAATGCACTGTTATTCATATAAATCTCATGAGAGAAATCTCAAGGAGATGCAAAGAAAAACCAAACACTCAAGTGAGAGAACCTCACCATGAACACTGTAGAATTCACTTAATTTTCAGGTCCTGACATTTGAGCCATTGGAGAGAGGATTCTTCTCTGAGGGATCGTTTTCCACAGGGCTAAGCTCAATTGGTGTAGTTGCATCTGTGGGAACCAGCTCTCGCCTCTCGTTGCGGTAATGGCGCGTGATAACCCATGCAGCACAGCCCAAATAAACTATCGTCAGCAGGGTGAAGTAAAAGAAGTACACAAAAAACTGGAAGAAAAACATGACATAAAATGTAGCTGCCAGATAGACCAGACCACACACCATTAAATTCCATCATTGTGTATTAACAAATGTAGAGTTTTAAAAAGTCAGAGCATTAGCAGCGTTACTCTGTTTTTCTTTTTGTTTTTTTAACGCAGTCAGTTAATGCTTTAATACACTGTTTAAAAGTATAACGTATGAATTGCATTATTAGGGCAAGTACAGTACATTTTCGCAGTACATTTTCGATATAGTCCTTTCACAAAGTACTAACTGCATAGTTATTTCCCTGGTAACCATCAGGTGCTTGGAGAAAAAGACTTGTCTATTTTAGTTATGCTTTGTTTGAGTGGAGGTCACAACTTGTAATTCCCAACCTTCACCCAGGAAAAGCCAAAGGAAACCTCCCCCCAACCCCCCCAAGTTGAAATTCCAATTTGTCTACTTGGGGTAGTCTTCTAGGTAGCTCCTTCCCTATTTACAAAGTGGCATCAAATCAACATGGCTGCACACAGCATCAGAAGTAAACCCCTCACCTTGAAATTAGTTATACTGTATATACAAGTATTTGCTTTAGCTCAATCAACATGCAGACACTTGTTAAATCTGTAACACTGACTACACAGATCGCTGGCTGAGTCAGGAAAATATTCATCAGTTAACTAGCTAGCTTGCTGCTAACAAAAGATATCAACTTCCTATGTCGAATGTACTGAGATCAAAAATGACGTCAATTTGACCTGCGAATTGCCACTTAAGACGCAAGCTGAATGCAGCAATAAGATGTAGACGCTATATCTGGACACCTCTAGTCTCAACCAGGTGAACTGTGAAGTTTTCTGAAAAAATAACAAATAGGAGAGCACCTACTCATATGCATATTATCCGTTTAGAAGAAAATTAGCTGTTCATTCCAAATGTATATGCACACTGGTGGGGGGAAATGCAGTACATTTTCAAAATAGTCCTTTCACTAATCACTTGACTATAATATAAACTGGAGTACAGTCACCTCTGAAAGACATTCGAGTTTGAGATCAAAAGATGAACTTGGCAACTTTGATAGCAGACCACCCAATTTTTAAGTGACCAAAAGTATAGGAAAGATAATCTTAAAGTAAATTAAAGTAAATATCATCCATGGACATCACCAAACTGTTGCATTCTTCTTTTGTAGAGCAGAGCTCCTTCCCAAAATGCATAAAGCTGGCACTGACCCCTATGTGGAGCATCATGCTTAATCTGCTTCACTAAATCACTTTGGGGAAAGAGCATCTGCCAAATAACTAAATGTAAATGCAAGCAGCAGGAATCTGGCTTTGTGTCATTCAATAACTACTAACGAACAGCATTTCTGTTTTATATAAGCATAAATAAAGGTCATATTGCTTGTGCCAATGAAAAAATGTTGCTTACCTGTGAGTGTACTGCCAGAGCCAGGCCTCTCTTATCTACCACAATTAGAGTAATTATAGTCTTCAAGATCGTCCCCAGGAAAGTGTTTATTCCAAAGACTAAAGCACACAGCTCTTTAGTGAGAGAAGAGGCAATCTGAAAACTAATTTAAAAAGACACCAGAGAAAAAGACAAAGTTTATTTTCTTTTCTGTTTGCTTATGTTCTCTTTAACCCATCAGATGGATTTTTCTTTTCCCTTAATGAGGGTTTCACTGATGTACACAGCATACAATTAACTATGAGTGCTTTACATTTGCTTAACATTATGTTAAGCCTAGCAAAATAAATTGCAGTAAAGTGGTCATATAACTCTCCTGCTGGCACAACATGCAGTCACCTCACACAAAAACAAAAATGCTACCTAGAATCAATTTATAGCTTTTGCATGCAATGTGAGGAGAAAAAAATAACAGAGCCCAATGCCAAGAGTCATCCCCTTACACAGGAGATGGTCATGGAGAAATAAGTCTGTATTTTAAAAAAACAATATATCTAAACTATACATAGGCATAAACTAAAATTATATTTTGTCTGGATATCTCAGATGGCTGACGTATTGGCTCAACAATACCAGCTACTTACCATGTTACATAACATTTCAATAACAAAAATAAAACACACCATGACTCAAGTGCAAAGATCACTCCAGGATAGTGGATAACTTTCTCACTGAATGCTTTTTAATAGTGAAGATGATTACTCAGAGCCTGCAGTACTCACGTAGCAATGGGAACCAGGAACTGGTAGAAGCCTCTGAAGAGAATATAGGCAGTGTAACACACCCAGATGTTGGTGGTTGTACCCATGAGAAGCAGCAAACCAGCCTGAGCTGCAGTGATCACCCCAATTACCAGCTCTGACCAGACCTTCCATTTGATCTTCACAAATCCTGCCACAAATGACGTGATCGCACCTGGGACAAATGGTACTAAGCATTAGTTTCTAAAGTACTAATCATATTTTAACTATTATCACACTGTTCAATAAATAACATTACATTTTTATAATTTAAAATACTACTTGCTTATTGTAGCTATAATGTTAACTTGCCAAAGTCAGTGCAGCCGTTTATAAAATCTGAACTTTGCCTGTTCTGTAATATTAAACAAGAGCTGTAAAATCTGTCTATAGGGTCACTGTGACAAGTCAAATGTAGGTGGAATGTCATGGTAACAATGCAAATTAACAAAACCCTAAACAAATAAAACACTGTCAAAGTGATATTTCCACATTCCAATGATGCTTTTGAGGGTTACAATAGTAGTGTGCCTTGCAACATATTCAAACAAACAAGTGATGTGTCCTTCATTCATTTTAAAAACTTTAACTCTTTTTAAATCACACTATTGTCAAAACACCCACAAAAACTTCTCTGGAACTGCAAAGATCAGTCTGAATGCACACAAGACACAATAAACGTGCCCAACTGCATATTATAGGCCTTTCCAAATATTAGTATCATAAAGGCCAATAGGGTGATAATTAACAAATGTTAATCATTACATTGTGCAGCCATAAAGCTGAAATATCACAGAATCTAGCTTGTTGCTGCAAAGTAAGTCATAGCTCACTGAGGTAGATTTTAGGGGGGAAAAAGACCAGCTCTGAAAGGCATTTTTACATGACAGAACATCAAAACACTAAGCTTTACACTAAGTGATGACCCGTGTCAGTTTCACAAAGAGCTGCACAATTATTTTTTTCCCCTCGTTGGTGCTTCATTGATACATACTGTGGCAATCTTGTTGGGCTTTCAACCAGAGCGTTTATGATTCTTTTGCATATACCCCAGCATATTCTGCAAATCTGGTCTGCAAATTCTAGCTTAGAGTCTTTCAGATGGATTCAGGATTAAAATTATTGTAATATTTGATAACATTAATTATTGGCACAAGCCTTTTCTCCTCATGATGGCTGTAGTTTCTTAGACATCACAGATCCTGTGCAACTCACCAAGCAAAGTTGAGGCAGCTTCGACCCCTCCATTATAGACATGCTTCTGCTCTGTGGCTGGATACAACTTGTTCCACAGGATATGCACATAGAACAACACCAGGTAATAGCCAGTGGAGTTGAACACCCACCACAGGCTCCACAGTCTCAGGCTGGGGACTTTCACAACATTGCGCATCTCCTTCAACATCTCAATGAAAATGTTCATGCTGGAGGAGGTACCACAGCCACCTGCTGAGGCTTTATTACCTTCTGCAATCACTTCATCTGGTTTAATTTTGTCCAGTTCTGACGGAGTGGCAGGTCCCTCCTCATGCCTGTGTTTCTGGTTAAAAAACAGACTTCGTTTTGGCCACGGCAAGCAGGTGGAAAGCAACAAGCCAAAAGAGACAAAGCCCAGTGAGATGGCACTGAGAGTGTTGTATGTGATGTCAGCCAGTGACATACACAGCTGGCCCGTCACTGAACTGATAAACACACCCAGCAGCACAGAGGAGCGCGAGTAACTGGCCACACGCTGATACACATTTGCAGGAACAAGTGAAAAAATGTAAGAGGAATAGGCCACACGGGCCGCCATCGTGATGCCATAAAAGAACTCCATGAACTGCATCTCCAACAAGGAGGTGCCCAGCAGTAGTAGGAGCCAGATGGAGACATGGCTCATGCTTTGCAGGACCAAGACAGGCTTATACCGCAGGTAGTCAGTCAGCAGAAACACAGGCACCAGTACAGCCATGTACGAATATGAGAGCACTGGATTAATCTCATTTGTGACCTGCAGAGACCATGAAAACAGAAAGCAGTAAGAAAATTTAGAATGAGCTTATCCATTACGATGAACAGGCTTAGAACAGCCAACGGACTGTAGATACAATCGCTTCAATTCGCCAAAAAAGATACAGAAATAGCACTAATTTCTCATTTTAATTTTTTATGTTTTAGCCAAGGGCACACTGGTGCAGTGGTTAGCACTGCTGCCTCAATAGCTCAATAGCTACTGTCTGTGCAGAGTTTCCAGGCATATTCTCCTAGTGTTCATGTGCGTTTCCTCCGGTTTCCTACCACCTTCTAAAAAAAACTTGCCAGTAGGTGGACTGGCTATAATAAATTGCCCCTAGGCGTGAATTAGTGTATGAATATGTGAATCCACCATGACCCTAGCCAGGAAAAAGCAATTACTGAAGATGAATGAATGAAATCATTCATTTTACTATCCTGACAGATGGTTCCTGATTTACGCTTACTAAAAAATTACCAAAAGTACCCATATTTAACTGTTTAATTATAAATTGAAATACAATTCCAATGCAACATCACAAACTGAAGGATTAAGAGACCATTGCGATAGTACAATTTCTTACAGACAGATGCCTTAAACGACAGCATGTGTGACCCACTTAGCAGGAATTTAAACTCTGACCGAGTCTGTGCACGAGTACATGTGTTTCTAGTGTTTCAGCTGCAAGAGGCAGTGCAGATGACTGGGACAACTAATCCAAAATAAATGACCCCAGAGCACAAAAAAACAAAAACACAGGAACAAGAACAAAAACAAAGATCAAGCCAAAAAAATCCCAGACAGAAAATGTGAAAAAGAAACAGAGTCAAAAAAGACAAAAGAAATCTATATCTTTAAAATAAGTATTAGTAGCTAGTATATTTTACAATTTTTGGGGTACAATATTTATTTAATAACTGATAAGCAAATACATAAGTAAACTCAATGACAGTTTCATTTCATATTTCAATCCACATTTACTGTCATTACACTTTACACAGGTGTACCGACACACAGGTGACAGGTGAAAAAGGTGACTCTGTTATACTGTGGGATGCATTTTTTTGTCAGCATGGTTTTGGTCTACTTGTCCCCTTACAAAATTGTATAAAATCATTCTGACTGATCATATTTATCCCATCTTTAAAGATTTCCATATTGATGGAAGTGTCTCTGCCCCCATCCACAGGGCACAAGGGCTATATATAATATCCATCATTACACATTAAATCTGTTTTCATGGCACTACACCTTAGTAAGACACTTCGTTTTCTTTTAATTTGTCACCCGGCTGTATAATGGTCTGCAATTTTTTTTCCCCCCTCAATTGAGAAGGGTCCACATCCAGAACAAAAGAGTATAAAAAAAGGACTATAACATACAGTTCCCTCTGAAAGTATTGGAATGGCAAGGACACTACTACAAGACATCTGGGTTTGAGATCAAAAAATGCATGAGACAATAGATCAGAATTTCAGCTTTCATTTCCTGATATTTA
The DNA here is from genome assembly GCA_037577455.1 of Pangasius macronema. Lineage (NCBI taxonomy): Eukaryota > Metazoa > Chordata > Actinopteri > Siluriformes > Pangasiidae > Pangasius > Pangasius macronema. The sequence continues at coordinate 24,133,653 of CM074946.1, forward strand.
CATCTAGCTGCATTAAACAACATGGCTCCTTTTGTTTGAACCCACCCATTTTTGTAGTGATCAAAAATATTGGACAATGTGACTGACGGTGTGCCCTGTTAGATTGATTGTTTAAACAATTAATTGCTCTGAATGTCTTCTCTTCGATAAACCAACTAATTATTTGCTCTTGCTCTTTGATAAACCAACATGAAGACCAGAGAGATGTCTGAGAGAAAAGCAAGCCATTCTGAAGATGAGAAAAGAGGGAAAAGCAATCAGAGACATTGCACAAGCATTGGGCATAGCCAATACAACAAAGGAATGTCCTGAAAAAGAAAGAAACCACTGGTGTACTAACAACCAGACATCAAACAGGTTGGCCAAGGAATACAACAGAAGCCGATGACAGAAATATTGTGAGAGCTGTGAAGAAAAACCCCAAAACAGTCAATGACATTACCTACAACCTCCACAGGGCAGGGATGAAGGTATGGCAGTCCACTATTCAAAGAAGACTTCAAAAGCAGAAATATAGAGGTCATAGCACAAGATGTAAACCACTCATCAGCAGTAAGATTTCGAAGGCCAGATTTTAATTTGCATAAAGTGTGGAGAAAGATCCAGGATCCAAAACATTCTGGAAGTAGTGTCATGGCTGGGGCTTGCATGGCACGGGCTCACTAATCTTTACTGGTCATGTAACTCATGTTGGTAGCAGTGGAATGAATTCAGAAGTCTACAGAAACATTATGTCTGCCAGTTTATAGAGAAATGTATCCAATCTAACTGGGAGAGACTGTCTGTACTTATACGTTTGCTCACCGAATAACTGGGTGCTCTGCCAACAAGGGTGCCATGTTCCAAGTTGTTTAACACGTCTAGATGTAAATATCAGGAAATGAAAGCTGGAATTCTATACTATACCATCTTATTTTCAGCTTTACCATCTTTCATCTCAAACCAAATGTCTTTAGTGTATGGCCCTGCTGTTCAAATACTTTTGGAGGGGACTGTGTAATAAAGAGTATACAGGGTGGCCATAACCAAAGGGATGCAACATTCCAGTTCAAAGTCACTAGAATTGATACAGATACAAGGTGACTACGCATTTATATAATAACCTAAATCTTAATCAAGTTTGAGACCCACCTGCTCTCTGGTGAAGTTCTTCTCTGTGCTAAGCAGGTAAGGAGTGATGAAAGACTCGCCTGGCTTCAGTTGAACCATGAAGCCATAAAAACAGAGGAACATGACTGACCATTTCCAGGTCGGAGGTGTTCGCAGCTCAGTATTCAGCTCTACTTTAGAGTTGAGCTCATGCTCAGGTGGTTCTTTGAGCTCCTTTTCAGTTTCATTACTATTTGCCATTAATTCTTCCTTAAATTCCACATTTCTATTTACGCTCGCAGCAGATTCTGCCATATTCTACAGTAAACTAATCACGCTGTGATTTCAGATGGTGATAATACCACACTCTACGTCAATCTAAAGGATTTCAAGTACTAAAATCCAAATGCGTTATGATGGCCTACCATCCTCTTTAAGCTATTTCCACACAGTAGGAATGGCTCAGAAGCAGGTCCGTCATACATTAGCTTCTATGTTAAATTTTTTTGTTAAATCAGTAAGTGGCCCTTTTCATAAATTCAGAGGTGTTAAGACACACACTAACATTCCATCTGCAAATAAGTGACTGTTAAGTTAACCATCGTCCAGCCTCCAGGTCTTACAGGGATCGAGAAAGCCTACCTCGCAATGTTTCCCATTCTGCAAAACATAAAAACACAAAGCAGTTTTCAGAACATAATCCAAAGTCTTAAACTGACTCTTCTATTAACTCTTAATACAATCATATGATGTACTGAGTGTAAAGAAATCAGTCAATGCCTGTAACAGTTACGAGATAAACATTAGCTAATATGATACAGCCAGATTAGACATAACAAGGGGTTATCTGAGGGTAGCTCCATAAAGTATTATTCTACAATAAATATTCTTTATGCTAAAAACAAAAAAGCTACCTATTGAGATTCTGATCATTTATTCTTAGTAGAAGCTGGGCTCGTTGTTCTTAACTGCATGTTTTTTTTCCATTTCTCACGATTATATCAATAATATACATCTTTGTACTCATAACTTAATAAGTCATAAGCCAATTCAAAATACTGCTGTTAGGCTCCTGACGGGCACCAGAAAGAGGGAACACATCTCTCCTGTCCTGCCGTCCTTTCACTGGATACCAGTCAAACATAGGATTAAGTTTAAGGTGTTATTATTTGTTTTTGTATCTGTGCATTGCACAACACCAAGAGCTTTAAGATCTAACCAGCTGCTGTTAACTATTCAGCACACTTGAACAAGGTTTAAAATATGAACACACAGGGGGGGGAAATTGTTCATTGTTGTTTGAAATGACTTTATTGTACAGCACCTTGGCCGACTTTATTTGCAATATACATAAGGAATAAAACTCTATTACAAACTAAAATGCCAGCTGTTGTTATTCAGACTTGTGAATGAGATGCAGATAAACAAAGATATTCAAGAAATACGCAAAATGCTTTACTGAACAGGTGCAACCTGTTTGCACTGTAATTCTTTCATTTAGCAAGAGCTCTTGGTATCCAACATGCCATGCACAACTATCATTGCATATAAAATAAACAAACAAACTTAACTTACCCAATTACCCTGCCTTATCATTTGGTGAGCCGAATTAGCCTTGAGGTTGCTGTTGACCAACCGTCCAGACTAGTTACAAGAGCTATCTGTTAATCCAAACCATACTAGTGAGAATGCGGGTGTTTTTTCAGTAGGGCAACAGACTGTACCCGGATATGTTTAATCAATATCTGAACCTGCTTTAGAAAAAAAGCACACATGCATACATATCTAGACAGGAGCCGAAAATGGTTAGCACGGATTCTGCAGTTGCAGCATATATACACACGTGTGTCCGAAACGGGGACTCACGTGACCTACACATGTGACACATCCGGGTAAACTAGATGGCGGTCCCTCTACTGTGTTCGAGGCGACGTCGCAGCTTGTAATTCCCCCCTACAACCGGTAAAAAAAAAACAAAAAACACTGAACTCCCTCCTCAGCTTCAGATGTCAACTCGGGGTAGTCTTCTCAACTACTGCTGCGTTCGCGGCCCCTTATAAGTGGTAATGTGTAGGTTAAAAACCTCAACGTAAAAATGCGCGAAGTGGAAAAACTTCCAGATGCCTCCACGAAAGCGTGTTTTTGTTGCTTTGTCAGAGAACATAAAGCTCATAAAAGCTTCTTTAACCACCCCTTTTTTGCAGTTACAGAATACTGTAAAAGTTTGACTTGAATATTCCAATATTGGCAAAAACAGAGTAGGACTCGTATAAACCATTCTTACAAAGAAAATGAAAGAGGGAAAAAAAGCCATTTTCGGTATCTAAAAATACATTATGTTAAATAAAATAAGTACATTGAAAAATACAAGTTTGAAAAATACATAAAAAGTGTCAAAAATACTGTGCGCATTTGGAATGGGTAAACAAAATGTCGTCATCAGAGGTGGCCGGAAGTGGGGAAGCTGCGGGGAGAACTCTTCAGCTCAGCACTGCTGTGTACATGAAGATGTGGAGCAGTTACAGGCAGGCGTGTGAAAACGGGACCGTCTTCTGTAGCGAGTACACTTAATTAACGGATTTTATCCGGGAGAGTCGCTCAGTCGAAGCGGATTCACCACAAACCGATCACATTCTTATATTTCGTGTAAAAAGTCACCGTCATGTAGTGGCACCTTCGGTACTTTTTTTTTTTTCAATTAATATTTTATTCAACGTCACAACTCACACAACAAATGCAAACAATAGATAGAAAAAATCAATTAAAAATGAATAAATATTAATTAATTCAGAAGTAAAGAGCTATACATTGGGTACATAGGGGTCACAAGTATGAAAGTCTTTAAGATGGATAAAAGTTCAAGGCTTTTCAGTCAAAAGTCCTTTTTATTTTTATTTTTTTTTTAAAGCTTTGGTGTTCCTTACACCCTTCCATGCTTCAAGATACTGTTAAAGCTCAAAGTTAAAGTGTACAAAATTTGGTACCTTTTTGACGAACATTTATGAGTATGATATTTACCTAAAATAATAAATAAGCTAAGAACAAAAAAAATATTTTCTGAAGATTTGTGTTAAAATATAACATTTTTATCTTCCAAAATAATGTCAGCTCCAGTAATCTCCTTAAAGAAAACCTTAAAGACACTCCAGAAAAATTTAGTACAAATACGATCAAAGAAGAGATGAGGAATATTCTCATCATTCAAATTACAAAATACACATGTCAGATGAATATCTTTCTTAAATCTTTTTATGACCTGGTTTACTTGGTAAATACATGGAATAATTTTAAATGAAACCTCTCGAATTTTAGTGGTGACACAATATCTCCTAGAAACCATGAAAGCTTCCTCCCACTTAATATCCTGAAAACATGAATTTCAAATGTCTTTAGCTGGAGGTACAGTAAATGACTGACACATCTAAGGAAACTATTGTTGCATTTTTTATCAATAATACTTATACCATCTAACTTTAAATTGATGTCAAGATTCATATTCAGATCAACAACATCAACGACACAGAACATATGAAGGAGCCCAGAAGGTATAGCATCAAAGACAATTGCATATTTCTTAGCAGATATTGGAGGTTCCTATCTATCTAAAATTTCTGCATATGAAAGCAGATAAGTGTTATGGTGAAACAACAGGGTTACCAATAAAATATTATTTCTAAACCAATATTTAAAAAAAAATATATTTAATATCTTTATTATTCCAAATCATACATCTGTGGGGAGACTGATTGTGTTTATATACCATCAATCAAGATAACAGAGCTTGTCTATGAAACTTAGGTAGCTTAATAGGAATTTTATTAATATCAATGTTACAACTGAGGAGAAATTTAATACCACTAATTTTGTTTTTAAAACAAATTAAATCAAATTAAATTTAGGATATAATACCACAATGTGTCATTTGATTTAATGGAGTTCTGAATCAATTTAATCTTAGAGATAGTATTAGAAATTTCAAGGTAAATTACACTTAAACCACCTTGATGAAATAAATTACATAATATACCTCTATTTAAGTAATGTGGCCTATTATACATTTAATAAAATTATATATTTTCTTATTAGCTAATAATTGACTGTGGAGCCTCTAAAATCATTGCTGTATAAGCTAACCATGACAACGCTTCAGTCTTTGGCAGCAGTATTCTACCATTCAAAGATAAATCTCTAATTAGACAAGCATTAAACATCTTTTGCACTTTCTCAACTAATGGGAGATAGTTCAGTTCTTTCCATTTGATTTTTGCATACTTTAATCCCTAAATGTGATGCTTTGTCTTTAATTGGAATGCCATGTAATTCCACCATACCATCAGTTATATCTTTCAAAGGAAAGAGTTCACATTTATTAATATTTATAATTAAACCTGATATTAAAGAAAAAATATTTAAACACTCAAGTGCTGCATCTGTTTCTTTATCACTTCTCAAGAATATGGTTGTGTCATCTGGAAGCTGTGAACATTTTGCTTCTTTGTCAAAAAAAGAAATACCTTGAAATGTTTTTTTTTTTTTTTTACATGAAGAAACAACACTTGCGTAACTAATAAAATTAAGGGAGCTGCAGAGTTTTACACCTCTAGAAATATTAAATCTGGGGGTTGTTCCAAACACAAGCTGTTCCTACTTGGGAATTCAGAGTGCACCAGCTTCTGCAAGTTGCAATTCTGTGACGTCACTTCAACACGGCAGCACTCACTGAAAAGTAAGAACAGGAATTTTTAAGCAGTCATTTGGGTTCCTGTTTATATTTGAAATCACCAAATACTGGGTGATATTTTGATAATGAAAATGTTCGTGTTCTGCATTTTTTTTACCAGATTATTATTAAAAATAATTTTATAGACAGCTTACAGTGAGTATTCATTTTATTTCTGACTTCAGACTTCAGTTAACATAAAGACTATATAAAGTGCACTGAGACTACAAAAAGTACACATTAGCCAGCTAACGTTAGTGCTAACTCTAAAGTTGAAGATTACCTTTTCAAAACAGCAATTAGTATGGTCAGTGTTATAGACTTAACCAAGTACTGTGTCTGTATATTTAGTGATCTAAAGCCAATACTGCTATAAATGAACTTAAATGTAGAGAAGGGGCACTTTACACTGTTCACAGTGTGTGCAGCTATATTGATTTAATGTCACTCTGTAAAGGAGGAGTTGAGAAGCCTACCCAAATTAGTTCAAATTTGAAGTTGAGGGGGTGTGTTTGGTGGTTTTTACCAGTTGCAGGCAGGGAATTACAAGTTGCAACTTTGCCTTGCTATGTTTTGTGCGTCTCTTTGGTGCTCTGCATTGTACGAACTCTGACTGGTTGGCGGAGCGGTATGTCGGTTATATACATGGAAATTGTAGACACATTTCTCTGGAATTTGTGCTTCAGAATACCTTTTTCCTTACTTTTCTCTTTGTCATGCCTTAGGACATTATGTCACACCAATGAACACCAGAAAATAGATTTTAATTCTTCAAGACGAGTTACCTTTTGTTAATCAGTAAACATAAACAGCCATCTTCTTGGTTAATAAGTGGTTCCCTCCACAGCAATCTCATTGATCTTTAGGCTGTCAGTGTGAGGCCGTCCTCAGCAGTAGCAAATGATTTTCAAGTGATGACAACTCCAAAAAGAAGTAAGGCAACAGGGTGGATCAGGCAGGTCCAGAGAGCAGAAGGGGTGCGACAGCATCAAAACATCCCAGTTCCAAAACACTCTATGCCTGTGAGCCCTACAGATCTGCTCCTTTACATAGGAAAAATATTTTAAAAAGGCTTGACTAAAGACACTGAGACTGAGTCTCAAACTCTAATTGAAAGGCTGTTCCATAACTGTGGGGCAGGAAGAGAACACTCTGCCCCCTGTAGCCTTCACTATTCCACACTAGGTACCAAAAAATACCCTGCACTTTTTGATCAAAGTAAGCATGGCGGAGCAGCGCGACACCATCTGTGCTTTATAGGTCAATAGTATTATTTTATAATCAATGCGAAATTTGAATGGGAGCCAATGCAGTGTGGATAAGATAGGGGTGATGTGACCAAATCCTCTGGTTCTAGTAAGGACTCCAGCTGCTGCATCTAGACTAACTGGAGCTTGTTTATGCATCTACTGGAACATACAGACAACAAGAAATTACAATAATCCAAACTAGAGTTAAAAAAAAAAGCTTGAACTAGTTTTTCTTTATTATGTAGTGACACTATATTTCTTATCTTAGCAATATTTCTGAGATGAAAGAAGGCTATCCTAGTAATATTATCTACATGAGCCTCAAAAGAAAGACTGGAGTTAATAATCACACCAGGGTCTTTTGCTGCTGCACATAATGGAACTGAAAGGCCATCCAGAGTTACTGTGTAATTAGAAAGCTTACTTCTAGCTGCATGTGTACTTTTGCATGTGTACTTTAGTACTTTTGTCTTGTCAGAATTAAGTAGAAGGAAGTTAATAAGCATCCAGTGTCTAAAGTCCTTTACACATTCCTCAACTCTGTTAAGCTGGTGTCTCTCTTCTGGCTTTGCAGAAACTGTGTGTCATTAGCAGAAGAGTAGAAGCTAATACCATGTTTCCAACTAATTTTTACCAATACTTTCCAGCCCATAATCCAAATTCTTGGATTCTGGTGAAGTCAAGAACTTCCTGGATGAGGGCTTAAATCCTGAATGAACCAGTACCCTGGTTCACCACTGAGTAAAGGAAAAATAACCATGTATATCATTTCAGTGCAGATGCACACCTAAACACAAAATATATGTCATTCATGGTCATGAAATCTTCATAGACTCCTATAGGTCTTGGTCCACCCTGGCTCACCACTCATAACCCCTGATCTCATGGAAAGAAGGTGGGGTAATTTTCTGGAGTTCACATTGTTTTACAAGCTGTCTCTCTCTTATGTGACATACTATGCATATTGAAAGCCCTGAAGTCAGTGAAAGTGTGAAAACCCCTGAGCCCTACGAAATCTTCAGTAAAGCAAAAGCTACCTGGCTTTTCACCTTCAAGAAGCAGAGTGTGTGCCCTATCACTCACTGGGACTAAAGCCATGGAAGAATGCGTCAAAGAGCCCCTCAGGCTGGGCTATATTCATTCCATCTAAACATTTGGCAAGTTCAGTTCACCACAGGGGTATAGAAATAATCCTCTTGTAAAGCTGTAAAGCTTGTAAAGCCATTACAGCAAACCATCAAGCAAGTCACAAAGAATGGTTCACACTTACATCAGAATGTTAATCAAAATGTAAGTAGATTTAAAAGGACTGGCTCAGTTAAAAGTTTAATAAAAGTTAATTTATTTAATTTCAGTTTTAAACAAGTGTGCAGAGAGTTGGGCCTCATCACGTTGTAGAACATAAGTGAACTTGCAGGTAGTTTAAATAATGCTAGCTCTGCTAATGAACAGACCTGGACTCACCTCAACATGTCTTTTACAGTCATTTAGTCCACCATGGGCAATAGAAAAGTCACTGTTACAAACATTGCAGTGAGCAACACTGTCATTATTTTTTATCCCTATTAGGCAATGGTACACCTTAGTGTAGTCTGGAGTAAAGTGAGTTTTATATTTTCTTTTTCTTGGACAGCAGATGCCATTGCGCCTGCAGACGCAGAACTGTGGAAGTCTGAACTGACAGGAGATTGAGAGAGTGACAGGTTGACTGAATGCCCGCCCACAGAGACAACTGATTGGTCTATTTAGCGCATTTAGAGACCAATTTAGAGGACGCTCATTCTGTTGCAATTCAAAACTTACTATAGCTGCGTCTCATTGCGCAGCCTCTGAAACGAGACGCGGTTTATATCACTTCATGTGTCTCTCTCGCTTGCTCGCACGATTTCCGGGATATTGTATCTAATTTGCGGGCATCAGGGAGCCTCAATGAATATGCGGGAGACTCCCGGAACTTCCGGGAGAGGTGCGATGTCTGCAAACCCCAATGTTCCAGCAGACACTATTATTATTTTTGCACATTTGATGGTGATAGAAAAATTTTTAGAAAAAGAGTGTGACACATTTTTCAGTTTCCATTTTTTTTACAACCTGTCTTTGGCAAACTTAACATTAAATATTAAATTGCCAATTTTAGATTGATTGAGCACTGTGATGTCAGAGGTGGTGGGGTTCAATATTCTGGGAGTTCATCATTATTAAGTCAGATATTCAGTGATTTAAATAAGCGTTGTTAAGTCAGATATTCTGGTAGCTGAATAGGCGTTATGAAGTCAGAGATGCTAGGAATATTTCAGCACTGTGAAGTCAGAGATACTGGGAATATTTCAGCATTGTGAAGTCAGAGATACTGGGAATATTTCAGCATTGTGAAATCAGAGATACTGGGAATATTTCAGCATTGTGAAATCAGAGATACTGGGAATATTTCAGCATTGTGAAATCAGAGATACTGGGAATATTTCAGCATTGTGAAATCAGAGATACTGGGAATATTTCAGCATTGTGAAATCAGAGATA
>CM074946.1:24160040-24171192 GCA_037577455.1 Pangasius macronema
ACAGTTTTACATTTTAAAATGGTGCTACTGGAAATACCTTAGGAACAAACATGCACAGTAAATTTATTAGAGTTTACCTCATTGAAACAGTCTGAAAACTCTTCTGGCTACATAGTCTAAGAGCTGATGCAGGTTTAACATTTAACATAAAAGTGCTTTGCCTATCAGTGTCCATTACCCATGAGGAGTGGTGCTGGAAGCACAAGTCGGTCGAGGTGGAGGTGCTGGACTCGGACGTGGAGGGAGTGGAGTTCAGACAGACAGGCTACATGCTGCGCTGCTCCCTGTCCCATGCCATCACACTGGTGAGAGCATTTTTGACATTTACCATTAATAGAAATCAGTAATGATAACAGTGTGTTAGAATTCATTTCACATCCTCCTTTATGCAACAGAGACTGTGAATATTATGTCATGTGTGTATGCTCGGTTGTATCAATGAGCTAAATGTAAGTCGCTCTGGATAAGGGCATCTGCCAAATGCCATAAACGTAAAATGTGTGCGTTTGTTTTGTCCTTAAGGAATTCTTCCAAGATGGCAGCAAACCTGAGAACGTTGGTGTCTACAATCTCTCGAAGGGAGTCAATCGCTTCTGCCTGTCTAAACCAGGTTCCTGTGATGATGGTTTTCTTTAGCTGTGTAAAATTATCTCTCGTTTTATGTAACTACTGACATTGTTCCATTGCTCCTTGTAGGTGTGTACAAAGTGACTCCACGTTCCTGCCATCAGTTTGAACAGGATTATTACACTTACAGCACGTATGTATATACCAAAACTGGTTGTAGTACATTTTACAGTTTAACTTTTTGAAACGCTTACTGTTAAACAGGTTGTTTTCTTACTGTTCTATAAGATTAATATGGAAATGACTTGTGTGCTGGATAATTTACCACTTCACATGTGAAATGAGACACACCACACTCTGGCAACATGTGCAGTATCATAAGGAAATGAATAATGACTTGAAACAAATGTACTGTTACCTAACAGCAGGGAAATGTAATATTGTCAGCTTTACAGGTAATACATTTTTCACAAGATTGCCATCTCACTGTTTGATGCCATCAATTAAATATGAGAATTGACCAGAAATTAAGATGAACATGAATGTAGGGTTGATGTTGGATACAACAACTTGAAAGCCAAGTGATTATCAAAAGCCTTTACACAAGACCAACAGCCATGCTTTCATATCAGGTTTTTAGACATGCTAGGGCTAGCTAGCTAAATGTAATTTTCTTAAGTATCTAATCATACTCATAAAGTAATTTGCATAAGTAGCTAATCATAGTCATATAGTCACAGACGGTATAGCTGATCTAAGGGTAAATGCAAGTTATATACCGTCTAACATTAGCTAGATATATAGCTAGAAATTAATTTATAAATCTCTCCAACTGTGTAAATTCACACCATTAGATAGATTGTCAAATAGACATTACGTAGTAAACATTAGAGGTTTGTCCTTGGGTATGCCACAAACAAACCTCACATTCAGCCATTCCTTAAAAAGACATGTTTGCTTCTTTACAACCAGGTGACATTCAGGAGTAAGAGGCTGATGTTGCTGCAATAGCTCAGCAGCAGGTTGCAGTAAAAGTACTCATAAACATTCAACATAAATGGAATAGATAGTCAGGGTCGACAGGCATATGTAAATGTGTTCATGTGAGTGACATCACATCCATAAAGAATTTAAGTTGGGCTCGTCAAGGACTAGGGAGGGAACAGTAAGTTTGTTTTAAACTTGACAAAAAAAAGTTTACAGAATGCAGCAATCCATGCCAGCAATCTGGACCCACCATTTAAATTTCTGTGTGCATTGAATTTTGTACCATCAGTCTTGATATCTGTCTCTGGCACTTTTTTTTTCCAGATCTGCCCCCAGTATCTTAACCCTGACTGCTGTCAGGCATCACATGACTGGACTCATCACCACAGACAAAATGCTGGACGTCACAGTTACTATAAAGTGAGTGGGGGGCGGTGAGATATGATTTATCATTTAAAAAGGGATAGGAGCCCTTTAAAACCAAACACACCTCTGACCCAATCTCAGGTCATCCATCGAGAGCGAGCCTGCTCTGGTGCTGGGACCTCTGCGCTCAGCTGAGGAACAACGGCATGAGCAGCAGTTACTGGAGATCGCAGCTCGCAAGAAAGAGCGAGAAGACCGAGGAGAAGAGGACATGGGACCACCTGTGAAGGAGAAACCAGAGGAGCTCCATGGGCCATTCCACTATGAGTTCTCCTACTGGGCACGGTGAGAACTTTATTCTTAGTGGACTTTTTTTTTTTTTTTTTTGGGCTATGATTCTGGAACCAGGGCTGGTGTGTGTAATGCTCATCATTAATCAGAAATTGGAAATAATTACTGGTATCTTATGCCTAGGTTTAAGAGCAAAGTACAAAAGTATTCTTATTGGGTGATATTTGGAAGTGCAGAGGCATGGTATGGGCGATGTTAGTAAGTGTAGTGAAAGGTGGAAGCTCTGTGACAGAAAATGTGTGTGCCCATTAGTGCAGCTTTTAAATTTTTTTTTTTTTTTTTTTGCAATATTGCCCAGCCCTAGTGCCCTAAGTAGTCAAATACACAGCTATATCATCTGATTGAGACACGCAGCACACCTGGTCTTCTGGTTGCTCTGTTCATTTTATCTCAAGGTTAAAACGGCATAATGGAAAAACCCTATGTGGATTGCAAATATAAATGAACCCACTTTATTTTAGTTCAGGAGTGCTTCCATTCTTAGGGAGATTAGAGGGAGAGTAAATGCATGCTAACCATGTATTATACACGATCAATGGTTTTAGCCATTACACTTTTAGGAGCGCTTGTTCCTTATAACCATGATAGCTGGAATGAGCAATTTCACCCAATGAGTCCATGTCCACTTTTGGTAAAACAAATATTTATATAAAGTTTATGTACTGTTAATATAATCTTCAGTTATACGTAGAATACTTATTTATACGTAGATATCATCATATTCAATTCCACAGTAACATTTTCCGCTAAGCAGATATCCTTGCCAGAATACCATGCATCTGGTACTACATCTTGCAATCTGTGTTTTAGAGCTGGAGAAAAGATCACAGTCACACCATCATCCAAAGAACTTCTTTTTTACCCACCTGAAGTGGAAGCTACAATCACAGGAGGTTAGTGTCCAAGCACTACATTTGTAAAGATCTGCTTTACAGTGTTAATTTTATTAACATGTCTGATGTTGTGTTTAAAAATCACCTCTATTATTACAGGTGATTTTGAACTTAGAGTAAAAAAGTAAATTACAGTTAACAGATGGGTTAAGTAAAATAACTTGCCTTTATAAATCTGAAAAAGTTGATTTTAGTCCTTGTCACATGACCTTCATCTCGTATTTGCATTCAGATGTGTCATAATTAGGATCCCCAGGCATGTGAAGAGGTTATAACTGATGTGTTGGTTTCCATAAATATTGTTCACATTCCTAATATTGAGAAGGATTATTTTGTATTTTTAAAAAAAAAAAAACATGTTTGTAGTTTTATTGCTATAAAATAATTGAAGGCTCCTTCCTTCATTGTTTGCTTTGCCAGAGAGCTGTCCAGGTCAGATGGTGGAGATCACGGGGCGAGCAGGGCTCTTCTTGCAGGGACGGGTGACTCCGGAGCTGGAGGGTGTGGAGATTTCCATTAGGAAGTCTGGAGCTACAGAGCCTCTTATCACTGTTCTCACTGACACAAGTGGAACCTACAGGTACTAAATGCTATCAAGTTTATTTTGTATTAACATTTGCTTCATTATTGACATGTTTCTACTCACAACTCAAATATAGCTCACTTGACCTGGTAAGTCTTCAGAGTTATTTGAAATTTTTTTTTAAAAATGTATATATTTTTCAAAGTCCAAAATAACAAGTATGTCATGATGTCTAATATTTGAAGATGATTGTTAAACTGCACATTTCTTTGTAATTCCCTAATACATTCTAGTCATTTCTAGTCTTGAGTTAATTGCATGTATAAGAAATCCTGCTTGGGCCAAAAAAAGGAAAAATGCCTTTGTCAAATTTATTTGTAAAATTCTTCCATCAAAAAAGGAGTTGGTATTTTTTTATGCTTGCAAGAAGAAAAGTTAGTATGATAAAAGGGAAAAAATGCACATGGTCTTGAGAAGAGTTAATTTAATAATAATGTAAATACCTTTAGACTGCTGACCAGCTGTTGGAAAATATGCTCAAGTCACATACAAGCTATATGGAGATAAGCCTTGCATTGCTTTAAAGCTATACCAAAACACTCATTTAGTCATGTTTTTGGACTGAGTTAACCTTCAGGAGGTACAATTCTGTTTCAGTATGAACCCATTAATGTTGCTTTCATGTTTCTTGAACAAGCTTTTACAACATTAAACCACACACTGGGCCTCATTTATCAAGCTGCATACAAATGGATTTATTGTTAAATCGTTTGTATGAGAATTTACACAGAAAATTGGTATTCATGAAAACCCCATGAATTCGGAAAGATGTATGCATAAGTAAACTAACTAATGTAAACCTCCACTGATAGGTTTCAAATCATATTATTTGTAAGAATATAATAATATTTTTATACTATCGTAGATGTAGTCAAAAGTACTTAGTAGTCATTTTGCACTTTCTGGTTTCCCGGTGGACTAGTGGCTAGCATGCTGCGCTCTCACTGCCACGGCCCTGGTCTGATTCCTGGTCAGAGAACCAGCCCCAACCACTGGAGGGTTGCATGAGCCAGCTTTCAGTGCCGATCCCAAGCCTGGAAAGTGGGGAGTGTTGCGTGAGGAAGGGCATCCAACGTAAAACTAGTGCCAGAATCAAAATACGGGTGATCTGCAGTGGTGACCCCGAATGGGAGCAGCCAAAAGAGGGGAGAAAGTAATTTTGCTCTTTCTTTACATTTAAGGAGTGTTGTGGGCCTCAATAAATGCAAATCACTATGCAGTGCAAGAGACCGGTAGTTTACGGATAATATGAAGAAAATCAGCATTTTAGAAGCTTTTATTAATCCTGCCAAAAAAATTTTTTGGTTTACACAAACATTTATACACACAACTTTACTAAAGGGCTGATAAATGAGGTCCACTGTTGGTTAAAACATTCTACAATCATAAATATGATTATTAGTACTTAACACATCACCCCTTCCTCAGGACTCTGATATTAAACCTGCATTTAGCTCATGACTTTTAATGTTCCTTTTCCCAGTGTCGGACCTCTGCACAGTGACTTGCAGTATGATATTAGTGCCAGTAAAGAGGGCTTTGTATTGACTCCAGTGGAGGGCAAATCAGAAGACTTTAAAGCCTTTGCACTGGCAGGTGTCACTTTTGAGGTAAGTAAAAAGAAAATTCTAATATTTATTTATAATATTTTTTTTTAAATAGTCAAATGATATTTTTTTTAATGTTTAACTCCTCAGAAATCAGAAAGTTTGAGTTCTTTGACATACACCTAGTTGCTAAAAATGAAATAGAACATGAGTAATATACATGAAAATTAACCATAACACCTACACTTGCCCATTTTTCCTGCTTTCAACACATCAACTTCGAGAACTGACTGTTCACTAGCTGTCTGCCTAATATATCCCACCCCTTCATAGGTGCCACTGTACCGAGATAATCAATGTTATACACTTCACCTGTCAGTGGTTTTAATGTTATGGCTGGTGTGTGTGTGTGTGTGTGTGTGTGTGTGTGTGTGTGTGTGTGTGTGTGTGTGTGTGTGTGAGTGTGTGTGTGTGAGTTCCCTTTGTAGCAAAATGGCATATTTGATACTGTCAGCCGATAACTATTCTCCTTTAGTTGAGGTTGTAATTGTGCATTTAGCTTACATGCTATACTCTAGTGATACTTGCCCGTATACGTATGTAATACCACCCCCTTAGTGTGCATACTGGTCACTGCATCTAGACAGGGACTTAGTAGCACCTGGGTGTGTGTGTGAGAATTAAGGAGGGAAGCAACACAATTTTCAACCACTCCCTCTAACTTGTGTTAGAGATTTTTTTTATTTTTTATTTCATTACTTTTTTCTGAGGATCAAATCATGGAACATTGAAGCCTATATATTTTATACAATTTAACTAGCAGAATAAATAAGAGAGCATAGCTGTGAAACTTCTATTTTACAAGACACCTGTTGCTGAAAATTTCATGCAGCTAGTATGAATAGTTCAAAATTAATGACTTTTTCAAGAGTAATGAACTGTGTAGCTTTTTCTGTAGCGTTAGTTTTTACTGAAAAATTAGAGCCATGCCCCTTCTTTAAAGCATCTGTATCTCTCATAAACTAATGCAGATACAAGTCTGAAATTTTGCACACTATTGACTGGGAATAGTGGCATTATTTCCAGATACTATGAAGCATCTGAGATGGTTAGTCGTGAACCCTTCTGTGATTTCACATGGACTCACCTATGTATACATGCATATGTACATACATACATTCATATTATTAAAAAAATCTTTATTGAAAATATTCTACATATAAGGGCACGTTCACACCTATTGGTCCACTTGCTGAACAAAATCAGAGCATAATCGACACCTTTTGGTCTGTTTTTCTTCAGTTTCACACTGTACACAATTAAACAAATAAAAGCAACAACAAAAAAAAGAATTAGGCTGAGGGGCATGTAGGGCTGAAAATGTACACATTAAACTCATTCATTCATTGGTAAGAAATATGGCAATTATAAAAATTTAAACAAACTTTATGCCATATGTGTGTTAAACAGAAGCAGAAATCCAAGCACAGAATGCTCTGGTAGTAGGATAGCAGCTATCACATTCATCAATCCCAAAATCTGTAGTGAAGATGTTTTGAGGAAAGATTAGTAATTCAGAATGTTTGTTGCTGCTCTGTATCAGTCTGTTGTTGTTGTTTTTTTTTATACAGATTAAGGCAGAGGATGGCCTACCTCTCTCTGGAGTGCTTCTCTCTCTCAGTGGTGGAAACTTCCGTTCCAATCTGCTCACACAGGACACAGGACTCCTGACCTTTAACAACCTGGTAAACAACAACCAACGGGAAAAAAATTCATTATATTGAGCTGACCCATATCGCTGTCCAATGATACAGAATTTACTAGAGATACAGAATTTGCCAGTAAAAGAAAATCCATTTGTTTTGTAGGTCTATTTTGTAGGTTCATAGTTGTGTAGTATTGAGTGTTGTTCAACTGAACATCTACAGTACTGATATTCTGCTCATAGTCCCATCATCTGAAAACAAAAAGGCTACTTAGTAGTTTCTATGATATAAAGGTTAAAATAATTAATCTTATAAACCAGTGTTTTTCTCTGATATTGAGTGAACCCAAAATCTCCCCCACAGAGTCCTGGCCAGTACTACTTCAAACCCATGATGAAGGAGTTTCGCTTTGAGCCCTCTGCTCAGATGATCACAGTAGAGGAAGGCCAGAGCCTCCGCATCCCCATCACTGGCTTCAAAACTGCATACAGGTACATCATGCGAGTGTGGAGGTGTGCAGTGTGGTCCAAACGTCTGACATCACATTGAACCTCTTTCCCCATTTAAAACTGTGAATCAACAGAATTTTGAACATTTTAAAACAAAGCAAGGAAATGTTCAATATCTTAAATATTAAATATTCAAGATTATGCACCATATCTAGGTCACTATTTCATTTGAAGCAAATTTGTGCTATTGACCTTAACTACTTTGTATAGAAGCTCTGGTTTTCCTTGAGTATTATCCCCTCCATCTGTCCAGACACTATTCTGATGGATTAGATCTAAGAAGGATCATGCCAGCTCGAGTGCATTCTGCCATTAAAATGACAGGGGGACATAGCAAACACTAAGAAATTCTAAAATACATGTAAATATTTTTAAGATAATATGCTATATTTTAAGTTTGTATGTTTGTGGACACCTTACCATCACACTCGTATGTGGGCCTGCCACAAAGAGTCCAAATATTCCAGCATGACCATGCCCTTGTGGAAGAACTCGAGTGGCCTGCACAGAGCCCTGACCTCAATCCCACTGAACACTTTTGGGATGAATTGGAACGCAAATCCCCACATCCATGCTCCAAAATATCTAATGGAAAGCCTTCCTAGAAGAGTGGAGGTTATTGTAACAGCAAAGGGGGGACTAAATCTGGAATGGGATGTTCAGCGCACATGGGTATGATGGTCAGGTGTCCACAAACATTTGGCCATGTAGTTTGTTTATAACAGCTCAAAAGAAAAAGTAGTCAGTAAATGGTTAAAGTGTTTTGTTCATACTTTCATTTTTTATTTGGATAGCACTTTTAAAAGTGGCCATTGTCACAAAGCAGCTTTACAGAAATTCCAGGTATAAATTTTTAAGTGTGTGTGTGTGTGTGTGTGTGTGTACTATATATAGTATATCAATTGTAATTAAACAATTTCTATTAAATTAGAAAAGAATGCAAAATAGAAGCATTTTCACTAGTGGTCTCAGACTTTTGGACTGCACAGTGTAACTCATTAAGCTAACAATAATTATTGTTTTTATACAATGTGAAATATGATTTTTTTTTATTGAATGTATATTCATTGTAAAATTATCAGTAAATAATGATCACTGAACTGATAGACGGGCATTCAGAATTCAGTGGTATTATTTTAGAACATTGTTGAGATGTTTGGTAAAAGTTTGTGCCTGATGTGTTGTGACCATTGCACTATTTTTTTATTTATTTATTTTTTGGTGTGTAGTTGCTATGGCACAGTGCAGTCTCTGGGTGGCGATGCTGAGCAGGGGGTGGCTGTAGAGGCAGTGGGCCAGGGTGAGTGCAGCATATACAGTGAGGACACAGTGACGGATGAAGCAGGCCGTTTCCGGCTTCGAGGACTGCTGGTAAGATGTTATGCTAATATGATTGACAATATGTGGGATATGAGCTCCTCATGATCAGCCTATCCTTGCTTACACCTTTCTACAAGTAGGTGTTTCTGCATATGCATAGTCAGGAATAGTTTGAAGTATATTCACATCCTAATGCGCAAGAATAACTTCATAAATCTCATTCTATTCTCAGAAATGTGTGTATGCTCAGTTTATCCACAAAACTATGCATATGCATGGTTGATAAATAAAATGATAAATGACTGAAGACATTTGTGTTTGAGATCAAAAGGTGAATATGAGATGATAGATCAGAAATTCAGCTTTCATTTCCTGATATTTACAACTAGATGTGATAAACAGCTTAGAACATGGCACACTTGTTGGCAGGCCACCCAATTTTTAGATGAACAAAAGTATAGGAACAGGCAGACTTAACGTAAATAACACTCGCATGCTCAATAGGGTTAAGATCTGGTGATTGACTTGGCCAGTACAAATCAAAATTCCTCCCAGTTAGATTGGATGCATTTCTCAGTAAACTGGCAGAATGTTTCTGTAGACTTCTGAATTCATTCTGCTGCTACCATCATGAGTTACATCAATAAAGATGAATGAACCCGTTCCAGAAGCAGCCATGCAAGCCCAAGCCAAGACACTACCTTCACCTTGCTTGACTGATAAGCCCGTTTGTTTTAAGATCATGAGCAGATCCTTTCTTTCTCCACACTTTGGCCTTTTGATAACTTTGCAAGTGGTTAAACTTTTGTTCTAGACCTTTTGTGGCTCATCTCTGTATTTCTTTGTGAATTACAGACTGGCCTTCTGATTCATAATGCTAATGAGTGGTTTGCATCTTGTGCCATGGCCTCTATATTTCTGCTCTCCAAGTCTTCTTCAAACGGCGTATTGTGATACCTTCACCCCTGCCCTGAGGAGGTTGTTGGTGATGTCACTAACTGTTGCTTTTGGGATTTTCTTCACAGCTTTCACAATGCTCGTCATCAACTGCTGTTGTATTCCTTGGCCGATCTGGTTGATGTCTGGTTGTTAGTGTACATAGTTCCTTTGTTTTCCAGTATATTCCAAATTGTTCTATTGGCTATGCTCTAGGCTTGTGCAATGGCTCTGACTGATTTTCCCTCTTTTCCCAGCTTCAGAATGCCTTGGTCTTCCCTTCACATTGGTTTATCCTTTTTAACAACAAATTAAGATGATCTGTAGTCTCATATTCATCTTTTGATCTCAAACCCAAATGTCTTCCGTGTATAGCAAAAACTAAAGAATTTGCCTTGCCATTCCAGTACTTTCAGACAGGGACTGTAGTTGCAAAAAAAAAATGGTGCTAATTAACTTTCAGAACTCTCATGGATTAACCTTTTGTTGTTCCCTCTAACTGACTTTCCTACTAATGGGTTTTGTCTGCCCATTTGTGAGGACTGTGCATTCCCCCTTCTGTTCCTCTACACTGAAACAAGTTCCAAAGTGCATGTTACATCTCATATCCATGAAGTACAAAACTGGGGACGAATCAACGTGATATAACGGTTTACAAACTCCTGCTGACGTTGTTAGGCCCATATGTGGGCCTTCCCCAAACTGTTGCCACAAAGTCGGAAGCACACTATGCATAGGATGTATTTGTATGCTGTAGCATTACAATTTCCTTCACTGGAACTAAGGGGCCCAAACCTGTTCCAGTGAGGTCCATAAAGACATGATTTGCCAAGGTTGGTGTGTAAGAACTTCAGTGACTTGCAGGGAGCCCTGACCCTGTGACTTGGAACACCAACTGGGCACCAGGCCTTCTTGTCTGACATCAGTGCCAGACCTCACTAATGCTCCTGCGGCTGAATGCACAAATCTCCACAGCCATGTTCCAATATCTAGCGGAAAGCCTTCCTAGAAGAGTGCAAGTTATTATAACAGCACAAGGGGACTAAATCTGGAATGGGATTTTCATCAAGAACTTATGGGTGTGAAGGTCAGGTGTATAACCTTTGGCCATATAGTGTATGTTTATGACCATTAAAAAGAAAAAAAAATAGTGTTAAAAAAAACAAAACAAGAAGTAGATGGTTAAAGGTGGTTAAAAATGCTTTGAAGGTCTTCCAGTGTAGTGTTAACATCTGGTTGCATTTGTTTTATTTAGTGAATCTGGAGAATGCATGGATTTGCACAATCTAATGCTGATTATTGGTTTGGGGAAAAAAAAGCTATTAATACATGGGAATATCTGAAAGCTACAGAGGTCCTGCTGCTCTTTGCAGCTTGCAGATTACAC
>CM074946.1:24175542-24186257 GCA_037577455.1 Pangasius macronema
TTTGATAGACTTCAAAGCACTATTGTAAGTCGCTCTGGATAAGGGCGTCTGCCAAATGCCATAAATGTAAATGTAATGTAAATGTACTTCAGTTTATTCGTGTTTGAGGGCATTCTTTTATGCATAGCTCTCTTAAGATCCTGTCACAGCATCTCAATGGGGCTTAGGTCTGAACTTTGAGTTGGCAATTCCAACACCTGGTTTTTGGCCATACACATGTCAAATTGCTGGTATGCTTGAGATCATTGTCCTGTTGCATGACCCAATTTCAGACCAGCTTAATCTGCTGGACAGATGGCCTCACATTTGTCTCAAGAATATTCTGGTATATAATGGACTTGTTCATTGTCTCAATGACTGCAATTTTCCCAGGTCCTGTGGCTGCAAACCATGAAAACCTTTCCATGAAAGCCATACTTGTTCTGATAGTGCTGCCATGAATATAACATTTAATGTGCTTAAACATTAAAATTTAATGTAGCTCTTGGGTTTTTCTTTATTTCTCTGAGCCTTAAACAGTGTGACCTTGGACTGAGTTTTCTAGGAATCTCTTCAAGACTCTCCACTTGTAAACAGTCCTTCTCACTGTAGCACGGTGAATTTGAAATTGTTTGGAGATGGCCTTATAACCCTTCCCAGATTGATGAGCAGTAACACTTGCTTCTCTCAGGCCATGGCTGATGTCTTTTCATGTTGGCCTGATATAGACACACACTTGCGTGCTTCAGAACAAAAAACTGCCAAAAGTTCTGCTTTTATAGAGATAGTCATGTTTCTTGATTATTAACTAATCCTATGCGTTTAATTAGTATGACCTGGCTACTAATTACTCTCTTAATGATTGTGGGAGTAGGAAGGGTGTACTTATTTTTTTCCAATCCTGGTTTCTGAATGTACTTTTTGGGAAAAATGAATACATATTGAAGTCTGTTGTATTTTTTGTCATCACCTGAGGTTATTTGTGGTATAGAAGTTGGTGAGGACCACAATTGTTATTTAGGCTGTTATAAAAACAGAATTGTAGGAGGGTGTACTTTCATTTTCCCATGACTGTAAGCCTCAGCCAAATTAGATAAATGTAAATATATGTAACTTTAAGAAGTGAAGTGTCATGTGATCAAGTATGGTGACCCATACATGGAATTTGTGCTCTGCATTTAAGCCATCCAAGTGCACACACACACAGTAGTGAGCACATGGAGCAGCAGCCAGCCTTTTTTGCCGGGGAACAGTTGGGGGTTCGGTGCCTTGCTCAAGGGTCTCACCTCAGACGCAGTATTGAGGTTGGAGGCAGGCACTGGTCATTCACTCCCCCCACCTACAATCCCTGCCGGACTTGAGACTCGAACCCCCGACCTTTGGGTTACAAGTCCGACTCGCTAACCATTAGGCCACAACTGCCCCCAGAGGTTATAACCAAGGTTATAACCAAGGTTTCCTTTTTCTAATCTCGTTATAATTTCTAGGCTGTCCTCAGAGCTGTGTATGCCATCCTCACTCATGACATCAGCTCGCGGATCTGCGATGTGGCCCTCAACATTATCGAGTGCCTCCTGCAGCTGGGTGTTGTGCCCAGCATGGCCAAGAAGGGTGCCAAACCAGAGGACAAGGTGAAGGAGGCAGACCTTTCTAAAGAAGGAGCCAGCCAAAGTGTAGGCGGTGCTCATGGTGGTATGGCTGGCGGAACAGGGGCTGTTCCCAGTGGAGGGAGTGGAGATGGTGATGGAGGAGGTGATGGTGGAGGAGGAGGAGGTGGCGGAGGAGAGAGTGGAAGTGGAAGTAAAAATGATATTAAAAACAACAAAGGCAATAAGGTATGTAACTGAACTTGATTTTTGGTGAAAGTTAAGGGAAAGTAGGATTTTTATGGCCATGTGCATTTACATATGCATAGCATTTCTGTACTGCCAGTAAATAATAATAAATTAGTACAATATATTCAGATGGTATATTACATGTACTGTCATACTATAATCCATGTCATATTCCCAGGAAGAGGACTCTGCCCTTAGCACCCACAGATTAGCCCTAACTATGCTTATTAAAATCGTGAAGTCCCTTGGCTGTGCCTATGGCTGTGGGGAAGGCCATCGTGGGCTTTCTGGAGACCGTCTGCGCATGCAGGTCAGTGTCTTTGTTTTAATAATCTATGGTCCTGTAGCTGTTCCTTTTTAAAAACTGTACATGCTTAAAGTTTCAAGCAGTGCTTCCATAAATTTGCTTCAACTCGTGTGCTTCAAGCTTCCAGACCGTAAACATCACTATTATAGCAAACATTGGCAAACATTTCAGGAGAATTTGATCCAGTTTGATTAACAGTTTAAATAAGAAATGATTAGGGGATCAAATGCTGTCAATCAGCCAAACTGTATTGCATTATACAAACCAAAAGGTGAAACTATTGCCCATCATCTCAAAATACACTGTTAGCCTAAGTAATACCATAAGTATCTAAATGTCATAAATTAATTGTTAAAGATGTAAACACAAAGAACACTTAAATTATGAACCCCGACAATGCCACAGCCATCCATGGCCAGGCATCCAAGAGAGCATTTGGCCGTTCTCTCTGTCCTCTCTCCCTTGTCAATCACGGCGACACTCACCAACCAACCTCTGAGCTCATGTATGTGGATGAGGGTGTTTAGTGCTTTCCTCAGAGTGCGTTCATTGTACGCTGTGATGTGTCAAGCAGCAGTTCGTAAAGATGCAGTGGCTGGCTTTATGTGCCTTAGTGGAAGCACACGTTAGCCTTCACCCTCCCCAGCAGGTATCTGTCGTGTGATAACGGAAAGCTGGATGGTGGCTGGGAATTGGCAAATAAAAATAAAACGATATATGCAAATGAAATGAAGTTATTCTAGGTTCAGCATTTTAGCTAAGTAGTATGCTTTTTGTGCATTTTTATATATAACAGTGTCAGAATACACATATGCAATTTTATCTGAGATGAAGAGACACAGTTTGAGGCAAATGAAAATTTTGCCATTGTGTTTTTGTTGTAACTTGTGTATCTTAGCATCTGGCACACTAACATCATTTGTAGTTGTAAGTTGGATTGTGTGTTCACACTGTTTGACTTCCATTGTGTAGGCTCAGAACTGCCTGACCAGTCTGTACAAGCTAGATAAAGTGCAGTTTCGGCAGACCATGAAAGAGTACGTCAACAAGGATTCTCTCAACAACATAGTGGACTTTCTGCATGCTCTTCTTGGCTTCTGTATGGAGCCCATCACTGACAGTAAGAGGAAATGTCTACAGTCATTGTATACTACACTAGCTAATAATCAACTATAGATTTTTTAACTCAGTAACATAAAAAAGGCTGATATTGTAAAATCAAAATGGATTCAAAAAGGAAAACAATGCATGCATTATTTCTTAAATTACCAACATGAGGTAAATTATTAGTGTAGCCATTGAACCCAGTTATAGGAAATCACAGTTCTCCACCATTTTATAAACATTTGAATATTTATGTGCCATATGATATTTTCAGATAGCCCAAATAAAGGCACCACCATAATGCCATAAAATGATCAGATAAGATCATAACACATGAAACCTGTCCCTACTGTACTGCATTTCTGTGTGTGTCTCAAGGCTTTTTGTGTTTGCTCATGTGTTTCAGTCTGTCTATTCAGCATACAATGTTTTGTAGTGTGACATGATCCCTAAACACTGTGATCAATTTAAAAATGTCTAGACAGGTAGTTTAGATATATCACATCAGGGGTGGAGGAAATATATAGTGCCCTGCATAAGTATTCACCCCCCTTAAACTTGTCCACATTTTGTAGTGTGACAACCTGGAACTGTAATGGACTTTTGCATGTCCTTATAATAGCATTTTATTTCCACTAACCTCTCTTTAATAGTATGCCCCTTCGCATGGTGACAAATTCATGCTAACACCTTTTCAAAAATACAGTGCCTTGCAAAAGTATTTAACCCCCTTAAAAGTTTCATCTGATGACAAATGACAGTTGCACAGATTGTTCCAGCTAGTATTATTGCAAACCTATATGCTCTTAAATCTGATGTTCAAAGTCCAAATTCTTTGCCAGCAGATCTTTAAAACAAAATTAAAATCTAAAAAATGCTGCTTGCATATTTAACCCCTTCAGACTAGTACTTGGTTTGCATGTTGTTTGGGAGTGATTTTCCCCCCATTCTTCCTGGAAGATTTGCTCCAGGTTCTTCTGGTCTGTTGGATGATGCTTGGATGGACTGCAATTATCAAACAGTGCCACAGAATCTCTATTGGATTGAGAGCTGGGCTTTGAGATCTGGCCACTGTGGAACCGTAACCTTTTTTGTTGTTCAACTACTTGTGTGTTGGGATCTTTGTCCTGTTGAAAGGTGAGGTTTCTCCCAAGTTTTAGTTTTTTGGCATTTTAATGCAGGTTGTCTTTCAGTATCTCCCTGCATTTTGGAGACGGATGCAAGTGCAAGAAAAGGACATATTTATTAAAAGAGGCAGGCAGACAAATCCAAAACGTAATCCAAAATAGGCAAGAGTCAGGCAATGTACAAACAGCAGTATCAAGGATAATCCAAAAGCACAAAACGAGGTAACAGAACAAGAATATATACAACCAATGACAGGATAGGGGCGGAGACAGGACATGAATGAAAACAAAACACGCATGTTAATTTAAAAAAAAAGTCCTAACCCGGAAGCATGTGCTTTCGCGCTGCTGGTAGCACGCGCTGAGTGCTCAGATACTCAGTGTGAAGGGGAAATACCTAACAGAGTCTCCCCCACCCACTGGGGTACTTCTCCCAAAGCGCCCAACAATACTCACCCCACCGGGGGTCCTGCCGCCCTAGGCAAAATGTCCACACACGGTCCAAAGTCCCAAGGTAGGCATTGGTGTGGGCTTCTTCCAGAGGAGCCGGGAAGCAGACTTGGGGCATACTGGTGGGAAGAAGGTGGTGGATTGGCAACAGGCTCGCTGGGGTCAGATGGCCAGGCTGAGACACGATCACCGGAGTTATCTGGTGGGAGCCAGGCTTAGGAGGACTGTGTCATCAGCCACAGAAGTCTGCCTCATTGACCTCTGGCTGGAGCTCTGGGGTTGAGGTCACCACGTTGACCTCAGGCTGGAGCTTGGAAGGTGAGACTACCTTGTTGGTCTCAGGTTGGAGCTCTGGAAGTAAGATCACCATGTTGGTCTCAGGCTGGAGCTCTGGAAGTAAGATTGCCATGTTGACCTCTGGCTGGAGCTCTGGGGTTGAGGTTGCCACATTGACCTCTGGCTGGAGCTTGGAAGGTGAGACTGTCTCGTTGGTCTCAGGCTGGAGCTCTGCAGGGATGGAGACGGGGGTTTAAACACACAGAATAAACAAGGGGCAAACTAGGAATAGGTGAGACAGAACATGACACATGAAGGATACAACCAATGACAAGATAGGGGAGGAGACAGGACATGAATGAAAACAAAACACACGTGTTAACGTAAACAAAGTCCTAACCCAAAACAAAATGCATGCCTCCATTTCTGTCTTATCTGACCACAAAACCTTATCCCACATTTTTGCAAGGCACTATATAGTGATGCACAGTCTACACACTTACAGTTAAATATTACATAGTTATATAAATACAGGGTGTACAAAAATTATCTTTTCAAATTTAAATACAGGGTGTACAAAAATTATCTTTACAACTTTGATACTAGAATTACCAGTCAAGGAAATATGGATACGCAAAACCCAAAATCACAGGTTGTCATGTTGGGCAATCTAGGCAGACAAAGAATGGCACATCCATGCCAAGTCCACCTGTTTAGGATTGTCCTATTCAGAGACTCAAAGATAATCAAGGACCAATGTGACAATGTACCATTATCAAGACAATGTGTTTCTTTGTAAAATGGGAAAATCTCAATACTTCTACACCTCCTGGTTGACTTTTTTATATAGAATAAAAGTTGTAAAGATATTTTCGTACACCCTGTACATTGCAATACTTATACTCATTCCTATACTCAAAATTAATCAAAATCTGTATTCCATTCTCCTAAATACTAAGTAGGGAGTTACTGTATTGTTTTGGAAATACTGATCATGTCTGTTTGTTGTTTTCCATTCATTTTTCTCTACTCTCCCATCTCTCCTCTGTCTCTCGCCTCCCTTAAAACTGTGTTTTAGGGACTGGTAGGGGCTCTAAGGGCAGTTTAGGCTGTAGTGTGGATAGTTTTTTCCTATTCTACCCTCAGATGTACCCTCTTCCCATAAAACACTAGTGTGTGTAAATAATTCTTCCTCCATTACTCAGTCACTCATCCTTTCAGTAGACTTGCCAATCTTTAATAATAAGAAATGATAGATGGTGCATGGTTAATAAATGTTGAGTTTTCTGGTGATTTTTTCCCAATTTTCAGTAATTTATGTGAACTAAATTCTAATTTACTTACAGTACTTTTAACTGTTGGCAAGTTAGTGAACATATGAGTGGAATGATAATGAAACCCTGAAGGTCCCTTGGAGTGTGAGGTTGGTGCGTGTGAGTGTATGTGTGTGTGTGTGTTTGGGGTGGGTTAGTGTTTTCCTGAAAACTACATGTCTGTGCTGGCCTGACACCAATGTTGCCCCACATCTCTTCTCTTGCAGAATACGGCAGTGCAGGTGAGAGGTCCAGGAGGGCGAATAAACGAAACTTCGGTAGATACACAATATCTAAATTTACTGCCAAAAAAACTAGGCATTACTCCCATTCCTGCACCCCTCCCTGTGTCTAAGGTGACATTCTCGCCTCCAGGATAGGATGAATACATTAGAGTAGCCACCACTAAAATTATATGAGATCTTTCTAAAATACTGCTTTTTCATAACCAGCAGAAAAAAAATAAAGTTAATGCTGTGATATGAAAGCATAACCTGATTGTTAGGTCCAAGGACTGTTATCAGGCCACAGACATTTGCACGTGTACACTCCTTCAGTCCCTTTGCCTTGCATATGTGCTTTATAATTTTTGCCTTTTCTACATCTTGTATGTGCTGATGGCTTCTTGCTTGCCCTGTTGTTCTCTCACTCATGCCTGAGCCTCAATTCAGTTGCTCCATCTTGTCTTCCAGCCTCATGCACAGCATCTAAAATCATTTCTATATGTTTTCAGACAAGGCTGGCTTTGGAAACAATTTTGCTACAGGAGGGGATAAATCTCTTGCCCAGAGCATGGAGGCCGTGGTTGTGGGCTGCATGTTCAAATCTCTCATAACCAGATGTGCGTCCACTACACATGAGCTGCACAGTCCAGAAAATCTGGTGAGGCCCAGCGATTAAGAATGACTTTATTTGCAGTCTCATAAATGTCATGAATTCATAAGTACCATATATTTTTCATTGTGTTTCAGTGTGTTGTGTGTGAATGCTCTGCATCTTATCACTGAGTTTATGAGTCTTTTCTCTTTTCTCTTTTCTCTTTACCTCTCTTTCTCTGTCTCTTTATCTCTCTTGTGTACACCATTCACATAAAAAAAACAAACAGGGTCTGTACTGTGACATTCGACAGCTGGTTCAGTTTATCAAAGAATCACACGGCAATGTATTTCGCCGTGTGGCACTAAGTGCCCTATTGGACAGTGCAGAAAAACTCAATGCCACAAAGAAAACTGAGGACAGAGAGGAGACCAAGCCAACTTCACAAAAAAGGTTACTACGTTACACAAATGGCAAAAAGAAAGACTTAAAGTCATTTAACATAATATAACATCAGGATCATCCATTATATCTTATCATTTAGGGGATTTTTTGTATTGCTTATGAATGTCTAGAAAACAAGTGATTTTTCAAGTGAATTTGATTATGCAGTTTGTCTAAATTTGATTGTGCAGTTTGTCATCTGCATCCACCCAAGTACCTTCAAGAGCCATATCGGTTAACCTGATTAGCATCTGTTGCACTATGCATGTGTGTCAGTGAGGAGCAGATCCCTGGAGCTCTATTAGGAAGGAAGGACTTCTGGAGGAAGATGTTCAAGTCTCAGAGTGCTGCCAGTGACACCAGCAGCCAATCAGAACAGGACACATCAGAGTGCACTACCGCCCACTCTGGCACCACCACAGACCGGCGCTCACGCTCTCGCTCCCGACGCATCTCACTGCGCAAGAAGCTTAAACTTCCAATAGGTGTGTGTGTGTGTGTGTAGATGTGACATCCTATTACCCTCATTAATGTGCTCAGAATTCAGAACTCACTGACTGGCTGTGACTCAGAGATATTCGTTGTGTGTAATGTACAATGTTATTTCATTGTACATTTTCTGGACTTGGATTTACAGTTGTGTCGTGCTTAACTGTTTTTATGTTGGCTTGAAAGAGGCAACATTCTCTTCTTCTTCTTCCTCTTCTTCTTTTTCTTATTCTATTGGAAAATTTGTACCGGTATCACAGGTCGCAGTTTTTGACATAGAGTCACGAAATTCAGCACAGCAAATCCCATACTGGAATGGGGTGCTTATGCTTTTGAGAAATATCAGAATTATGGTTGCCACTTAGCAGTGCTCGGAAATGGGCCTTTTGACCTTAGAGTATAGGTCGGGTGCTTTTATTTTTATTTGTTATGTCATGCAAACCAAATCGCAGGATTCACAGACATAAGACTTAATCATTATGTAGTACATGGGGAATCTAGCAATACCGTAGCAACCAGCTGTATTATCACAGCAGCCGGATGGCAACACCAGAGCAACCACCTAGCAACCACCAGGGATCATATAGAAACCTCCTAGAAACACCATAGGGATCACCTGGAACCCCATAACAGCCACCTAACAACCAGCTGGACCATGGTAGCAACCAAGTTCCACAATAGCAACCAGCTGAGTTTCCTTAGCAACTACCTAGCTACAACCTTACAACCAACTGGGATCATATTTAAACCTTCTTGAAACACCATAGTAACCGCCTGGGACCACATAAGAGCCATCTAGTAACATCCTAGCAACCAGCTGAGTTTCCTTAGCAACCAACTAGTTACAATCTTGCAACCAACTGGGATCATATTGAAACCTTGGAACACAATAGCAACCACATGGCATCCCATAACAGCCACCTAGCAACATCTTAGCAACAAAAATGGTCAGCATAACAATGTCCTAGCAACAACCTAGCAACCAACAGGAATATAATAGCAACAACCCAACAACCATCTGGGATAGCATAATAACCACCTAGCAGCACCCTAGCAACCAACTGGGTCAGCATAACTACAAACTAGCAGCATCCTAAGAACCAAATTGGCTATACGAGCAACAACCTAGTAATGCTAACTGGGTTAGCATAAACAGTTTAAATACATTTATGGCATTTGGCAGATGCCCTTATCCAGAGCAACTTATGTTTTTTATACAACTGAGTAGTTGAGGGCCTTGCTCAAGGGACCAGCAATGGCAGCTTGGTGGTTCTGGGGATTGAACTCATAACCATCCACTCAGGGGCCCAACATCTTAACCACTGAGCTACCACTGCCCAAGGCTTTAGCCATTTTAGCCTTTAGACACATTAAAATCATTTTAACATTTTAAAATCAATCACAACAAAACACCTTTTAGTGTGTTTAGCAGGCTCTGTCAAGCCAACATCAAAGGTCATTCATGAACTTTAGTCTTCTAGTTTAACATTTTGTTGTTATTGGTTATTCTGGTTCATCATTGCTGTGTGTGATATGATGGGGACATGTCATGTTTCATTATATAATCTTTAAGCCATGTGCAGATTTGTGGGTCTAGCATACCAGTGCTTCATCTGGCAATCCGGATGAAACACTGACTGTTTAACTTGCTTTTTAACTGCTTTGTTAAAATTTTGATTAGAAATTAAGAATGAATTATATGCACATGGCTTATGCACCATTGGTGTACTGAAATTTCGGAGGTTCAAAGCCATTCTCTTCTCTCTTTTTTGTGTTCTTTTTTGTCGCCAGCATGTCGTAGGACTGTACGCCTTCCATTCACTCTCTCCGTCCTACGTATGTGTGTATGTGTGTGCATGTTTTGTGATCATTACAGATCTCTAAATAAAGATTATATGGGATCTTTTTAATGTACTTTGAATGTTTGTAAGTCCTGTGTATGCAGTAAGCTTTTTGTGTGTGAAACGTGCAAAATTGTTTTTGTCCAAGTCATCTGTTTGTGTGTGTGTGTGTGTGTGTGTGTTATCCTTCCCCTATATCAAACTAGTTCGTTTCCATTTCCATGTTGTTCAATTATCATCTAAACCAGAAACTGCCCAGACTGCCTTTAATAGTAGTGCATTAGCAAACATATAGAAGATACATGATGATAACATGTTAACAATAGCAATGTTTAATAAATCAGATGGTCTACTTTAGTTTGGGCAGCCCTGTTTTCTGTTGTTCACAACATGTGACCACGTGTGCAGGCAACTGGTTGAAGCGTTCATCCCTGTCCGGGCTGGCTGACGGTGTGGAGGACCTCTTGGACATCAGCTCAGTGGACAGACTTTCCTTCATCAGGCAGAGCTCCAAGGTGAGACATTTTGAAGAACTAAAGAGTTATGGGCATTGTATATATTTTATCAGCTTTTACCATGCAAAACTTCATTATAAAGGTAGTTGGACAAAGTGAATATGTACATATTGGAATTGTGAATATATACATATTGTAAATACATAATTTTAATACTTGGATGAAAATCCTTTGCAGTCAATGACTGTCTGAAGTCTGGAGCCCATGTTCTCAAAACTC
>CM074946.1:24190339-24214813 GCA_037577455.1 Pangasius macronema
AAAGGGAGGACTAAATCATATGGGTGTGATTGGTCAGATGACCACATACTTTTAGCCACATAATGTAGCATCATAAGTTCACAAATGTGCCCAAACTGTCAAAATGTTATAGGATTTAGAAAGCTGCCGACTCCGTCTGGACCCAGAGCTGGGCCGCCATCGCTACGAGAGGAAGATCAGCTTTGCCGGAATCTTAGACGATGAGGATGGCCATGATTCCTTGAACAGCAGTAGTCACACTCTGAAGTCGGACACAGCATGTGATGAAAAGAAATCATCTCAAGAACCCTTGGGTATGATTGTTTTGTGCTGATTTATCTGTCCTGTTTGTTTATTTACATACATTTGATTCTCAGCTGCCCTCTTCAGCTCCCACCAGGAAGATCCGCATTGGAGGTTCTCGGCTGCTGCAGATTAAAGGGGCAAGGAGTTTCAAGGTGAAGAAAGGTGGTTCTCTGTCCTCCATCCGTAGAGCTGGCAGTCTGAAGAGCACCAAGATGTCTCGGCAGGACTCGGAGTCTGAGAATGACGCTGAGTCTGACCGTCTGCTGTCTCAGAGCAGAGACACGGTCACTGATATTGGTGAGAAAACTTCCTTGATATTTCTGTCTACATACTGAGTTGCACAGTTGCAAATGTCATGACTAAGACTAATACTTGTGTTTTGGTTGCCTAAAAATAATGATTTTCCAGTGTAAAACCTTATATGCACGACTCCTGCCCATTTCTCCTATGCACATTATTTTTATAATCTGTAATATTTTGCAGATTATGCTTAGGTAGTTTCTGGCAATACTAAAAAGGTGAAATAAATGTATGAAAAATATAATATATTGAGTGTTTTAATCAGTGGCAGCTCATCCATAGGGGCAGAGCCCCTCTGCACCAAATGTTAATTTTCAGTAAGTTCTCATTCCCAGTTCCATACATTTTAAAGTATCTTGAAATATTAATTACCTCTCTTGAGTACTTAAAAAAAATGTATTTGACATATTAGCTAACGTCACATTGATTTACCCACCTGCCTAGATGTTATGCAATCTTAGGGCAGCATGTTTAGTGTCACACGTAGCTCCATAGCTTTATTGTACCTATTGATCAAAAATGGGAACTGTACCAAGTGCTAATCGAGACCCACTTGGGCAGAAATTAACATTTTCAGTAGAGGAGAAGCAGCGGACAGGACAGTTAATGACATAGTTGCCAGGGTCTTGTTTTTAGACCTGTTTGGGCTAGTTTAAAAATACTTTCCATCCATCTTGTTTTATAGGAATTGTTTTATAGAAATCAGAATCAAATCTAATAAATTTCTTCAAACAAAGGCAAAGTGTGTCTATGATGTACATTTCTATGGTTCTATGAGGGTAAAGTGGGATTATGGAGTGAGAAATGTCTATATATCAGAAATGCGTGTGCACCATGGTGACCTTCTTTCCCATGTAACGGCTGAAAAAAAGAAAAAATATGTCTCCCTTTTTCAATGCCCAGATTGTTAGGACTTATTTCAGGTCTTTTGTGTGGTTTTAAGTGTAGTTGGGAAACCTGGCAACCCTGGTTAATGATATTGGCTTTTCTGTGTGCACCTTTGTGCAACAGGAAGCACGCTTGCTTTATCAAGCAGCTGAACAAAGATACATCTAAAACTGCTCAAAATGAGCTGCTAGACTATATGCTGGATGCTGTTGATGATGATGGATGATGTTGTTGACTCTCACCTGCCTATTACTGGGGTTCTGTGTGGGCTGGTTAATACTGGTTGTATTTCATAATCTTGTTTACAGGAGTCATGAACTTGTATCTGTATTTTCAGGGAGCCCCTGGAGTGCTAGTGAGCCCAGCATTGAGCCCGAAGGTCCTGGAAGCACCAGTGGAGTGGACGACTACCACCGCAACATGTCATGGCTACATGTAAGTTCACACAAACTGATTTGTGTGTGTGTGAGTGAGTGTGTGTGTGTCATTATAAACATGTACTTATTTTCATCCCCTTCCAGATCATGATCCTGCTGTGCAACCAGCAGAGTTTTATCTGCACCCATGTGGACTATTGCCATCCTCGCTGCTACCAACGGCACAGCCGCTCCTGCGCTCGCCTCGTCCGTGCAGTCAAGCTGCTTTATGGAGAGACTGTTGATAGCCTGAGAGAGAACAGCTCCAGCAGTAGCGTTAGCAACCGTGCCAAGAAGAGCAAAGAGGTGTAAAAATTATGTTATTGATCATACAACAGTACTAAACACTTTCATTTAAATTTTTTAAAATATTTAACATAAGTATAATTTACAAAATTGATCCTATAGCTACTTTTCAGTGTCTAAACCCAGGCAAAACTGCTAATCTAAATGTGTTAGTTCACTGTAGTTTATAAAACTGAATACATAGCTACTGTTAGTTGCCTAAACACTAAGGACTTCACTGTTATCAGTCATAGCACAGCATTAAAACTATGCATAAAAATATTGAGCACTAATTCAAGCCCCCAAAAATCCCCAAACCCCTGAAGCTTATCATACAATCAATGCAAATGTCGTCATTTAGCAATAATGGTTTTACCCACATTAGTAGGTTGCCAGCCTAGTAACTGAACCGGTCACAAAAATAATTATTATTTTATATTGAGTAGTTTTAGGGTTCATTGCATAATTCCAATGGCTCTCTTTCAGTGCTCTGACAAGTCATGTCTGCGGACTCCATCTATGAAGAGACGTCCTACTGACAGCAACGCAGAGGGGAAAAAAGACACTGGGATGCTGAAGTACATTCGCACACAGGTGCTGCCTTTACATCCCTAAAAGCTGTATTACAATAATACTGCACAGTCCTCTCTCTTAATATAGCACTGAAATTCCAACCAAACACCCCCGACATCAGACCTGCATACCAATAATGAAATACTGGCTAAGACTGTTTAGACTGGAATGTTACATTAATGGTTGTCACCTGTGGTTTACTGCTGCAATGTATACAAACCCTAACCCTAGAAAATCCATTACCCTAGATTACCCATAGAAGCATAGACCCACTGATTAGTTTTCCTATGCAAAAATATCTGTTATGTTTTACATTTGCAGGTAATGAGTCTGTCACCAGCACCTCTTTCCCTGCTTATAAAAGCAGCTCCCATCCTGACAGAGGATATGTACGGAGACATTCAGCCTGCTGCATGGGAGCTCCTGCTCAGTGTCGATGAGCACATAGCTGCTGCTGCAGGTCTGTTTCTGATCCTTCTGCAATATCACTACTACTAATAATAATTATAGCTTTAAAAATTGTAGGATGTACAGGTGCTGTAGAGAGGGGAAAATACACCAATACATACAGTAGAAGAAAATATAGAATAAAATATAAATTGCTCAGGTGTAGGTATAAATGTATATACATATTCTCAATATAATATAATAAAACAATACAATTATGCATGGAAGTTGAGTTCTAAAGACAGGCAAGTATAATCCAGTGCAGGGAAGCTGGGTAAAGATGAGAGTGTTATTGTAGTTTGAATTCAATAGCTGTAAATTGTATTCATCAAGCTTTCTACTTATAAATATGCAGTTTCTCTGTAAACTATTTCTATGACATCATGGTCCTGGATTTCTTTCCTTTGATTTACTTGATTACGTGATTATTATTCTTTAGTGATCATTGTCCATGAATTTAGGTTGTTAGAGATATAGAAAGTTTTGGTCTGTTAATCAGGCCTATGTGTCTCCTCAGTCTGGATGGTTTTTTTTTGTGTTAGGGAAATTCTCTTCTGTCTTAAATGATCAAAAGTCTATCATGTCCTTTTGTTCCAAGCCCTCTAACCTAACTATAACAAAAGATAGCAAAATAAGTCTTCAGCGTCCAGGATGCGCTAACTAACCTACTCTATCTATCCAAACAAAACGTACAGAGGGTGGTGCTCGCTCCTAACCTAATGTGTCTAATNCTATAACAAAAGATAGCAAAATAAGTCTTCAGCGTCCAGGATGCGCTAACTAACCTACTCTATCTATCCAAACAAAATGTACAGAGGGTGGTGCTCGCTCCTAACCTAATGTGTCTAATACAGAAAACGTAATTCCTATGTGCTGTACAATGTATGTCATGTGACTTACTTACCTGTCCACTTTTCCCCAACATGAACAAAGTCACACACCAGCGTAACGAACACTAAGTTTAACTACACAAGACAAGTGACTAGAACAAAATGGGGGAAACACGGAGCAAATTTACAGCAGGAAAGATACATTTCATTGGTAAATAACGCAGAAAATTAGACATGCAATTAAACATTGTCTAAGCCATATTGATTGGATGGTAAGCAACAGGGATTTATTCATTTAATGTAGGAATTTGTCTTACAGTGCAGACGGGCTCACCTACACACAGACACACAAAGAAGAAGAATTTTGTGTCTCAATGTATCGTGAAACTGTTTTGTTGGAGAAGTTATTTGAACCACATTCAGGACTTATAATTTTTACTGGAATCGTTACCTAAACTTGTGTCCTTGTTTTTTCTCTCACTCTCCCTCCCTGTCTTTCTCATGCACACACTTGCAGCGGCAATGTTTCTGCTGTGTGCAGTAAAGGTTCCTGATGCTGTCACTGAAATGATGATGGCTGAGTTTCAGCACCAGGAAGCAAGTCAAAGGATTAACTCTGTGCTCAAATTCTACACTGTCTGGAGGTTCCGCTACCAGGTGTGGCCTCGCATGGAGGAGGGAGCGCAACAGATCTTTAAGGTATTAGTCAATGATACACTGTGTCTCATTCACAGTGAGGGGAAATAAGTGTTTTCGTTATTTAATATACTTCCAGTGCATATATCTACTTCAGATTCCCACATTGCTGCAACACATTTTGACTCTGTACTTTTAAATATGAACAAAAAATATGTATTCATAAGCATATACAAAGATGTGTTTAAAAAATGAGATTGATAGGAAAAGGTATTTGGACAACACAAATTACCATCATTAATATTTTACCATCATTAATACTTTTTTTGCAAAACTGTTGTTGGCAATTACAGCTACTAGATGACTATGGTAAGAAGTAATTTGCTTGTGTTTCATTTTTGGTCCATTTCTCTTGGCAAATTATCTTCAATTCCCCAAGGTTACAGGATGAGCTTGCGTTTTCAAAATCTCAAGTCTGGGACTCAAGTTTGGAGATTGGCTAGACCATGTATAGCCTTCTTGAATTATTTTGGCTGAATATGTTTGAGGTTGTTGTCTTGTTGAAATGTCCATCATCACCCCAGATTCAGTTTCTTGGCTTATGATATTATATTCTCTAATATGTCCTGGTTCATGTTTACTTTGATTATGTTTAATGGCCTAGTACTCTTTGCAGAGACGCAGCATATATTATGATGCTCCCACCACCATGCTTCACTCTGGGTATGGTGTTCTTGGGATCATACACACAACCCTTCGTTCTGCGAACATAACAACATGAATTATTGCCAAAGAGTTCTGTCTGACCTGGGTATATTGTTCCAAAAGAGTTCTTATTTTTCTAAATGCCTTAAGATGCTTCTAAGTTTTGAGGAGTTTTGACTGGGGTGTAGGAATGGAGATGATTGTGGTGCAGCTTATTGTGTATTGTTCTCTGTGTAAATGTTGTTCCTGCTGCTTGCACAAACTCATTTCAAGTGACTGCTGGTTTTCTGCTTTGTGAAATCTTGCATAGCGTACCTCTCCCCGGGACAAGTAGTTGTGGGTCCATGAACTATTCACCTCCATTATCCATTAAATAACAAAAACAATAGTGTCTGAATACTTATTTCCCCTAATTGTAGGTATGGGGATCAGATCATCCAGAAAGGAAATAAACAGAAAATTCAAGAAACACATGACTGGAAACTAAAACTAGGAGACAAATTAAATGAAGACAATAGGAATCTATGTAACCAGACACACCAGGGCATGAATGGAGGCAGTGACTGGCACATAGGTTGGGAGGGGCCAGAAACTTTGGCACAATCTGACAGTGAAAATTTCAAGCCTTGAGTCTGGGATGGGTACACCGGTGGGGTAGGGGCGATTCAGGCCCTAGACATGTACTGGCATAGGAGCAGAAACTGACAAATGGAAGGAGTGGCATTTAGACCTGAAACTAACAGAAGAAGGATCAAAAACTGTGGCATACACAGGGAAAGAAGCAGGGTCTGAGGCAGTTGCTGAGAATAACACTGATTTGACTGCTCTGCAGCACAGAGAATTAAGTCTAACTCAGGTGGCCTTGTGACTGTAGGTTTCATAGCACAGCCTTCGATCACTGCTGGGCCAAACCAGGTTTGAAAATTCTTACACAGGTAAATTCTCTTTACACAGGTGTCTCTTTATTAAATTAAATGTCCCTATTATAGTAAGTCTTTTTATTGATATTTATTCGTAATTATCTACATCATATTAACAAAAGGAATGACATTCGGAGAGGTAATTTCCATAATAATAAATCTACTGGGAGCTAAAAACTAAGAAAATAGAATCTAGAAACCAGGAAAATTAGAAATAGACTCTTAGAAACTAGGTCTCAAAGCTAAGAGAAACTAGGAGAGCAGGGAACGTAGAATAAATAACACAGAGTTCAGAACTGCAGTATAACATGCAATACTTTGCTAATAACATACACACTGAGGGCTGTTCTTCTCACAGTTGTGTCATACACAAACTCTCCGTCTTTGATTTGTGTGTTTTTTCTTATAGATTCCTCCACCCAGCATTAATTTCACTCTGCCATCCCCTATTCTGGGAATGCCCTGTGTGCCCATGTTTGACCCGCCATGGGTGCCAGTGAACACTGGAACTGTGCCAGATGCAATCAGTGAAGATCAGTCTGTAAGTTCACCATGTTGGTACTTAAACTATGCCAAAGAAAAAGAAAAGCACAAAACCATAGACCAGAACTTCAAACTTGATATATACACACCTGTGACCCCATCACAATAATTGATTTCTTCATTAATGCAGCAGGTGTTACACCAACAAACCCATTACACTACAGTCTTTGTTCTGTCCATGGAAT
This sequence comes from Pangasius macronema, assembly GCA_037577455.1. Lineage (NCBI taxonomy): Eukaryota > Metazoa > Chordata > Actinopteri > Siluriformes > Pangasiidae > Pangasius > Pangasius macronema. The sequence goes on from CM074946.1 coordinate 24,197,353, forward strand.
ACCTTAATCTTTGCCCATTATATTGCTCAGTAACCAACGCTTACTGTGAACAGACTACATTGTGTGGCAGAAGTATTTTTATTGCAAATATTATTAATAATAAATTAATTCATTGAATGCTGGGTTTCATCATATTGTATTTGCCACCATTTTATAAAAGCAGTAAAAATCACTGTAATGCATGTCATGTAATGGTTTATTGCTCTGTGGTCCACTTCCAGAAATCGTTCTCAGCTCGGGCAGTGTCACGCTCCCACCAGCGTGCCGAGCACATCCTAAAGAACATGCAGCAGGAGGACGAAAAGAGGAGACTAGGGCGGGAGGCAAGCATCATCACAGCCATTCCCATCGCTCAGGAGGCCTGCTACGAGCCCACCTGCAGCCCTCCACCTGAACAGGAGGAAGAGGGTTAGTCTATTCGTCTGCTAGTTAAATGCAGATGAGTGGCTAAAAGCTATCCTGGGACAGCTGCTTTCATTATTATTATTATTATTTTTATTTTATTTTTTTTTGCTAATCTGCAAATAATAGTCTTGTCACATGATCTCCATCTCTCAAGTTTGTATTCAGGCCTACCATCAGGAGAATCCTCAGCCACAGGAAGGGGTTTTGTGTGTTTATTTCCATATGTACTGTTTTAAAGTACTAATAAATAGGGATATAAGGCATAGATAAACATAGGATATTCTAAAATATTTTATGATAAATATTGCTATAAAATCAAAAACGTGAAATGGGCCAATGGGATGTCCAGCTTTATCTGTCCTGTGTAACCTGTAACCATGTGTGGTGTGCCAACAGAAGATGTGTTAAATCTGGCGTCTCGTCGTCTCTCTGTGAGCCCCTCTTGTGCCTCCAGCAACTCGCACAGGAACTACTCATTCCGCCGCGGCTCAATGTGGTCAGTGCGCTCAGCAGTCAGTGCTGAAGGTTAGCTATTCATTGTCAATGTGCAATAAATTAGTACATGGAAAAAAATGCTCAAATAAGGTATACAAAGGTATACAAAGCCTGGTGCAGAGCCTCGATTTTAATAAGCATGTACATTTATTTTTGTAATGGAAAGAACATGATTTACATTATTTTATCTTGACATATTTGTTCTTTCAGATGATGAAAACACTACAGAGCACACACCAACACATCACATGTTGCAGCCACCTCAGGCTGTGTTCCCAGCATGCATCTGTGCTGCGGTGTTGCCAATAGTGCACCTAATGGAGGATGGAGACATTCGAGAGGATGGTGTTGCAGGTATGATGGCCTCACGAAAACCTGAGTTTGTGTAGATTAGAGTTTTTTTTAATCCTGCACCTGTTTGCTCCTAAAGATATTGTGACCGATCCCACAATTATTTATACCACCTGTCATATATTCTAATGAATTTATTTAGTTCTATTTCCCAAATTAGCCGTTTAAACCACAGTGACCCCGATCAGGGTAAAGAATTTACTGAAGATGAATGAATGAAAGAATGCAGTACGAGCCATACCAGCTCCACAATGCATCCAACATGCTCCCATATTTATCACTATGGCCTTTCAATGTCTCATGAGCTTTATAATTGGCATCCGTGAGAATAATTGTATAATTGGCATTAGTTAAAATAATTGCCCCTGCGACTTTTTCTTGGGTCCTGTGGATTGCAGTCCTGATGTATCCCTCTACTGCAAGTAATATTTTCTTAGGAAGTTACATATGTTGATTATGTTGTGATGAGTAGTACATAGCATCACTGAAATAAATTTGGAAATAAATTCTAAATATTAAAGTATGTTTTCTAAATAAGTGTAGAAAATAAATACATTTATTTCATGAATTTGTAAACTATACAATTACAATTACAATTGCAGTTGTTTATAAGTAAGTGACACAATTATTGTTATATTGGTTTTGTACTTACATTAATGAAGGCTTATCTTAAATCTTAACTTGGACCTGAATTAGTTATGAAAAAAAATTGTCATAAATTTACATATATGACTAACATCCAATTACACCTCTGATTACCGTAAATAAGCTTCCTAATTTTCTAATGCTTGCATCATTATTTTCATCACTGTGTACATAGTTAGTGCCGTGGCTCAGCAGGTGCTGTGGAACTGTCTGATTGAAGACCCAGCTCTCGTTCTCCGGCACTTTCTAGAGAAACTAACAGTCAGTAACAGACAGGTAAAACATGATTGCAAATATAAGTAGTCCTACAGCAGTAATATAGTAAAGTCATGCATATGGTGAGTGCTTAGCCACAGAGTATCTAAGCAGGTTCACTGTCTTTTTTAGGATGAGCTGATGTATATGTTAAGAAAGCTGCTCCTCAACATTGGGGATCTTCCTGCACAAACTTCACACATCCTCTTCAACTACCTGGTAAAGCCCGCTTGTTTAAACCACTGTGCACATGAAATCTACATAATTTAATCACAAACAGAGAAGCATGAAGTGTTAGAAATGTGAAGGCTCTTTGTGCTTTTCACTCAGGTGGGTTTAATCATGTATTTTGTTCGGACCCCGTGCGAGTGGGGAATGGATGCTATCTCAGCTACACTGACCTTTCTGTGGGAGGTGGTGGGCTACGTGGAGGGCCTCTTCTTTAAAGACCTTAAACAGACCATGAAGAAAGAGCAGTGTGAGGTGAAACTGCTGGTCACTGCCTCTATGCCAGGTAGAATATTTTAGTGTGACTGCATAACATTAATTTTTTTTTGCGTAGCATCCAGGCATGAAAAAAGTATCACTGTTTTGATTTCCACTTTGATTTGGTGCATATGATGTGTCTTGTGTGTGCGTATAGGAACAAAGACTCTGGTGGTTCATGGGCAGAATGAGTGTGATATTCCTACACAGTTACCAGTGCATGAGGATACACAGTTTGAAGCCTTGCTCAAGGTAACTCTTACAGTTTCAGATTACCTTCGAATAACACGTTATTATGTGTTTAAGTGAAGTGAAGTGAAATGAAGTGAAGTGACTTGTGGCCAAGTGTGGTGATCCATACTCGGAATTTGTACTCTGCATTTAACCCATCCAAGTGCACACACACAGTAGTGAACACACACCCGGAGCAGTGGGCAGCCATTTTAGCTGCGGTGCCCTGGGAGCAGTTGGGGGATCGGTGCCTTGCTCAAGGGTCTCACCTCAGTCGTGGTGTTTAATATATATTCATACATTCAAAATGTGTTATGATCTACAGTCAGGTGACAAATTAAAGGAAAAACCAGCAAGTGTCGTAGTAAGGTGTTGGACCACCACAACAGCTTCAGAGTGCCTTGGTATTGATTCTACAAGTTTCTGGAGCTATACTGGAGAAATGAACATTTTTCCTCCAAATTATGTTCCCTCAGTTACTGGTTTGATGATGGTGGTGGAGAGTGCTGTCTAACACATCACTCCAAAATCTGCCATAGGTGTTTAATCGAGTTTCAATCTAGTGACTGCAAAGGCACAGCACATTATATAAAATGGTTTATATAATGTTCATACTCATCAAACCATTCAGCGATCCCTTGTGCCCTGTGGATTGGGGCAGTGCCATTCGGGAAGAGACCACTCCCATTAGGAGAGAAATGTTTCCTCAGAGGATAAATGTGATCAGTCAGAAGAACTTCGCATTGATTTGTAGTGACTCCTGCCTCCAGGGGGACATGTGGACCCAAACCCTGCCAGCAAAATGCCCCACAGCATTACACTGCGTTTTTCACTCACATTTCCCTTCATGCATCACCCATCTGTAATTAATTTTTGCAGTGCTCCAACACCAAAATATTTAAATGTTAGATAGAGATGTAAGATATTTTATACATGCACTTTATAAATAAAAGAACAGACTTAATTGTTTGTATAAACACAGATATTAAAGATTTTATTAAAGTCTTTGACAGTTTTGTATCAGCCATTTGCTTTACCTTGCACTAAGTACATGACATGGATTTTGTAATGGTGTACAGGCATTAACAAAAAAAAAAAAGTTTTAAATGTTTGCAAAATTCCTCTACTAAAATATACAGCAGATAACAGTGGATTGACATTGTATTTTTCTTACCAGAACTTATACAGTGTAGAACATTATAAATCAGCCAGATGTAAGGCCAGGAAATCATGTGACCACAGCAGAGTACCAGGAACTACAGCAGCTATATAGACATTATAAGATATCAGGAAGCTCATGCAAATGCAAGCTTTCTTTATTAACAAAAGCATGAATAAAATGAACAAGGTGAAGACATGATCATAGAACTAGCAAAGGGAGAACTGTGAACGAAACCTGAACAGAGCATACAACACTTCAACAAAACAACAGGTGCTAAACAACTAAGGGCTGAAAATGGAGAATTATATATGGGCACTAATTAGGGAAAAACACAAATCAGGCGTGGATTGATAAGGGATGCATAAGGCCCTGTGGTTTGCTGGGGCTGCTGGGAACTGTAGTTCATGTTGGACATTTTGTGGCAAGAAGCCTTTTGAATTTCAGTGTTTTACACATGATGCAATAATTGTTGCAAAGAGTTATCGGATAATGATCCACATATCATTGGCATTTTCATTACCATTTTGCTTTGATCACTGTTTATTTTTATTTATTTATTTTTTTTTAAGGAGTGTCTTGAGTTCTTCAATATACCGGAGGCTCGTTCAGCCAACTACTTCCTTATGGACAAGCGCTGGAATCTCATCCACTATGCCAAGGTGTGCTTTTCATGTATTAATGAATTTCTTTTGTTTTTAAGTATAGCATTTCAGTTTTACTGCATTGTTTGTCCTTTTGTAGACATACGTGCGAGACATCTACCCTTTCAGGAGATCAGTGTCCCCTCAGCTCAATCTGGTGTACATGGAACCAGAAAAGGGGCAGGAGCTCATTCAGAAACAGGTGCATCTTCTTTCTGAGATGTTAACTCAAGCATTCCTTAATAAATCAAAATGTTGGGATTATAAAGCTCTATTTTACTTTTTTTTTTTTGTAAAAATGAGTTAATGTTATAAATACACCACTTATCCAGAGCTGAATATATTTGAGAAAGTTTATACCAAAAAATTGCTTTAGTAAGTGACAGTGTTGTTGTGCCTATTTTAGCACTCTTGTGTTTATTGATGTTACTAAAGTAAGCACATGAAATGTTAATAACAATAACTTCCTTTTCCAGGTGTTCTCCAGGAAATTGGAGGAAGTGGGCCGAGTTCTCTTCCTCATTTCGCTCACCCAGCGCATGCCTGCAATGCACAAACAGTCCCACGTCTCTTTGCTTCAGGAAGACCTGCTGCGTCTGCCCTCCTTTCCTCGCACAGCCATAGACGCTGAGTTCACTCTCTTCAATGAGCCTCTGGGTAGCTCTTCTGAAATTATTTTATATATACACATTATGGCCAAAGGTTTGTGGTCACCTGACCATCACAGCCATATGTGGGCCTTCCCCAGACTGTTGCCGCAATGTTGTAAGCACATAGAACATATAGCATTAGAATTTCCCTTCACTGGAACTAAGGGGCCCAAACGTTCCAGCATGACAGTGCCACTGGGTGCAAAGTGAAGTCCATGAAGACATGATTTGTCAAGGTTGGATTGGAAGAACTCGAGTGACCTGCACAGAGCCCTGACCTCAACCCCACTGAACACCTTTGGGTACTTAACCTTTCGACTGACGTGGGGTTCGGAGGAATGGGTCATAGTCACGGGTTGGAGGGATTTCGAGAACACTGAAAATGAACACAAATCCCCACAGCCATGCTCCAAAATCTAATAGAAAGCCTTCCCTAGAAGAGTGGAGGTTATTATAACAGACAGGAGTAAATCTGAAATGAGAAAGCATATATGAGTGCTATAGTCAGGTGTCCTCAAACTTTTGGCCATACGGTGCATCCTCACATGTTTGACTTATTGTTTATAGAATATAGCTGTGCTATATGAATATATCAGTACAGCTTCAGCTAATTAAAATGTATTAATATGTACACGTTGTTGTTTGGTTGTTTGTTTTATGTGTTGGTAAAATTTCAGGGAAAGAACTCTTTGGCATGGACACTTTGCACAAGGTTTTGTGGATCAAGCTGTTGGAGGAGATGTTTCTGGGCATGCCTAGCGAGTACCCGTGGGGCGATGAGATCATGCTCTTTCTGAATGTGTTCAATGGAGCCCTGCTGCTCCACCCTGAAGACAGTGCCCTCCTGAGGCAGTACACTGCCACAGCCATCAACACCGCTGTGCACTTCAACCATCTGTTCTCCCTGAGTGGCTACCAGTGGATTCTTCCCACAATGCTTCAGGTGTGGAACACAAATAGAAGCCCTCTATAAGTAGAGCATCAAAACTATATCAATAAAAGGCTGTGAATCTATACATTGGTAATATTTATGCCACTCCTTAAGAACTTTCATAAAACTTGTATAACCTGTCAGGTGTGATGACCAGTGCAATGTTTTGATTGTCTGGAAACCTAGTAGCTAGTTAAGTGCAGTAATAAAAAAAAAAGTCACCATGTAATTAGTGAATGTTCTCTCCGCAGTTTGCAAGAAAAAATACTATTTCATACTGATATGTTTAACAAGGCGACATATGGTGCTAGTTGGCTTTTGCGTCATACTTTCCTTCGCTCTGTTTCATCAACCAGGGCCTGGGCTGTAGTTCAGCGGGCAGTGGGATTCAGAACAAGTAGTGCGCACTATAGTTACAACATCAAGGTGTGCTGCACCACCCTGAAGTGCATTATATTTAATGATGCATAATGGACAAAGTTCAGAAATCCTGTACATGAATGAAAGTAGAGATACATTTGGTAACATGCTACGTGAGTAAAAGTAGAAGTCTTTGATCTACATTTCTACTAGCCAAGTTTTCTTCTGCTTCAGAGTGAAAATGTCAGAGTAACATAATGGAATAATAGAAGTAATGGAATAAAGGTAGAATATTTTTTATAAGTCTGCAAAAATGGAAATACTTTAATAAAGCACAGATACTTGAAAAAAGTACTTAAGTGCAGTAAAGAATTACATCTACTTCGTTACAGTCCACCACTGCATACCTTTTTTTCTTTTCTTTTTTTCTTTTTTTTATCCAAAGCTCAGTAGGAACCAGTGTTTATTTTCTTTCCTAGTTGTTCGTTGTCCACAGACAATGAATGAAAAGCTAATAGCACGAACAGAGAATCTGTTTGTCCCCCACATGTAGGCTACTGATTTTTCCACTCCTGCATCATAGGTAAATTTGTGACTGCTTCCTAAAACTTGGAACAACTTGTGTGCACATTGAAGTAGGTACCTTAAACACTGATTACTGATTATTCTGCTTTGTTATTATTTACTGTATTGTGTTTGTTCCTCTTCACGTCAGACGTACGCTGATTATGAAAGTAATCCACTGCTTCGTCGAGGCATAGAGTTCTGCTGCCGGCAGTTTTACGTTCTCCACCGCAAACCATTCATCCTGCAGCTGTTTGCCAGTGTGGCCCCACTGCTGGAGTTCACTGTGAGAGCATAAAACTTTATAATTCATAAGTCCATACTACATTTTCCATGCTCCTTCAATAGTATCCAGTAGAGAGATCAGCTGTAGTTATCACCATTTTTATGGTGTGTTGTCGTAGACATTGTAGAAATGATTATTTCCTCCCTCAGACCTGCACCAGTTCTGGACTGTCTAAAGGTGTGTCTGCACAGTGCCTGTTTGACCTGCTGGTGTCCCTGGAAGGAGAAACAGCCGACAGCCTGGATGCTTTGGAGCTGGTCAAAGCTGAGAAGCCACTACGTTCTCTGGGTAAGAGGTCATGTTAGACCACCTCTCAGTAAACAATCAGTACGTTTGACTTTCGAAACATATTCCTTATGCATTTTCTTTCACTCAGATTTTTGCTATGGCAATGAGGACCTAGCCTTCTCCATCAGTGAATCCATCAAGCTGTGTGTAACTGTGGTGGCCTACGCTCCTGAATCCTTCCGAAGGTGCACAACCTAAGATTCCTCTGTGTCATTACTGATACTATGTCTGTGTAATAACTTCCTGTTTGTGTGTCTCCTCTTACAGTCTACAGATGCTGATGGTTCTAGAGGCGTTGGTTCCTTGTTATTTGCAGAAGCTGAAGAATAACAGTCAGGCCCTAGAGTCAGCGTCTGTAGCCAGAGATGAGATTGCAGCCATAGCTGCACTGGCCACCTCTCTGCAGGCGTTGCTCTATAGTGTGGAGGCCCTGACACGGTGTGTTCCTCTTTCCCTGTCTCCACACAGCTACACCCATCCCACAACCTTCCTCTTTGCTTCACAGATATGGTTTCATGATGTCCTATTGGCTTGTGTGTATTCCTTTGTTTATCTGCCCTATGTGTGAACATTTGAAAGCTTTGGTTCCAAATTTCTAGTCATAGTTTCTGGGTCTGGAGAAACCATATGTCAGGAAACCAGAGAGTCTGGAGGAAATCCACACACACGTGTAACATGTTTTTCTGGAAATTATTATTCTTAATATAACTATGGATTTCCCTAGTTTTTGATTTTATTGGCTTACTAAATAGAAACTGAAATTCTGAAAGTGAAAATGTATCAGATCAAAGTCACAAGGTTTCCTAGTTTTATAGTTTCTGTCTTTCCTTCTTTTTCTAGTTCTAGGTCCTAGTCATGTTTATAGTATATAATGTTTATATTTCAAGTTTTGACTTCAGCTTGACTGCTTTTATGGAGCTGCCCATAATAACCATATCTGATCTATACTATAAAAATCTAAAAAGTAGCAAAATAAAGACTGCTTTAAAGTACTCCCATCAATCTAAGCTTATCTCCAAATTGTAGAAGCCATTTTATTTATATAAAAAAATTTACAAGTTCTTATTTGTTGTATAATGGTTTGGGTGTTGATGGTACTAATGGTACTAATTTTGCTGTGCATTTTGTTTGTCGTTCCTCAGACCCATGACTGCACCTCAGATGAGTCGCTGTGATCAGGGCCATAAAGGAGGAACTACTGCCAACCACACAATGTCTGGAGGACCAAATATCAGGTCAGGGCTGTTCTCTGACCACAGTATTCTGATACACTTTAATGTGTATTTCATTTAATCTGCTACACTACACCAATAGCTTAGGTTAATAGGTTAAAGTTGTGAAAAGTACCAACCTATGCACAGAGATAACCTGCACTTGCTGGAGGAGGGTCAGGGCATGCCCCGGGAGGAGCTGGATGAACGCATCGCCCGTGAGGAGTTCCGCCGGCCTCGAGAGTCCCTGCTCAATATCTGCACTGAGTTCTACAAACACTGTGGCCCACGACTAAAGATCCTGCAGAACGTGGCTGGAGAACCCAGAGTCACTGCTCTAGAGCTTCTGGATATAAAGTCTCATATGAGGTATGAACAAGAGAGGAGGTAAGAAGGATTGCAGGATTGTGTGATCTGAAGAGATACAGGAAGTGTTCAATTATTGAATGTTGTTGAGTATGTATGTATTGTCTCATGTATGCCCACAATGCTTCCAAAAACATTCAAGGTTGCAAACAACATTTAGAGCAGCAAACCAATTGTCAGCAAACCAATACAAAGGATAATCAAAAAAATATGACTTTTGTCTAACAATGTGCAAATAATCCATGAACCCAAAAGGGTCAGAGCACTTATGAGTAATGCTGATGCTGTGATTATATATTCACAAATATTTTGCTATTTACAGGACAAAACCGCAGAATAAGATGCTGTGAGAATGCTGGAAACAGTACAAAAAACTGACTTGAGTAAAAGTACTGCTACTGTAGTAATAATTCACTTGAGTAAAGTTAGTGGACAAGAAAATTACTCAAGTAAGAGTAAATAAGTCATCTGGTGTAAAACTACCTATGCTGAAGTGAACACCACCTCTATTATCAACAGTATATAAAGAAAGGTAATGTTAGCTGGCTAGCTAACTTAGCCAAATGCTGTTGGGGTAGCTTAGTTAATGTAGTAGCTCATGTTTAATTCATACTTGTTCCTAGCCCACTAGATTATTATCACACTCTTTCTTTTGAAGCATTTAAATGAGCTAGAGTTGCTCACCTGTCTCCAATGTCTCAGACATTGCTGCTGCTGACTCAGCATTTGGCACCGGAAGTTAAGTCAAATCAAGTGTTTGTTATTGTCATTCCTCTATATAGGTTGTGTACATTGGAACAAAATGTTCCCTCAGGAACACACATAACAATACAGAGCAAACAGGACAATATAAAGTACTAATACGCGATACGGTGTGAGATGAGTGCAAACAGAACAATAAATACACAGGACAATAAATACACAGGACAGTGCATGTCAACCAGACATTTGCAATTGGCTTACAGTCTGTAGTAAGTTTTATTAAAAAAAAAAAACTCAAGTAAAAGTAAAATTTTTAATTATACTCAAAAATGTACTGTTACAGTGAACCATGTACTCAAATACTGTAATGAGAGTCCATGAAGTTCGTTACTTTCCAGTCCTGGAGAGCAGAATTAAAAATAAAAATACCCAGTTAGAACAGAAGTAACGTGATCCTTTATAATCCAAAGTCTGTCTTTTATCTAGGCTGGCAGAGATTGCACATTCGCTCCTGAAGCTGGCACCATATGACACTCTGACCATGGAGAGCCGTGGCCTGCGCCGCTACATCACCGAAATGCTGCCCATCACCGACTGGTCATCAGAAGCAGTGCGGCCAGCTCTCATCCTCATCCTCAAGCGTCTGGACCGCATGTTCAACAAGATCCACAAGATGCCCACGCTCAGGTGCGCCCGCCCACAGGCTCTGTACTCCAGGTCTGTCCACTTTTCCTCAGTTGCCGTTTCTGTCTGTTTCTGCCTCCCTCCCTTCCTCGCATCTCTTTGAGATGTGACGCTCATCGTTGTCGCCGTGTTTTGGTGCTGTGCGCTTCGTCTGTGCCCACAGCTTTCTCTGTATGGTCTTGTGTTTGAGTGTGTATACTTTGTGCCCAGGTGGGTATGAGGTAAGTCAGAGTGAGTGATTTTTGTTTACTTATGATCAAACGGTTAACAAAAAAAAAAAAAAACAAAACATACAAATATCATAACAGACCTACTGGTTCATGGGAGCAGCAAGAGAGCCTTAATATCGTAAGGTTTTGTACAGAACACGTTATGGAGGCTGTTTTATAGCTTCTACAAGACAACATCCGCTCTCTATTCTGGTTTGTACATCAGTCACCTTTTTGCCATGTGGGCAATGTCTGTGTGCTTTTGCTTTCATTCATCATTCTATTTTTAAACTGAAACGAAAAACCAAAACCTGAATGGTTTTATGATTTTTAAAAATTCTGTAATCAACATGTTAATGAATAATTCTTCCTTTTTCAAAATATTTTGAAATGTAATTCAAGCCTAAGAGCTCTGAGCTGGGTTTGATCCTGAGCTTGGGTAACTGAGTTTGACTAAGTTTTGCTCAGATTTCCCCTTTGGGATCAGAAATGTACATCTAGCTATCTAGCCTTACGTTTGTCAGTGCTAGACAGTTTTCAAGTTAGTGTCTTTCACTTCAGAAGGTGACTCAGAAATCTGCAAATATACCACTGTGGACACTATAGTGATCCTGAACGGGTGATCAGATGTGCCACTGGCCACAGCAGTGTAATCCTAGTATGCTACTGCTACACGTTCTCGGAAAACAACTTTTGTCATCTTGAGATCACAAAAAAAAAAAAACCTTGTAAATACATTATCGTTTCTATAGTATCTGTAAATTTAACATATTGAAAATAAAAACAACCTGTTATAAAAAAAGAAAGAAAATGAACTGTATAATGTATTTGTTACTTTACTTGTAGCATTTTCTGAAAGCAAAGTAAAGTCTTTAATGGTTTCTGTATTTATACTTGTGGATAAGAAAACCAAACAAAGACCTTTTCTTGAATTTGATTTCAGACTTAAAAATAGAAAATTGAACGAATGCAAAAGTATGCGGACCTGTCAATTATAGTGGAACTACAAAACACACTTGTTGTTTTATGAATAATTTTGTGAATTAACACATTTTACACATTAATAATTTGTAGTCCTTGCTTCTAATTTCCAAACAAGAATCAAAGGTATACAAACATCCACAGTGAAATAAAGTTTAGAACATTTAGACATTGGTTTAGTGTTGAGTGCAGTGTAGATCTGATAATTAGCCCTCTATGTGTACTACTGAAACACTAGTGTTTGTGGGTTTTTCCTAGACGACAGGTGGAATGGGAAGCAGCCAGCAGTCTGATCGAAGGGATTTGTCTTACTCTTCATCGCCAGCCGATAATTTCCTTTCTCCCCCACCTGCGCTCTCTCATCAATGTCTGTGTCAACCTGGTGAGCATCACTGATCTTGGACGCACTTTATTTTGGTGGACTGTACACCTGGTGATGACCTGACCTACAAAACTAAATACATAGCAGATTTATTAGCAGGCTCATAATGTAGCACTTTACTCAAAATTACACTGGATGTAACTCTGACTTTCTCACATTGAACCAGTGCGCTTCTGAAAGACTGGATACATGAGGTCCCCTGTCCTATTACAGTGAGTTGTGTGTTTATTTGTTTAGGTGATGGGTGTGGTTGGACCCTCCAGTGTAGCAGATGGTCTGCCGTTGCTGCACTTAAGTCCTTACCTCTCTCCTCCTCTCCCGTTCAGCACGGCTGTGGTTCGCTTAGTGGCCATGCAGATACAAGTAATGCACTTTAGGCTTTTTTAGCTGGGCACACTAATCCTTTGATTCAGAGGAGATCGTAGTCATTTGGGTCTATATTTGTTGCAAATTTTACTTCTCTGTCATTCACAGTCTTTGAAGGACGACTTCCCGCTCAGTCAAGTGATCTCACCCTTTACCAATCAGGAGAGGCGAGAGGGCATGCTACTTAACCTTCTGATTCCATTCGTGCTGACTGTTGGCTCAGGAAGCAAAGGTCAGTGTTGGAAATGATCAAATAAATCTCAAATAAGTGTGTTTACGACTGATAGGCCGTCTCTTTGGATTTTAACAATATGACAGTTCCATTTATTTTTTCTATTTTAAATACCCTATATGTGTTCATTTCAATTCTTAGCATTATAACCACTGACATGTACACACAAAAGCATTTCACATGCACAGTGATTCTCTTGTGTCATTTATAACTTATATTGCCTAAATATAATCTCTTTAATATGGATGTTTTACAGCCTTTTTTCATACGAGATTAGTTTCCTTCTTTTATAGGTGCTACTGAGTGATTTTATTTCTGTCTGGATTGGCAGTGTTGGTGTTTTTCTGCCATTACCCTGCCATTACATGGTCTCCTGACTTTATCATGATTATATTGTTTTATAAATAAATTAATGTGAACATATCACCCCATGTGATGCAAACATCCAAGTTTTTGGGAACGAAGCTGTTAGAAACTCATTTGTCCTGTGTTAAAACTCTGCATATGGATGGCTATAAATTATCATGATGAAGCAAATATTATTTAACTACAGGTATCATCCTGAAAGACTGATCCTATCTGAGGCATGTGTTAAATATTTGTATATATATCATAGTACCACACATACCCATAAAGTTTGTGTATGTGTGTGTGTGCTGCCACAGACAGTCCTCAGATTGAGCAGGCGGAGGTCTTCCTGCTCCTGCAGACAGTCATCAACATCCTGCTGCCTCCGCGCATCATCAGCACATCTCGCAGTAAAAATTTTGTTTTGGACGCATCCCCGGCACATTGCTCCACCCCTGGAGACACGGGCAAGGACCTGCGCCGAGAGGGTCTGGCTGAGTCTACGAGCCAAGCCGCTTATCTAGGTACAGACATTCGACTGCGAACTATAGGACACAGAATATGACTAGGACCTAGAGACACAACTGTGAACTGCAGTTTTAAGAGTTATAGTTACACCGAGAGATATCATGATTGTATTAAAATAAATAAATAAATAAAAGTAACCATTGTGATTCTCTTTGTACATGCTCTCGCGCCCAGCTCTGAAGGTGGTGCTGGTGTGCTTCGAGAGGCAGCTGGGTAATCAGTGGTACAGACTGAGTCTGCAGGTGAAGGAGATGGCTCTGCGCAAAGTGGGTGGTCTTGCTTTCTGGGATTTCATCGACTTCATAGTGCGCACTCGCATCCCCATCTTCGTGCTCCTGCGCCCCTTCATACAGTGCAAGGTGAGCAAAACCTAGAACCGACTTCTTTATTACTTGGACAAAATACACTAAATACTCAGCCACCAGTGCAATCACCTTGTCGTCATTCTTTGAAAATCCCATGGAGATAAAGGAGGAAATAATCATCACATAGTCATGTTAACATAAGCATCTGTTATGAGCTTCACACAGGAGTGAAACTGCTCATTGTTGCTGTTGTGAGAAAATTCATCTTCTGACTTTTTTTTTTAAGGAAAGCTACATTCATTAGATGTTTGAGAGTGCTCTAATGATGAAATGGTGAATTTTCTCTCACCTTTGTCAGCTGCTAACCCAACCAGCAGAGTCTCAGGAGGAGATTACAGCCAGGCATCACATCGCCGACCAGCTGGAGAGACGCTTCATCCCACGCTCACTCTGCAAGAGCTCACTGTTTGCTGAGTTCAACAACGAGCTCAAGATCCTGAAGGAGGCCGTGCACAGTGGCTCGGGTGAGGATGCATTCACTGTTTGAGTTTTCGTTAGAGTCAACATTGATTAATTGCACTGTTAAAACCAACTGAAATAACAAAAGAAGTATTTAATTCGCAGGCTAACTGGGTGTTATTGTGTTCTTAGTGTTGCCTTAAATTAAAATCAAATTAAACTGAAGGTAATTGAGTAGTTGAATCCAATGGATTTTAATCAAGCCAGTAAATGTAGCTGTGGTGTAGATACTGAACTGGACGTTAAGTAAGGAATTAAAGTACAGCACGTGCTGTTCTGGAAAAAATCAACAGCGCGGTGGTGTGACGTTACCACAATAAATGACCAGAAATACCAGATTATTGTTATTATTGATTTTCCGATAATAGTATCTCCCATATTGTTTTATTCCTCTTATACCACAGCAATTTGCCAGTGATTATATTTTTATTATTGAAGTACATTGCACTTTTTATTCATTTAGAGTTACATTTAATGTTGCTGAATTAAACAAGGTATTTCCTGTTATCACTTACATTCTAGTAGCTATAAACAGTCATTCCCTCTTTTTTTCTCTCTTGAAGACAAAAACGCAGTTCACCAGTTCATGTAACTGAATAACCAAATGCGCAAAGTCCTCTGTCCTGAACATTTAGCCTCTGACTGTTACAAAGCAGTGACATTGGAGACTTCAGGAAAACACTAAGAAAACTTCACCATATGAACAAATACACGTTTTTAAATCTGTTTACATGGAACATCTGCCACGCAAGTCCCTGTGTACGTTGTTACTATAGAAATAATAATGCATTGGAACAACTACATTACTAAAAACCTGTGATTTGACGTGTAGTTGTCTGAGCCGTGCAGTAACAGAAAATTAATCAATACCTTTTGACCAGTCAAAATCAATATTTCAACAGCATAAGTGCTATAAGTGTTTATAATATATAGCTACTGTATGGGCAAAAGATGCTGCCTACACACTGCTCTCTCTCTTTTCAGCATACCAAGGAAAGACATCCATCAGTACAGTGGGCACCTCCACATCAGCCTACCGGCTGAGCCTGGCCACCATGTCTCGCTCAAACACAGGCACAGGGACAGTGTGGGAGCAGGATAGCCAGCCGTCCCGCCAGCCCTCACAGGACACACTTAGCCGCACTGACGAGGAGGAGGAGGAAAGTAAAGCCAACCCTCTTCCATCTCCAGTTTAGACTTTACAGAGAAATAATATCTAATCCAAAATGTTTAAACTGCTCACCAATGAAAAGTCACTCAGTTTTTTTTTCTTCTTGATAAACCTGTAAATTTTTCGACCAAAGAAACCTTACTAAGAAGCAAGCAATATTATTTAACAAGCTAATGTGTTTAACTTGGGTTGAATTTAAGGTAGTCTCTAATTTACTTGCTCATTCACCAATTCAGCTTTCTCTTGCATTCTGTAGGGTAGTTGTGGCACTCATGATGTTTTCTGTATCTGGTTATGCACTTTTCCTCTTCCTCCTCTTTCTTACTAGATGATTCCATAAGCATTCCCAGTGTGGTAAGTGAGCATGAAGCTTTCTTACCCAGCTTAATTACACAGCGCCGTTTCTCCAGCCATGCCACAGGCTCCGCCTCCACGCAGCCGGAGCCAGGTCTAAGCACCATGCTGCCCAGTCACAGGTAAACTTCCCTACTCATTCTGCTGCTAACATTATCACTAACTGTGAAGCAAAAAAAGACAATCATACAAACTCCTCCACGTTAAGAGTCAGTATACATCTATTTGAGCCACTTTGATGGATTTTCTGTTTCCTTCATAGATCCCCACTTTTTGCTGGAGGTCACCACATTTGATCTTAATCTACTTACATGACATAACCATATTTTTCCTTTAAAGAGAGGGGTGAACATCAGCTGTGACTTGCATGCATCTCCAGTCTTTCCCCTAACCTTGTTCCCTGCCCACTCTGCAGTGAACCCAATGTGCTAGATGAGTCCCAAGGGCTGCTGGAGGAGGGTACCCTGTCACGGTACAGTGTCACAGCCCTGTGTGTGCGGTGTCTCACTGTGTGTGTGCCGGGGCTGGGCCTGCCTTTCCCAACTCATCACATTCACTGACTCTATGGACAGCTCTCCCTCTCTTTCTGTTTTTTTTTCCCTCTACCCTCTCTGTCTCACTGTCCTCTAACTGGTTTTGTTCTTTTTCTCTGGTATGGACACTAATACTAAATATCACTACTTACTGTCACTGTGTGGTACTCATGTCATTTCCAGTGAGCCTCATGGTGCCATGGTGTCCATTCATGTTTCAGGCTTTTTTCCACTGCTCAAATTGGAGTTCCTCTTTGGGGTGCCAGTCTCTGGGCCTGAGGAGTCTGGTCTGGCATGAGCAAATCAGAAATAAATTTGCTGACATATTGTAGTTTAATAAAATATAAATAATGTCCCCTATTCATAGTTTATTAATTAAATTTTTACAAAATGGAAATCTTGGAAATTATTTTGAAGGGTGCAAGACCCTGCCAACACCAGCTCCTCTAAATCCCTTATGGTGTTGTGAATGACATTGCAGGTTTCTAATCTGCAATTCATGTGTCACAATTTGTCTTTGTCACTGTGTTTGATTAATGATGAGCCTTGGACTGTTGGGGGATTTGTGGAATGGACACACTTCCTCTAAACTCTCCTGTATTTCTGGAGGATTTAACAGGGATTGTGTTCAGCTCCCTTAACCACCCCTTGCTCACATGCTGCACTACGGATTCGTCTACAGGGTCGCAAGCGTCCAAAGTGAGCCTGGCCATCACAATCTCTTACTTCAGCCACCACTTGGTCGTAAAAGAGGTCTGAGGCAGGTGAGAGGGCATTAACAATTTCACTCTGGGGGCCAAGTAAAATGTGTATGAAATGT
>CM074946.1:24215547-24235230 GCA_037577455.1 Pangasius macronema
ATAGCTTTTCTTAGCTTTTTCCCAAATAATGAAGTCTCTGTGGCAAACTTGATAGCTTTTTACACATGGACATTTTAATGTTGTTGCACTTGTGTCAAAAGAACCAAGGCTCATTTTTGCCCCAGACTCTAGTTTGTAGGAAGCAAGCCTATAGCTGTTTTCTCCAAAACTAAATGAGAGAGGGGATTGTCTTTTTTAGCTTCGTCGACCACTGCTTTCCATCCCACGGATGCAGGATGAATGTCGTGGACGGCAGGGAGCCAGACTCTCAACTACTCGCAGGAGCATTCAGCCCAAGAACAAAGCAGTTGATAGAGGTGTGTATGTATGTGTGAGATAAAATATAGTATACTGATTAAAGCTAGAGTTGATATTAGTTTTAAAACTAATTAGAAGATCAGCTGTACCCATGTACATAGACTAACATTATTTTGAGCAACATGAGGATAGCTGGTTGTTTAGAATATCCTAACATGGTTGGGAAGATGTGATCAGAACTCAGGGTCAGTCACTGTACAGTGCCCCTTGGGGAAGTTCAGCATTGCTGAAGGGCCCAACAGAGACAGTCCTGGGCACTAGCACAGAAGCGTACATGCTGAGCAACCATTTGAGGGCTCCTCAAATTTTGACTATTTCTGATATTTCCTCCCTTAGCACATAGTGACCAGAAGAGGTCCGTCACCTTCACCGAATCCCAGGAAGCTCCTGGAAAGTCTTCTTCTTCTACACCCACAGCTAGCACTGCTCTGCTGGGAGCAACAGGAGCCAGAAGACCTAGCCACTCACCCACAACTCCTGTTCCCTCTGAGACTCCATCACCCTCCATCAGAGCTGAGCAGCACATCCCAGCACTCCCACAGGTGGGTTTTCATAGGAGCATTTTGCATAGGAGTTCCCTCCCCTGCAATAAAAACAGCAGATGAGCCAATCAACATAGGAATCTAGAATGAGTGACAGTTGTGTAGGTGTTTTGAACTCCCTGGAAGATCCACCCCTTATCCCAATCTCATATTAGTAATATTTCAGCTAGTTCGCTCATCTCAAAAGTGCCCTCACTCGCTGTCAAGGTAAATGGAGAAGGTTAATGTGAAATAACCAGTCAGTATGTGTTCGACCTTGCTAACATTAGACAAGATGCTAAGAGGGACATTTGTAAAAGGACTATGTTGAAAATGTATGGTTATGTTTTTATGGTTTACTGTTTTATTCCAGCCCCCCACCCCCATTTGCTCAAGCAATTTCTATGCTTTTAAGAAGTTCACTGTCAGCTGAGTCCAGTCAGAAGTCCAAAAATAAATAAATAAATACCAACTGTGCATTTATGTCTAACCCAAGACATGATCGGTACATGGCACCTTCAGTAATTCCTAAGCCATCCACTCTCCTGTTTTAGGCCTCACCTGTTGCTGACAGTAAAGAAAAGCAAGATAAGGGTAGTACGAGAAGTAGTCTCTCCCCTACGCCATCCTCCACTCCAGCCTCCAGGTCATGCTCTCCCCTCCCTTCCTCTTTGCCGATGCTGAGCACTCCTGTTCGGTTGAACCCGGCTCAGATCCGCGAGAGTCCAGAAGACGAGGAAACTTCAGGGCTTTTGGAAAACACAGACACCTCGCTCCACATGGCTGAAGAGCATGGCACAGAGAACCCCCTCCTCACCTCTCTGCTCACACCTCATTCTCTGTCCCCGCTGCCTCTGTCTCCTGTAGATCTGGACTTGGACGAGTCTCATGTCTGAATGCCTAAACACCTTTAAAAGCTTATCCAAAAAGCATCAGGGAAAGGTCAGTGGTGGACAATTCAGCATTTGGCTATTAAAATGCCATCCTACACCAGGACTCATGAGGGAAATAGTTGTGATAGTGACCACAAGATTATGGGTTTAAATCTCACAGATTGAGATTTAAACAAATTGCCAGATTGACACTGTCGATTCATTGTGCATTAGTAACCATTAGTAACCTTTAACTGCTTTAAAACTGCACTTTGGCCCACCAAAAGCAATTTTATAGGAAAAAGTCAAATCTGTTTACTATGTAGATTACTAAAGTATACCAAACAAAATGTTACTGTAAATGAGAGTAGCTCTGGGGAAATTTAAACAGTGATATATTCAAAAACTAAATTATATACCACGGAGATTCAACTGAAATTTGTTAGGGTCTGGGTAAGCAGCTGAAATGAATAAATAATGACAACAGTTACCTTTTAATGCTTAATGATTAATGATTAGTTTATGGCTATAAGTAAAACAAAGTGGTGATGTTTGTTTTGTAGTGGTGTATCATGTTACCACTTTTGAATTTGTTGGGTATTTAAGATGAGCTGAACTACAGAGAAGCTTAACCAGATTGTGCAGTGTCACTATGGTCATGTATGAACCCCATATATCTGACCTAATACACGTGTTCTGTAGGTAAATCCGGTTACTCTGCACATCACGCAAACGAATTTGCTGTAAATAAACTGGCTTTAGATGAGTTTAGATTTTCATAAAGCACTGTGAGTCAACGTCAGAGCTCAACAGGTAGCGTTCAGTTGTGGGGGTATTCCAGTAAGTGGGTATAGAAATTAACCCCAGATTTTTCCATTCCACAAACTGAGGTGATCCCTCTGAGGTTGATGTCTGGTTGTTAATACAGTAGTGATTTCTTTCTTTTTCAGGACATCACAAATTATTGTATTGGCTATGTCCAATTCTTGTGCAATGGCTCTGATAGATTTTCCCTCTTTTCCCAGCTTCAAAATGGCTTGCTTTTCTCCCATAGGCAGCTCTCTAGTCTTCATGTTAGTTTATCCTTTTTAACAACAAATTCAGTCATTCAAAACCCAGTGCTCAATCCAAGAATAGATATTCAGAGCTATTAATTGTTTATTAATTAAACAATCAGTCTAACAGGGCACTCCTGGGCAACGAGAAATACCTGTCAGTCACGTTTCAATATTTCTGATCTCTTTAAAAATGGGTGGATTCAAACAAAAGATGCCATGTTCTAACTTATTTAACATATCTAGTTGTAAATGTCAGGAAATGAAAGCTGAAATTCTGATCTATGATCTCATATTCAACTTTTGATTGCAAACCCAAATGTGTTCAGTAAAAACAACAGAATTGGCCTTGCCATTCAAATACTTTCAGAGAGGACTGTATGTACAGCACTTTTTTTTAAATGTGCTTTATAAATACAGCTTACTTACTTAAATTATTCACAGATTTATGCCATTTAGACATTCTATTATTCATTCATTTTAATATCCATTAATTTATATTTTCCTGAACAAATCCTTTCTTAGCACAATAATTATTTAAACTAAATTAACTTTATTTAGTCTTGTATCTATTGCATGCAGTTAGACTCCATTTTATAGACCTTAGGACAAGGCTAAACAAGAGTCAAAACATCTACAGTAACAATGTCCTCTCTGAAGCACCTTCATCCTGTAATGAAAATATAACAGTGGATGCGAGCTACATAAAGCTAATCGCCAAAAACACAAGGTTCACAATAATATACAAATGTGTGAGAGTGTGATGTGGCAGACAGATTGTCAGTCACTGTAGAAGGATGATGCTTGGATTTTACTCAGGTAGAAGAACATGTTCAAGGGATTGAAAATCAGCACCCCTTCGCAACAGATAAAATATGTTGATTATGATGTTGATAAACCAATACTTTAGGTAGGTACCTGTGTCCTGCGACGACAGCTGACTCTTAAAGTATACCCACTGCTCGGACAGTGCCAGCTCCTCTGCTTGTGTGAGCAGTTGTGGTGGCCCACCCATTTTAGGGGCTTCAGCCTTCTTGATGTTGGCTACAAAGTGAAACCTACATAAGTCTCAGCCTGATATTAGGTTCCAATTAAGGAAATGTTGTAGCTATAAGCAAAAATATCTTTACAGAATGTCTTGGCTTATTGTTATCCCTTGTTCTAATTTGTTGATAAATCCTTTTATTACTATCAGTAAATTACAGCTATTAAAAGTATTAACTTCAGGCACAATACTACTAATGAACTACTGAACCTTAGTCTTTCATTTACATTAGACATTCTCACAGCTCACATATTCAGACCTCAGTATTTTATGTTTCAGCTGTGAAAATTATTTTGGGCGCACACACAGCAAATCGTTTAACAGAATGCCACTGAGGAGGAAATTTTATGTTCTCTGTGAACACGTGGTGAGGCTAAACACACTCGAGCTGAGTAATATCGAGCATGAAAATTCTAATCTGCCAACTCTAGATAGGTGACGTTAGCTTCACTCGACACGGAGTTCAAGTTTAGGCTTTGTTAAACCTGCTTTCTGGAATACACTCCCCTGAATCATAGATTATCAAATGTATTATTATTTACCCTAAAATCTTTCCACGTGCACATTATACTATGTATGTGATGTAGATGAAATTTAGCATTATACTAAATATTTATTTTGACTAATAATCAAATATATTTAAAATAATACTAATCAAATGATATTTTCAATCATGAGTAGTTTTCCCAGACCTCATACACACATTAAGCATTATATACACATTATATATATATATATAAAGGAATCGTATTACTTCAGAATCATCAGCTATGTCATAAGTTTTTCTAGTGAACACATGAAATTTATTTCACATTTTGTTTACTGACAGAAACTGGTCTTTTCCTACCAGCAGGTTGTGTACAAGCCCAAAACAGGTCAGTTGTGATGTAGATACACAGTATATAATCAAACAGTTATGTAATCAGACAATGCAACAAATTGCAGTAGCTTAAGCTAACAAGGTGCCTGTGAAGAAAGAGATTGTCATTGTTGGTCAGTGTCTGAGTGCAAATACGCAGTGTTTTATGTGTCTACTGTTTTTCCTGTCAGTAAACTTGCTGCTAACTGTTGAGCTTGTGCAATAATAAAATATATAATCCAGCCTTTGAAGAGAACTAAGGCTTTTCTTTCAGAAACAATGCTCAGAAAGAGTGGAATACTAACAATTTTCAATGTGTCTTGAGAAATGTCTCGAGTGCTAATAAATTTGTTCCCCAGACAAAAAAAATTACACTGCAACACCAACTGACCAACAGCAGGACCGTACTGCACAGTGTCAACAGGTCTTGCATCTGGAATAACAATTTTGCATAAAACTGGATCACCAGTTATTGGCTAGACTCTGACATGGTCTGCAGTTCTTCATACCCAAGCAGAACAAAACAAAAATTGGCTATACATCTCATTTCTTTCCTAAGGTTATCTTTATTGTCTATGGGACTGAGATCGGATTTTACAGGCCAGTCCTGCTCCATTATGCTCATCAAAGAAAACAAGCCGGATCTGGATTTGATCTGGCTAGATCTGTTATATCTGGGTTAAATTTGACAAGATTACACAGTTTTGGCTCCTACGGTTGCCATCTTAGGCTGTGGGAATGTTTTCTGCTTGGATATGAAACACACAGTCTGGCCAACAACTGACAATCCAGTTACTACATTAAAACAGCATTTGTCCAGCTGCACAACCTATTAACAATGTACAGTAACATGCTGCCACTGGTGGGTCAACTTTTTATCCAGGGAGCTTATTAAAGATGTTAAAAGATGCATCGAGAGCCTGCAGCTGGTTGAATTGTTAGCTTACTTACCGAATTATTTTTCCGTACCAAAAGTCTCCAGCTAAGAGATGCAAACAACAATGAGAGATACAAAACCGTGTACGATTTATTAGTAGAAAGCAGACATTTCTGAGACACCAACATGGCTCAATGCGTGTTGTACTGTTTAGACATGAACGTCTCAAGGAGCTTGAACAGCCGGTCCTCCCTCGCAGCGGCTTCTCGATCCCTCCGCTCCTCTCTTTCTCTGTACTCTTTCTCTCTCTTTTCCTCTCTGGCTTGCAGCTCCCTCTCCCAACGCTCCTGTCTGGAGAGCAGATCCTGCTCCCTCCTCTTCTCTCGCTCCAGAGCCTGCCTCTCTCGCTCCTCCTCTCGCTCAGCCGCCCGTCTCTCCCTCTCTTCTTCTCTTTCGGCTGCCCGCCTCTCCCTCTCCTCCTCCCTCTCTGCGGCACGCCTCTCGCGCTCCTCCTGCCTCCTCTCAAGCTCCTGCAGGGCAGCTAGCCAGTACTGCTCCTTCCTCTTCTTGGCAGGGGGAGCATCCTGGCCAGACGAAGACACGGGGACAGGGAAAGGGCTGGATGTGCTGGACAAGTTGGATAGATTGGACAGATTGGATAGATTGGAAAGATTGGACAGATTGGCCAGAAGGGAATGAGCTACAGAGAGCTCGCCACTCAGAGCCTGATCCATCACGGCGTACCACTTCCATGGAGCCACTAGTGGGTCACCTCCCATCATACTGAGGCTCTTGATATCCTGCAGAGCAGCAAGCAATGAATTATTGGTATCAGCACAATCACAGGTGAATAACATGCCATACTCCAACATGGGCATGGAGATGCGGATCACGTCCTAAAGAACTGATTCACAGATCAGCAGTGCGAGCCTAAACGAATATTACATCAATGATATGATTTACTCGTTATATGAAATGAATCACAGCGTATTGTACTGTTAGTCCATGAATATTAATATACTAGCATGAATAAATTATCAGTGATGACTGCATGCACCCAACATGTTTTTTAACACAGATTATCACTGCAATGCAATATGGGAGCGGTTCTCTCTAGCTGAGACTCACAACACAGAACCTTTTGATGGGCTGCATGTGGGCAGCAGAGGAATTTAAATTTAAAATCTGAAATATGAAAATGCCAAGCATTATAGAGGCCCTAAGGGGACATGGTGATGGAAAAAAATTAGATGGGAGGAAAACAGATATTTCAATGGGAAAACGCTTTGCTCGCACAACTTTTGCGCACCCCAAGAGACTTTGCGTTCTCTCGCAATTTTTTTTTTTTTGCATTCTCTCTCAAAAGATATCTGCGTTCTCTCGCAAAGGTATTTGCTTTTGCAAGAGAATGTAAATAGAATATACATTTTTTTTCAATCACTAGATCCCCTTAGGGCCTCCATAATGCTTTGCATTTTCATATTTCAGATTGTACAGGCAAAAAAATCCAAATTTCATGAAAGTTCAAAACAAATTTGATGTGATCATACACAATGATATTTAACATGTATAATACGTCTATGAGAATTTGTAGCCACTACCCAAAAGGCAAAGAGATTTAACACTGCACTGCAGAGGAACTTGATGTTTACATGAGCATGGTCTAGGAGGTGTTGCACTGTTCTGCAGAAATGTCTCCAAGAACATCAGCAGGCTATCTACTCCTGTGTATGCTAGAAAGCAGACTGTGGGAGAACACAGCAGGAAGTCACACAAGAAATAATATCACAGTCAAATCCTGACTTGCTGGAGTTACCTTATATTTCTGTCTTAAGTTCTCCCACTTCTTCTTCACCCATGCTGGTGTCACTTTACCCTCCAGCCGCTTCTCCTTCACAAATAGCCTGCAGAATGAGAGATGTCTCATGTTAACTGTCACAGCAGATCGCACACAGCGTTAAGAGTTCATGAAGTGGCAGTGTGGCTCTCACTCGAAAGCTCGCAGGGCGGTGTTCTTCTTCCCCGTGAACAAGCTGGTATTAGTGACGCGCCACACAATCAGCTCTGCTGTGTTCGCATCAGTCCCTAAACACACACCGCACACATTCACACACTTTATTCCGTCAACCAGCAACACAGCACTCTCAACTCTGCGCTCAAGCACTGGACCTACATTAGCATTAACAAACTAGACGTGAAGCCCAGCTTGCAAATATGGCGCAGTAGTTTTTTTTTTTTTTTTCAGCTGCGTGTTGTCATTATTTCAGCTAAACTCGATAGCAGCAAAACAACAAAGCCGCACATTCCCGAACAACATTTATAACAAAAACATTATTAAAAACAAACAACTTACATTTAAAGGCTGTAACAGAGCCAACCTCTAACGTCAGGCCTACTCCGCTCTCCATTTTATTGTTGTTTTGTTGCTGTCTTCTTCGCTTTCCTCTTCATTCAGCAGAAAGCCCGAGCGCGCTGTCGCCCCCTGCCGGAAACGACGAGTCATGCAAAAGCCGCCAAAAAATACCAAGATATGTTCATAGAGCTGGGGTCATAGTTTACATACTGCAAAATTTTGTTAATAATAATAATAATCATAAAAATGTCATGTTGTATTTTTTATTTAGTGCTGTCCTGAATAAGCTGCTTCACACAGCAGGTGTTTACATGTGGTCCACACTGTATGTATGTTTTGGGGGCATTTCTCCTTTTTTTCTGCCTTTTCCTTTTTGTGTTTTTCCGCCCCAGTTAGATATAAATGCTTGCAGTTTCTGTTCTTTTCACACTGCAAGGGACATAAATATTTTAGCTAAATGATAGTAACTTTTTTTTTTAATCTGTTTTAAAAGTCATGGAGACCCTCTCTGGTGGTCTAGGGGCTTAAGCAACCGATTACACGACTCACAGGAAGAAACTTATGGAGTTAGTTTTAGCCAAAAGTTTCAAATATATTAATAAAAGCCACAACCAAAATATTAAGGATCAAAATGTAAAAACAAATATTTAGCAAATATAAGTAATGTGAATCAAATGATTTTTTTTAAAAAAAAGTTTACTTCTGATTGACACTCTCTTTAATTTTACTTTAATTTTTTTTTCTAATGCAGTTTTTTTCCTTCTGACATTTTCACGAGCCGTGGGTCTTAGAAGAAGGCGTTCACCTTAAATCCTTACAGAGTGTCGCAGGGATGACGTATTATCGTAGACCAACCCGGAAGTTAGCGTCACCCCGGTTCCATCGACAAAAACCGAACAGGACCAAAATAAGCTCTGTGACCAACAACGTTTATGATTCTTACACATTTTGTCCATCAAGATAATCTTCACAAAGGAAACACAACTTTTATGAATGTTGAAGCCTAAACACAATCGCCAAAGTAAAAGCTAAAGCTCTGCTATTAATGAACTACACCACGGTCGCATGACCTCAACGTCACCACTGCTAAGTTTCCGTCAACTCTTTATTTTAAAAACATGTTCCTTGATAAGGGGCCACTGGTCTCTTTTTGTGGCTGAATCTGCCCCCACCGTTTTTGGGGAATGTGTCCATGTTGCATTATTTTGAGAGAATTCAGTTTGTTTATACATGTAGAAGATGAGTTTTCCTGTTCGGTGTGATGACTTTTAATGTCCCCGACAACCTCTGTATCCCATTTAGCCACTTGTAAGCAATCGCCTTTTTCAAGTCATGTAAAAGCTTAAAAAAATCACGTGTGGGGTGTTACTTATGTATTTTATGTCATAGAATAAAACGTGAAAATATCTTAGCCCATTTTTCAAGTAAAAACTCACATTAGGGTTAATCACATCAGTATGTGTTGAGTGACATGTTGGCTAGATTCAGTAGCTAAATTGTTAACTGAGCTAGTGATGAATATTTCTCATTTCACCATTTCTGTTATGCCCCAGTCTAGGGTTGGAGCTGATAACAGAAAGGTGGGATGAGAAATGTGGGTCAAAATAAGGACAATGACACAAATGATCTTTAATGAGGTGTACTGTTGAAAAGATCACCGGATCTTCTGTATTGCTTCAGGCCACCCCAGGCCCCCAGGTGTGTTTCCCTGGCCCCATGTGTGTTACCCTGCCCCGTGTGTATTACATTGCCCCCCTGTGTATTACTCTGCCCCCATGTGTATTACTCTGCCTCCATGTGTGTTACTCTGCCCCATGAGTATTACATCGCCCCCATGTGTATTACCCTGCCCCATGTGTATTACCTTGCCTCCATGTGTGTTACTCTGCCCCATGAGTATTACATTGCCCCCATGTGTATTACATTGCCCCCATGTGTATTACTCTGCCTCCATGTGTGTTACTCTGCCCCATGAGTATTACATTGCCCCCATGTGTGTTACTCTGCCTCCATGTGTGTTACTCTGCCCCATGTGTATTACATTGCCCCCATGTGTGTTACTCTGCCTCCATGTGTGTTACACTGTCCCATGTGTATTACATTGCCCCCATGTGTTACCCTGCCCCATGTGTGTTACATCTCCCCCACGTGTGTTACGCTGCCCCCATGTGTGTTATGCTGCCTTCATGTGTGTTACGCTGCCTCTGTGTGTGTTACATTGCCCCATGTGTGTTATGCAGCCCCATGTGTGTTACGCTGCCTCTGTGTGTGTTACATTGCCCCCATGTATGTTACGCTGCCTGTGTGTGTGTTACTTTGCCTCCATGTGTGTTACGCTGCCTCTGTGTGTGTTACATTGCCCCCATGTGTGTTATTCTGCCCCTCTGATGTTGCATGAGCAGCAGTTTGAAAATATACTGGCTTGGAGGAAGGAGATGATAGCCTTTGCCCTCCCTGATTGTAGGCTGCTGGTGGAGAAATTGGGGAAGAAATAGGGAGAAAGTATTTTTAAAAATGAATTAAACAAACGGAATGAGCAATAGAGCAGGAGTTTGGTTATGTTTATTTTGTTTATTTTGTATGTTAAATACTTACAGGTTTTCCCACCCACAACATACCTGGTTCAGCTTGAAATGTATGAGGATTTTTAGAGAATATTTAAATACATGAATTCATCACTTTTTAGTCTTTTTAAAACCTGCCATTTCAACATCTCTGTGTAGCAACATAACCACAGGCAGAGTTTAGGAATGGCAGACTTGGGCTTGGTGTGAGAAAGTGTACAGATGAGTGAGCAAGTTGCTATGCTATGCTATGCTATGTTTGGGCCTCTAAGTGTGTCTTAGATGAAGTTAGCTGAGGTGAGGTAGGATGGATGGATGGATGGATTTGCATTTGCAATATATTTTTACAATATCATGAACATTTTGCTTGTCAAATTTATAATTAAATTTGAAATATTTTGCACAAAATTAACACCACAAATAACACATAAACTGTTAAGGCATGCATGGGACAGACTGGGCAGCATCATCCATCCATCCATCTTCTGTACCGCTTATCCTACACAGGGTCACAGGGAACCTGGAGCCTATCCCAGGGGACTCGGGGCACAAAGCAGGGGACACCCCATGGTAGGGCACAATCACACACACTCACAGTCTCACAAACCCATTCACACACTTTAGAGTGTACACAATTTAGAGATGCCAGTCAGCCTACAACACATGTCTTCGGACTGAGGGAGGAAACCCCGAAGCACAGAGAGAACATGCAAGCTCCACAGGAGGAGGCGGGATTCGACCTGATAACCACCCTGCCCTGACAGCATCATCACTGCCTTATCCGGATCTGGTACACCACCACGACTGAGGTGAGACCCTTGAGCAAGGCACCGAACCCCCAACTGCTCCCCGGGCGCCGCAGCAAAAAAGGCTGCCCACTGCTCCGGGTGTGTGTGTGTGTGTGTGTGTGCACTTGGATGGGTTAAATGCAGAGCACAAATTCCGAGTATGGGTCGCCACACTTGGCTACACTTCACTTCAAGTAAGCACACTGCGCGTGTACCAGCACCAGCAAAGTAAAGAGCGCGCCCATATGCGACTTTTTCGTGTTGTTATCCGGATGCCTTTCCCTTAGTGAGCCTTTCCAGCAAATAAATGAATAGTTTGTCGCTTATTTATATCTGTTTAGTACCCATTCTCTGTTCCGTCCGGAAAACGCAGCCATATTCGGTTGCCGCCGCTGTGCCCCACACTCCAGGCCAGTTGGTGGCAATAAGCGCGTCACATAGCCCTTACAATAAAGCTGCCTGCCATGTCGTAATTACCGTAATTACGGGATTTCGACTTGTAACAAGCGTTCACGTCTTCGTAGAACTAGTAATTACAACTTTTAAACTAGGAATTTTCTGAATTTTCCGACATGTAACACTTGAAAACACTCAAAACAGCGGCAGCTTCTGCAGTAAAATGTAGTCTAGTACATATCTCTATAGTAACATTTTTGTATATAATTCTGATGCGCTTTCCGTGTTCTTCAATATTTAGCAATATCATATGTTTTAATGTTGTAATTATGTATTTTGCAGTTGTCAACAACATCATCTCACACAGATTCACTTTGCATAATTCCGAGTCCGAGGACATGAAAAGCTCCGGGTTGTCACCTGGTAATTACGGTAATTCCGACATGGCGTGAGCGCAGCAACGTTAGAAGACGACGAAGAAGAAACCTGAGTGAAGCGGAAGTAGCTGCTGGAAGAAATTGTATAGTCACTGTGTGTGACCGGTCTCAAACCAAGCTGTTAGTAAATCGAATAATTTCACGTCTTGGTTGCTTTCTTCATTACCAGCACCATGGTAAGACTCTCTGCAAAACTCTGTTGCTCTTTTTTGTGCTGAACATGAACATCTTTGCTGCAGCAGACTCCTTAAAGCTGGACAAAGCTAACGTGTAGCTTAGCCATGTCATGCTCACATTTCATATCCGAAACTGGAGGCACTTCAGAATGTTTATGTGGATTTAGGTTTAGGAGAGGGCTAGCTGTGACTGACTGTGCTGTTTTTATTATTACAGTTGTAACTTAGTCTGTGTTTTAGCTAACTGGCTGTAGTAACCTCGCTAAGCTAACCCAACATCTAGCTAACTAAAGAGAAAATAAAAGTGTGGGACTGCTGACTCCTGCTACTGCTAGCACAACTAGCTAGCAGTGCTTCAGCAGTTAATGCAGTATTAATTATACTGGCTAAAAACTGGAAATGCTTCTTTGAAATTTAATATATTAAAAAAAAGGCACAGCTGTATTTCACGACACTAGAATGAGCATTCTCTGTCCACTCTTCTGTTACTAAGAAGCATCTTTTAGACTTCAGCTCTGTGTGTTTAGAGCTGTGCACTTTTCCGGAGATATTAGAGCTTATTTACTCATTTATATATGTTATATTTAAACATTTTTTCCCTGCAAAACAGCTATTTCCTCCCAAATTAATTTGCTAAAAGGAATATTAATTTTTTTTTTTTTTGCTGTGTCTCACCCCTGCCAAAACCCAGTTTTATTTAAGGGTGCAAATACTTAAGTTCATTCTATTTAAAGGTTTGTTTCCAAATCTTTTAGTGCAAATCTCAAATCTGTACGGTTTCCCTTGACGGCAGCAGATATCACACTACGTAAAAAAGGTTTTCACTAAAAGGTTTTCGTTGTTTTGAATCAGTCTTGATGAAAGATGTGGAAATTACTGAATGAAAAGAGGAAAATGTATAAGCATAAGTTTTTTTCTCTTTTATTACATGCATCTAGAAACGTGACACCTACATCCTAACTGAGTGGACCTAGTAAAGTTTACAAAACTATATTTTGTACTATGTTAGAAAAAAGCAACAGAAGTATGGGCTTTAGCAGTGCACAGTGAAATCCAGTCGCCTGCAGGCATGCTGAAGTGCACCGAAGTGCATTTACACCTCAGGACTGAACTCAAGCACTGATTAAGGATTTCCAACACTTTTAGGTTTTATGATTTTTAACACTCTCATGCATAAATTATTAAATCCTTAACATTTCAAATCCAAAAATTTTGATTGTCTATCAGTTACTTATATTAAAATGTAAATGGATTGTCCATGAGTTTAAAAAAAAGGCTAAAACAGTATGCCTGATATAATAAACAGAAATCTGCCTGACCTTTTTTTTCACCCTTGAAATGTCCAGAATTTTTAATTTTAGGTCTAAAATATGTAACGTTGAAGAATATTAGAAAATATCATTTCTGAACAAAAAATGTACACAGTTGAGGATTGTTGTATGACACAAGGAGGTTAAAAAATCTTTCCAAAAATAAAATCTAGTTTTTAAAAATCTAAGGCGGAGTCTGGCACAAAAAACTTTTTACTTTAATTCCTTAATTTTTTTTAAATTCTATGTACAAATATAAAAAAAGATTGAGAACAACAAATAGTCTACAGCGGTACAGAAGGTTAGGTTAATTTACAGTAATGCTCAAGTGATTTGGAGGTGATTTACACACACACATACATACATACATAAATATATATATATAAGAAAGATTGCATGATTGTGGGCATGAAAGGGTTAAAAATGGCCTGTAAAAATAAAATGTGTAGTCTTTACTGTCCTTTCTAATCCTCTGTAATCCCGGTCCTGTTGTTACAGTCTATAATGTCGTATAACGGAGGGGCTGTCATGGCCATGCGTGGGAAGGACTGCGTTGCAATTGCGTCTGATCGGCGGTTTGGTATCCAAGCCCAGATGGTCACCACAGACTTTCAAAAAATTTTCCCCATGGGTGACAGACTCTACATTGGCCTGGCGGGACTGGCCACAGACGTGCAGACAGTGTAAGTACAGCTCGAGCCTTTTCCTTCAGTCGCTTTTCCCCTTTTCCCATTATTATTATTATTGTTATTATTTTACATTAAAGCAGGTAACAATATCATCTCTGGTCTCAGCTGAAAGACCAGAAGTGCTTTGATTCGAGGAAACTGTGGCTGAGTTTGGAACTGGACCTGATTAAAATTACAACATGAATATGTGCACATTTTCAGTAGTTGATAATGTAAAGGCTTTATCATGATGATTGGATAAAATTTATGTATTTACTCGTTTGTCCATTTTCCTGTGGGTGATTTCATATCTGATGGATGGAAAATGCTTGGACTGGATGGATTGGCTGGACAGCTTGCCCTAGTGCTTTATGTCAATAAGATGTACATTATGCTATAATTATTTATGACTGATTAAAGTTCTTCCTTTTATCCATCTTGCCAGATCTCAAAGGCTCAAATTCCGTCTCAACCTGTACGAGCTGAAAGAGGGTCGTCAGATCAAGCCCAAGACCTTCATGAGCATGGTGTCCAACCTGCTGTATGAGAGGAGGTACATGCAGTGCCATTGTTAAGATTGATGTTTTTTAAAAAGAAAGAAAGGAAATCTTTCTAAGCTATTCCTAAGAAGCCGACAGCACAATTCCCTTCGTTTTCAGTGGACTTTTCACTTGTAGTCCGTGTTTGAAAAAGCATAAATATTCAGCATCTCCAAAACACACTTCTCATATTTCTCATATCAGAGATTTCTCACAGATCTCATATTTCAGTTGTAAGAGTAAAAGCTCAACATAAAGAGCTAATATAGTTGTTTCTGACCAAGAATTATTCAGGCATATTGATGAGGCATATTCAGAAAAAATGCAACTATTTATTAACTACAGAATCGTTTTCAAATCAGTTTTAAATGATTTTTGACAAACTGTCCAGAAAGAAACATTATAGTGATGAGGCCTTCAAAAATAATGAAATCCAATGTTTTTAAGTTTCAGAATTGTTATCATATCAAGTAGTAAACAGTAAAACATTAAACAGGATATTAACTTGGATAGCTTAGACACGTCACATCAAGCTCCAGCATTAGGCCGCAGTCAGAGGAGAGTGAAGAATCCAGTCTAGTAATATAATAAAATAAACAGCACAGCATTTTCACAAAGCTGTGAAAGTGAAATCAGCATTTTAAGATTTATGCACTTTTGAGAGCAGATGCACTTTCTGTGGTTGGAAATACTGTTGGATGTTAGTGTGGATGGAAAGCCAAAACAGTTCAGAAAAGCTGAAAGATAAAAACAGTCTTCGCTGTGAGAAATCTGACAGGTCGTCCTCTATAGGAGTCAGAAGTCACGGCCATTTAGAAACCCACGTGCATGTCCTTTCTTAAAGCTGAAGTGTTTTATCATCACAGTTTCACTGCTTGGACTATTTATAGATGAGCCCAAACCCTTGCCATGGACATTTTTAATAGTGAAGTGACTTTGAGGTGACACATACTCGGAATTTGTGCTCTGCATTTAACCCATCAAAGTGCGCACACACACACACACACACACACACACACACACACACTTGTATTGAGGGTGGCAGAGAGCACTGGTCATTCACCTACAATCCCTGCCGGACCCGAGACTCGAACCCACCACCTTCGGGTTCACCTTCGGGTTACAAGTCCGACTCTCTGACCATTAGGCCACGACTGCAGCTGGAGCAAAGTGTCCATCGGTTGTTTCTGAAGGGCCATTTGAAGTGATAGCTGTGAGTGGTCCCCTTCTGCAAACTGATGTAACATGTTAAATTACACTGTTTCTATCTACAATTCTAGTTGATTGTTTCTAACAATTGAAAGCCCTGAACTAAAAGTACAAAGTATGACTTACTGACCAACAATTTGATTATAATCATTACAGGAGATAATAATAAAAAATGAATAAATCAATAAAAACAACACTAATATTCTCCTATATTCTTTTCACTAGTAATTAATATCATCCAAATGTTGGTATCTTTAGGCTACAGACATTAACCATCCTTGAAAAAAAAACAAAACAACATTTTGAATAATTACAATTGTAACAATACACACAAAGTTTGCAATATTTTATTCAAAGGCTGATGTGGTAGTGTTAATAATTACTTAGAGAATTAAGATATGTCTAAGCAGCTTAGGATGTCCTACAATATTTGGCTGCCACTTACAGTGTTACTAAAGTAAAAGCTTAGAAAGGAACATTGTGTAAAGGCGTTTAAGGGTTTTGCCAAATAAACAACAAGGGGATTCTTTTTTTCTTTCCTTTAAGCCAGCTAAAGGCATTTTAGATTGTGGAAATATTTTGTTTGTACTCTATGAAAAATCCTTTGTAGTGCTCTAGACAAATGCGTTTAATAGGAACTCTACACAAAGCTTCCTGCATCTCCTTTCTTAGGTTCGGGCCGTACTACATTGAGCCTGTGATTGCTGGTCTGGACCCAAAAACCTTTGAGCCTTTCATCTGTTCCTTGGACCTGATTGGGTGCCCCATGATAACAGAAGACTTTGTGGTCAGTGGCACTTGTGCCGAGCAGATGTACGGCATGTGTGAGTCATTATGGGAGCCTAACATGGTGAGTGGAGCACTAAGAGTATATTCTGCTAATATTGTCTCTGTAATTAAAGCTACAGTGCATTTTTCTTTTTTATTGGGGGAAAAAAATGCATTTTTGAATCGGGTAAGAAAAACACGCTAAAACATAAAGTTTCAGCGCTGACGTGAGTCATCCTGAAAAGACTGCGAAATATTTCCTATGCATTCCTCATATGCTAGCTCTGATATGTTGCATGTTATCATGCTCCAGCTTTAGGCGTAAAAGAAGCCTGGTGACAGGCAAGAGCTGGCAGCCAATAAAAGGAGAGTCTAATACAATTATAATGCTAACAGGGGAGTGAGAGAGTCCAAAACAATGCTATAATAAAACAAACACAGAGTACAAAACACTTAAGCCGCTGAATTAGGAAGTCTGCTAAATGCTGTAAATGTAGAGTGTCAGAGTGAGCAGGGGAAAGGATTCAGGACTAATCAAGGATTTATCCTCATCCCATGACAGTCAACTGAGTTCTCACATTGTAGAGATGGTTTTTGTTACCCAGTGGCGAAGCTCTTTTAGCCAGAGAACTCATGGTAGCAGTCTTAATGGCTAAACGAATGTGTTCGTGTGCACGTTGAATTGCGATGTCTGCTTGCTAACCAAGGTCAGGTAGTGGCTAATGGGTGTTTTTGTTGTGGTTTATCTGTATTTGTTTAATTTCAAACTCTGTTAGTGTTGCTGTTAGTAAGGCAATCAAGGTTTCTGCTCACTTTTAGAGTCTCTTTTTCATTCACAGACTTGTGAAAAATAAATAAAGTATTTGCTGAATCCCAAACCACATTCTACCCTTCTAAATAGTCTGTTACTACATAATGGTGTCCTTGCTGTTTAGGTGCATATAGTGTGGTTTGGGACACAGACATAGTGCAGTGCAACATATTATGAAATGTTTTTCTGCAAGTAGCTCACATTAGCATTTTCCCCCCTCTGTTAGAGATGGTGAAATTCCAGGTTCTTACATCCTGCAGCTTTGAATGTTTTTATTGTCTTTTT
Organism: Pangasius macronema; assembly: GCA_037577455.1. Taxonomy (NCBI): domain Eukaryota; kingdom Metazoa; phylum Chordata; class Actinopteri; order Siluriformes; family Pangasiidae; genus Pangasius; species Pangasius macronema. The sequence goes on from CM074946.1 coordinate 24,233,399, forward strand.
TTTTAATGTGTGTTCTGATATGTACTCTGCTCTGCTATTCATTATGGTTTTCAGGAGCCAGAGGATCTGTTTGAGACTATTTCACAGGCAATGCTGAATGCAGTCGATAGAGATGCTGTTTCTGGCATGGGAGTTATAGTGCATGTCATGTAAGTATACAACCACCCATGTGACATTCCTCAGCAGGAACTTAAGCATTGATGGCTGAGGATTTTTGATGTAGTAGACCAGCTGAGGCAGGAAGCAGCCACTCAAATGTGCACGTGGACAAAGTAGCATAGCACCACAGCAGTACACAAATCAAATGACAGTTACGTTTTGAAAAAGTTTTTAATGCCTCCATCACTGAGTGGTGGAGCTTGTTTATGTTTTCTGGTCTCCATCTGTTCGTTCCTCCAGCAGAGATTTTCGTTAGTGCAACATCTCAAGAACGGGAGCTTGAATGCATGTAGGATTTAGAAGGAATTAACATCGTAACCAGCATTGTAACATTTTGGGGTAGATCCAGACAGGGTCAGGGTCAAGTGTCTGAAAGAGTTTTTCTTCAGTAGCTTCCTTCTGTTTGTTTCCGGACCTCATGGTCCATTTTCTGGCTGTCCAAGGTTTTAGGTCCGTCCGTGTATCCGTCCATGCTTCTGTCCGAGATTCTCATTAGTGCGATAGCTCAAGAAGGATTAGTTGAATATTAGTAGGGTTATTAGGGAACTTTTATTGTTATAGAATTACAATAATCAGATGAATTGATTAGAATTTGGGCTTGATCCAAACAGGGCCAAGGTCACAGCAAGGCCAAATGTCTGAAATATCTTTTCTTTAATAGTTTCCTTCATGTCTGAAGTATATTTTAAGGGTATTTGTGGCATACACATTAACAACAAGAAGACTTTTTGATAGCGGAGGCATCCTCATAGACACCAGTGGTATCTAGTTTAACTTGTTTTTATTTGTTCAGCCTTTAGTGGTTGTTGTTTCTGGAACATCCTCCAGTGTAAAAGTTCATATTCATTTTTTGCATAACCGTTATATACTGAAAAACCTTTTCATGCAACGTTAGAGTTTTTAATATTTTGTCTCTGTCAGGATTTGTAGATTGTGTATATTTATTTCACAATTAAAGTATTTTCTGTTTTTATTGTATTATATTTGTGTGTTTATTTCATTTTATCATTAAAATCAAAACATCTTTAAAATCAGTGATCTGTCAGAATGTTCCCTCATAATCACATCAAACATCAGTGTATAGAAGTTAGTCATTTATGATTTGCAATTGTGTTTGTCTTTTTGATTCACAGTGAGAAAGATAAGATAACTACACGGACCCTGAAGGCCAGAATGGACTAGAAACACCAATGCCACTGCTTTTCTCTCCTCAGAATTCTTTTTTTTTTTTTTTTTGTATGTAATAGAAAAAAAACTTTTTGGATCCATTTCTCCTTTAAGATCTGTTGTTCAATAAATTGATCCACCATTTGATTTTGTGTACTCATACTCTCTTTGTGCATGGTATAGGTGGTGAAAATACAGTGCCTTGCAAAAGTATTCATACCCACTGAACTTTTCCACCTTTTTTCACATTACAACCACAAACAAAAATGGATTTTATTGGGATTTTATGTGATAGACCATCACAAAGTGGCACATAATTGTGAAGTGGCAGGAAAATGATAAATGGTGTCCAAAATCTTTTACTAATAAATATCTGAAAAGTGTGACGTACATTTGTATTCAGCCCCCTTTACTCTGAAACCCCTAACGAAAATCCAGTGGAACCAATTGCCTTCAGAAGTCACCTAATTAGTAAATAGAGTCCACCTGTGTGTAATTTAATCTCA
>CM074946.1:24235330-24268690 GCA_037577455.1 Pangasius macronema
AGGTCAGGGATAAAGTTGTGGAGAAGTTTAAAGCAGGGTTAGGTTATAAAACAATATCCCAAGCCTTAAACATCTCACGGAGCACTGTACAATCCATCATCCGAAAATGGAAAGAGTATGGCACAACAGCAAACTTACCAAGACATGGTCGTCCACCTAAACTGACAGGCCAGGCAAGGAGAGCATTAATCAGAGAAGCAACCAAGAGGCACATGGTAACTCTGGAGGACCTGCAGAGATCCACAGCTCAAGTGAGAGAATCTGTCCACAGGACAACTATTAGTCGTGCACTCCACAAATCTGGTCTTTGTGGAAAAGTGGCAAGAAGAAAGCCATAAGAAGTCCTGTTTGCAGTTTGCAACAAGCCACATGGGGGGCACAGCAAACGTGGAAGAAGGTGTTCTCGTCAGATGAGACCAAAATTTATCTTTTTGGCCTAAATGCAAAATGCTATGTGTGGCGGAAACCTGACGCTGCACATCACCCTGAACACACCATCCCCATCATGAAGCATGGTGGTGGCAGCATGATGATGTGGGGATGCTTTTCTTCAGCAGGGACAGGGAAGCTGGTCAGAGTTAATGGGAAGATGGATGGAGCCAAATACAGGGCAATCTTAGATGAAAACCTGTTAGAGTCTGCAAACGACTTGAGACTGGGGCAGAGGTTCACCTTCCAGCAGGACAACGACCCTAAACATATAGCCAGAGCTTGGACACCCTACTAAGTCAGTACTTAGTAACACCCTTCGGAAGATATCACAGTTTGCAAATGCTTTTCGTAGCCAGTTAGGAGTATTTCTATTCTGGTTTAATGAGTTTTCACCCACTCTTCCTTGCAAAACACTTCTAGCTCTGAGATATTCTAGGGCCACCTTGCATGCATGGCCTGCGTTAGATCTACCTGCAGATGTTCAAGTCATGGGACTGGGAGCACCATTCCATAAGCTTCAGCTTGTGGTTCTTTAAGTAGTTCATGGTGGACTTTGAGGTATGTTTGGATCATTGTCCTGTTGTAGAAGCCAATCTCTTTTCAGCTTCATCTTCAGACTGTCTGCCACACTTTTGCTTCCAGAATTTGCTGATATTTACTGGAATCCATTCTTCATCTACCTGGGCAATGTTGATAAACCGTTGGCAATGTGTTATTTTCACCAAATACTACTCCTTTTTTCTCCATACCTGTAGAGATTGTTCCAATTATTTTTTCCAAAATGCCTCTGGATTATATAGATATCATTTTGCACACATCAGAAGTTCACATTTGTGATGAGGTCACAGGTAAGGTTTGACCCTGCTGAGTCTTCAGTGCAGATCATGTTTGCGTAAGCAGTGCTGCAGAGTAGAGCAGTGCACCATCACTCCTGCAGGTCCTTGCTGTCATTTGGGACTTTTGCTTTGCCTTTCTGGCCAGCATAGAGTAGCATCTACCTGTGAGTTTTCCTGGTCTTCCAGATTTTGCCTTGACTTCCACAGTTCCTCTTAACTGCTGTTTCTTAATGACATTTCAGACAGTGGTAATTGTGAGCTGGAAGCTCTTTGATATCTTTTTTTATAGTCTTCCTCTGTCTTGTAGGCATCAAATAGTTCATTTTCTGATCTTCATTCAGATGCTTAGAGGAGCCGATTGTTGTTGAATGTTAGCACAGTGTTTGAAGAGTCAGATATTTTATTATGCTCTGAAATTGTTATTCCTAATGAGTTAATTAGTTATTCCAAGTTAATTAAGATCCAAGACTTTAGGAAGTACATGCAAACTTTTGCACATACCACAATTATTTTTTTTTTAAATGTAGACTAATTATGCATTGGGGTTATAAATGTCATGACCCCCAACCATTCATAAAGCCATCTCAGTACATTACCCCTGGACAGCCATCATATGGTCATGTTTGGCTGTTGCAGTGCATTAGGCAGACCGTGCATACACCTATTAAAAGTATTATTATTATTATTATTATTATTTTGCTTGTTTTGTTCAATTTTCTTTGCTTGTTTTCTTTTTCTTTTTCGTGCCACATTCACAACCCCTAGGTGAAGAACCCTATGGAAGCCTGTTGTGACCCCATTTCTCACAATTCTGACTTTTTTCTCTCAATTCTGACATTTTAATCACAATTGTGAGTTCATATCGGACAATTTTGACTTTACTTCTTGCAAGTACAAGTTGATATCTCACAATTCTGCCTTTTTTCCCCCAGTTTAGACATCTGCTTGACATTTACAAAGAATGAGTTACAAAGAATGCACCGACAAAGCATCAATCATTCTCTATAAATTGTCTATATAACACCACCACTCATCGGCTAGTCAAGACTAGGAAAACCAGACACTGGCACATGCTCCTGAGATATATAGTCAGAACTGTGAGATATAAAGTCAGAACTGTGAGATAAACACAACTGCATGATAAAAAAAAAGTCAGAACTGTGAGATATAAATACAACTGTGAGATAAAAAAGTGAGAATTGTGAGATAAAAAAATGTCAGAACTGTGAGATAAACACAACTGTGAGATAAAAAAAAGTCAGAATTGTGAGATATAAACACAACTGTGAGATATAAAGTCAGACTTGTGAGATAAACACAACTGTGAGATATAAAGTCAGAATTGTGAGATATAATGTCAGAATTGTGAGATATAATGTCAGAATTGTGAGATAAACACAACTGTGAGATAAAAAAAAGTCAGAACTGTGAGATAAACACAAATTCGAGATAAAAACAAAAGTCTGAATTGTGAGATATAAACACAACTGTGAGATAAAAGTCAGGATTGTGAGATAAACACAAATGTGAGATCAAAAAAAGTCAGAACTGTGAGATAAACACAAATACGACATTAAAAAACGTCAGACTTGTGAGATAAACACAAATGTGGGATAAAAAAAGTCAGAATTGTGAGATATAAAGTCATAATTGTGAGATATAAACACAACTGTGAGATAAACACAAATACGACATTAAAAAACGTCAGACTTGTGAGATAAACACAAATGTGGGATAAAAAAAAAGTCAGAATTGTGAGATATAAAGTCATAATTGTGAGATATAAACACAACTGTGAGATAAAAAAAAAAGTCAGAACTGTGAAATAAACACAAATACGACATTAAAAAACGTCAGACTTGTGAGATAAACACAAATGTGGGATAAAAAAAAAGTCAGAATTGTGAGATATAAACACAACTCTAAGATATAAAGTCTCAGTTCCTTTTTTTTCCTGAGATATAGTCTGCCTCCGTGCCTCACAGCGAGCCGCGCTGCGGAGAGTCTGAAGCGCGAGCAGGGCAGCGGAGGAGTGACGGAGGCGGTGGCCTTTACGTAGAAGAATCAAGCTGAACGACTGGTTGCTTTACTTCTGTGTCGTCACTTTCCTGCGCCAAGAGTTTGTATATATCTTTTCCGGAGCTGCGACATGAGAATTCTACAGCAACGCCAGCCGGGAGGTTGAACAATGTCATCCGCGTTTGTACCGTCTAAGCCATGGCTTTATCCCACAGTCCTGTTGTGTATCTACGGGTTTTTCTCCTGTCTCAGACCGTCAGAGCCGTTCCTCACCGCGTTCCTGATGGGACCTGACAAGAACCTGACTGAGAGAGAGGTGAGTCCAGCATGTGACCGAGCCTGATGTAACCACTGCAAACTAAACTCAGCAAGCTGGTTCTGCAATGCATTTCCTTATGTTACACTCTCAGCTCTCGTGTCTTTCACCTTTTATTGTTTTACAGTATATTATAAATGAAATATTGATATTTCACTTTATTTTAATTTGTATAATTTCCTTGCATTTGGAAAGCACGTGGTGTCTAGAAGTTCAAGTGAAACTGAATTAACTGATGAAGTTGCAGTCATCTCGATGCAGAGTGCAACATTTCTGTACAAGAATGTGGCAATAGACATAATCCTTTCCACATGCATTGTTCTGCTTTAATCACCTCAGCTCCTAAGACTTTCATTAAGAAAGTTCACCCTGAGGTGATAATAAAATTCCCAGTCTTTACTCAAGGCAAAGTGCAATTAGACATTTAAATGAACACTCTGGTAAAAGTTGAAGGAGAAGAGAAGTATAAACTCTTAAAGTGGAATGAATGCAGGCACATGGTGGCTTAATGGTTAGCATGGTTGCCTCACACATCCGGGGTTGGGGTTTGGTTCCCACATCCACTCAGTGTGTGTGGAGTATGCATGTTCTCCCTGTGCTTCAGGGGTTTCCTCCGGGCACTCTGGTGTTCTCCCCGAAGTCCGAAGACATGACTTGTAGGCTAATTGGCATCTTTAGGTTGTCTGTAGTGTGTGTGTGTGTGTGTGTGTGTGTGTGTGTGTGTGCGTGCGCGCGCGTGATTGTTCCCTGTGATGGGTTTGCACCCCGTCCAGGGTGTCCCCTGCCTTGTCCCCCCCTAGTCCCCTGGGATAGCCTCCAGGCTCCCTGTGACCCTGTGCAAGTACAGAAAATGGATGGATGAAAATGAATGTAAAAGAATGCCTCAGGAAAAAAAAAAGATGACTGACTGAAATTATGCACTGATTAAAGTTATTGATTTGAGGGTGAATTAGAGCACTTTTCACCAAGCAGGTAATGAAGAAAAGCATTAGCTAAAGCTGACTAATAACAGGTCTAACAATCTTTCTGTCTGTGTCCAACGTTATTCAAAATGATGCAACATGATGCAACTCTGACTGCATCTAGTTAAATGCTAATGACTAGCTGCCACAATACTAGCTGCCTCGAGTGTAAATGAATACGAGATGATGGATCAGAAGTTCAGCTTTCATTTCCTGATATTTACTTCTAGATGTGTTAAACAACTTAATCCGCTTTAAGCCATTTCCTACCAGCAGATAATCATGTAAAAAAAGACCTTGTATACATGTCTTTTTATTGTTGAAACACAGGGGAACTAGCCATGCAAGCCCATTTATACTTATGCATTATATACTCTCATAGTTGAAATCAGAGAATGAAAGTAACAAAGCACTTTGTTACTGTACTCATGATTACATTAATGAGGTTTGTAAATTCTGAGAAAGCAAGAAGGGAGACTTTTGAGATGGATGTGATGTCTGGTGAGTCAGTGCAGATAGTAAAGTACTGGTGTAATATGATTCCATGGTCATGTGTTGGGGAAAAGACCATTGTGGTTTGGAAATCCAGCCTTTGGATGGGAAGGAGAGTTTGGGTGAAATTAAACTGTAGATCAGAATTTTAGAATAGTTAGAATTTTATTTACTTATTTATAATAAATAAATAAATAATTTTTGATTTATTGACGGTACTTACAATTTTCTTTCCTACCTTAGATTTGTTTATAAAAGTTTCTAGGTTGTGAATGAGATCTATCCAATATGGACATATTCCTACCTGATCTTACTGTTTCCTGTTTTCCTGGCTACGGATTACCTCCGTTACAAGCCCGTGCTCATCCTCCAGGCAACCAGCTACGTCATCACTTACGCGATACTGGTGAAAGCCCAGGGTGTGCTGGCCATGCAGCTTTTGGAGTTCTTCTACGGTATGGCTACGGCCACTGAGATCGCTTACTATTCCTACATCTACAGCGTGGTCGAGCCGGCTAGTTACCAGAAAGTGACTGGTTTCTGCCGCAGTGTCACTCTGCTGGGATCAGCTGTAGGATCACTCATTGGACAGATACTGGTGTCAGTGTCCCAGGTTCCACTGGTTAACCTCAGCATCATCACACTGTCCTCATCCTGCTTGGCATTCCTGGCACCGTGGTTTTTGCCCATGCCTAGCAAGAGCCTGTTTTTCCACCAGAGTGAGGGCGTTCCTCAGGACAAGACGGCACAGGAACTCGCTGACAAGTCAGAGGACTATGAGTACAAAGTGCCACTTGCTGTGAATGAAAGCACCATGGTTGGTATTGTTTTGTCACTCACTAGAACTTACAAGTTGAGTTAGAGTTGGAGAATAGGTAAGGAATAAAACGTGACGGTATGTTAGAGGAAAATAATCAGTGACACAGTGTGGTGTGACGTATGATCTTTTCTTTTTTTATTATTCATTTCCTACAAGAGCACACCCTGTCATATTTTATTTCTGTTATACCACAGCAATGGAATTATCACTCGACGAAATACCTTTTCATTAGTAGTGGACGACTGGTCAGTCTAAACTCTTGGCACCATATTCTTATATATATTATTTGATATCCTAAAAAATTCCCAGTGCAATTGTATGACACATCCCTGGTATCATTAGCACTTTTCCAACACTGACCAGCTTCACTGTTGCTCAGAGTAACAAGGAGCTTCTTTTCTTTCTTACATTTTCTCCAACGTGTACAACATTTACCACTGAATGTTTTTCAAAAGGTGTTAAAACATTACTGAATAATTTCAGATTTTCAAGGAGAAACGTGGTGGCACTGGAGGTTTGGTGGAGGTCTTGAAGGCTCTTGGAGCAGATTTTGTGAAGTGTTATTCATGCCGCACTCTCCTGGCCTGGTCAGTGTGGTGGGCTCTGTCTACCTGTGGCTACTTCCAAGTAGTCAATTACACCCAGGCCCTGTGGGAGAAGATCCAGTCCTCAAAAGATTTTGATATCTATAATGGTTATGTAGAAACCATATCTACTTTGCTTGGTATGCTAAAACTCTTTTCTCAAGAGATATTTGAGATTTTGTTATATGATGATTATAGATGATTGTGATTATTATAGATCTGTTTTTTTTTTTTTTTGAACACTTGATTGCATTTTCCTTGCTTGCTGGTAGTTACATTTTTTCCGTTACCTTTTCATGACAATTTTTTTATTGTCTTTTTTACAGGGGCCCTTGCTGCTTTCAGTGTAGGATTGGTTAAGGTGTCATGGGCTGTGTGGGGTGAACTCGCACTCTGCGTTTTCTCCATAGTCATTGCTGTGGCTGTGTACGTCATGGACACAGTCAGAAATATCTGGGTGTGCTACGCTTCTTACGTGATCTTCCGAGCCACCTACATGTTGCTCATCACTATAGCAACGTAAGAATGAATTCACTCCTAATGTCAACCCTCTGTTTTCAAGTGCATTTCTGAATCACTCTGAAGGTTAGCTTGAGGAAAGCGATGCTCAAACCCTGCAGAAATCTGCTCATTGCAGCATTTTTGTGATCACCATTGACCGTATACTGTGGTGAGGGATAGCAATATCATTGCAGTGTGTTTTACTGGTATAAGTAGCATTACATTAAAAATTATGGGGGGGAAAAATGTCTGTCCATCCATCCATTTTCTGTATCGCTTATCCTACATGGCTTGCGGGGAGCCTGGAGCCTATTCCAGGGGACTCAGGGCACAAGGCAGGGTTCACCCTGGACAGGGTGCCAATCCATCATAGGGCACAATCACACACTCACACTCCCATTCACACACTATGGACAATTTAGAGATGCCAATCAGCCTACAACACATGTCTTTGGATTGGGGGAGGAAACCAAAGTACCCAGAGAAAACCCCAGAAGCACGGGGAGAACATGCATACTCGACACACACAGGGCGGAGACGGGAATCGAACTCCCAACCCTGGAAGTGTGAGGCAAACCTGCTAACCACTAAAATGCATTTGTACAGTTTTGACAAACTACTAAAGGTTAAGAGCAATCCATTTAAGACTGTTTTAAAACTATAATAGGAGTTTTCTTAACTAAATACTTCTATACTTGACCTTTAATGTGAATCTATTGAACAGGAGGAAGTTAATTTTTACTCCTTCCACTCACTCTTCATTTAACGCGACAACAATTTTTTTTTTTGTTGTTGCAGGTACCAGATTGCAGCCAATCTAAATATGAAGAGATATGCCTTAGTGTTTGGCGTGAACACGTTCGTGGCATTGGTGCTGCAAACGCTGCTTACTGTGATTGTGGTCGACTCTGCCGGGTTGGGTCTTGATATTTTTCCCCAGGTAAAAAAAACAGTGGAAAAGAAGAGTGTGTTTGAACTGTCTAAATCGCCATGCATTTACATTATACATATCTTTTCCACTGACTTATGGTGCACTTATAATATAGCATTACAGTAGTGCACACAGACACTTTACCAACACTAAACACAAGTTAACTTACTGACTGGAAAGCATATATAGTATAGTGCAGATATCTAAAGCCTAGTAATGAAATGCACAAATATACTTGTTTGGAAATATTGGGATACCCCAGACCAAATCACATACATTATATGGCCAAAAGTATGTGGTCCCCTGACAGTCACATTCAGATGTGCTGGTAGAACATCACTTTCCAAAACCATGGGTTCTCCTTGGCTGCGGTAACAGCCTCCACATTTCTGGGAAGTCTTTCCACCAAATTTTGGAATGTGGCTTTGGGGCCACAGGAGCATTAGTGAAGTCAGGCAGGTGTTGGGCAAGAAGGCCTGGCAAATTCCAATTCATCCCAAAGGTATTCACTGGAGTTGTTTAGAGGGATCTGTGCAGGCCACTTGAGTTCTTCCACTCAGCATCAGCAAACCATGTCTTTATGGACCTCGCTTTGTGCACAGGGGCATTGTCATGCTGGAATAGGTTTGGGCCCCTTAGTTCCGGTGAAGGGAAATCATAATGCTACAGCATACAAAGACATTTTATACAATTGCTTCCAACATTGTGGCAACAGTTTGGGGGAAGAGTCACATATGGGTATGATGGGCAGGTGTCCAAATACTTTTGGCCATGTAGTGTATTTTGTTGGTTTTTGAAGTGTAAAGAAGTAAAGACAATCTCTTTTTAACCAGTTTTTAAAAATAATATTTTTTTTTGCAAATGTTAGTACACAGTTTTATATTTGATAAACTTAAAAAAAAAGAAGGAAAGAATTTAGCTGACACAGGAGTGGTGGTACACTGTTCTACTGTATAGCACTGCTTGCACAAACATGATCTGCTACCTTCTCAGTAGTCTTCCTTTAGTGTAGACACTAGAGTAGTGTTTTCATTTACAGACTACATACGTTTTGTTATGGGAGATACGCCAGAGGGATTTTAGAAAAGTGCTGTGGTCTGATGAAGTAAAAATGGAACCCTTTGGCCACAAAAGAACACCTTGCCAACTGTTAATCATGGAGGTGGATCTATTATGCTTTAGGGTTGCCTGGCAACCAGTCGCACAGGAACCATTGCACAGGTAGATAGAAGAATGAATTTTAGTAAATATCAGCAAATTCTGGAGGCAAATGTGAACTGAAAAGAGACTGGCTTCTACAACAGGACAATGATCCAAAACATACCTCAGTTTCAACCATGAGATACTTTAGAACACACAAGCTGAAGCTTTTGACCTGCACAGTCCCATGATTTGAAGATCTGTGGGTAGATCTTGAACATGCAATGTGTCCCTGTCTGGCCTGAATATCTCAGAAGTGTGAGAGGGTGAAATTCTAAAACCAGAATAAAAAGACTAGTAGCTGGCTACAAAAAGTGTTTGCAAGCTGTGATATCTGCCTTTTCATATCAAAAATCAGCAAAATATGCAATTTGATGAGGTGTGCCCAAAGGGGTGTGTGTGTGTGTGTGTATTAGAAAATGTTTAAATGTGACCATGTGAAGGGTTTTCCCAAGCTACACATATGATTGTGGAAGATAATGATTAATCATGTTCAGCTCAAATAATTGTAATTAGATGATTCTATTATATTGTGACATAAATGTGCTGCACATAGCTAACATGTTCCTTGTTCCTTCCGCAGTTCCTGATCTACGGTATTTACTTTGCTGCAATCGCAGTGATCTTCCTCATAGCTTGGTTATATAAAGTGGCTACACGCAGTAGTGCTGATGCTGCTGGAGTGCAAACTGCGAGCGCAGAGTGTGAAACGGACTCATCTAGTGGAGAAACTCCCATCCCCAAAGAGAGCAGTATGATTTAAGGCATGATCTAATCTTTGAGCATTTTTCATTGAAACTAGGTTATTTATTAAAGTGGAGCTGTATTGTAAAAGTACTTATTATAATCTGCTGAGTGTGTGCTCAGACCCAGAACTAGGAGCTTCTGTTTAGTTTCCATTTATCATGGAACAGAAGTTGGAGCTGTGTGTAGTTTTGCAGCAGTGACAAAGCAAACGCCTGTACACCAGTGTTTAGTAGTTATACAGGGTGTCCCAAAAGTCTCCATACATAGGGGACTACGTTTGTCGGTTGTGACTTTGTCACATGTTCATGGACGTCCACTTCTCAGTTCATCCACAACACTTCCAGTCTTTTTGAATTTGTTAACAAATTTGGCAACAGTGTCGTGTGTGATGTGCTTGCCATGTTTCACGTTAAAGTCCACGGCAACCATGCAACAGTTTCCCGATCCAGCCATGAGAATGATTAATATGTGCTTCTTTTGTCAATGGCATTCTTAAAGGCTATCTGGGAAAAAAAAATGTATAATATAAACTAAGTATGAAAAATTTTGGAAGACATTTTTCTAAAAATTAATTTCCCCTATGTATGGAGATTTTTAGGACACCCTGTAGTTGGGAGAAAAAAAAAAGAGAGAGAGAGAGAAAAGTACAAGATCGCAAAGAAATGGGACCAAAAACTATAACTGAATATACTGAATGTAGACAAGATAAGCGTGTTAATGACCTTATCTATGCACACTACTGTAGGTACATTAATGCTGTATAGAGGAGCTCAACCCCTCTGAACCGGGGTCCGGATTTGGACCTAGCAAAGGTTTTTAGCAAACCAAACTGCAAGAATACTATAGAGCTTTTACTGTTTGGAAGAAAATGACTGTAGTTCAACAATTCCAGATTTCTAAACTTGATCCATCTCAGCTTCTGTAGCAGAGCCTCTGTATTTTCTCCCCCTCATCCAATCACATGAATTTATCTAAAATATTTAGCTGAAGGCAGCTCATCAGACCATACACTACCAGGGTAGAGACATTAGTTTAGAAGAGGGAGAGTGTTCACAATTTTTCATAGTTTTCTTTCCATTTAACCTCAAGTGAAGCGATGACAAGGCAGAACCACTTCAAGCTCAAAACTGATGTATCTCGTGTCTTCAGAGTCTGTGGTGCAAGTCAAAAGTGGTAACACAAGCACCACTGGGAAACACCACACCGTCAAATTGTCTTGTACAGGGTGATTAGAAAAATGTTACCACTTGTATGACAATATAACACTGTAACACTTGATATTTGCTTGTTAACCATTGTGGAGAATTGTAGGCCCTCCGTCCATGCTGCAACATTGGTTTTATAACTCAATCTGGTAGCCATTTCACCAAAACACGTCAACAGTACTGTTAGGAAAAGAAAACTGTAAAGAAGAATGTTGCCAGTAAGAGCTGAATCACTTTGTATGTAGCCATGAATTAACTAATGGTTAAGCATCGAAAGGCAACTGATGTCATCATTCAATCATGTTAGCTGCTTATCCAGACCTTTGAAAGGAAGGAATGTTGTGAAATAGGACCTTCACGTGCAGTACTGTCCAAAAGTCTTAGGTATATGCAAAGAAAGATGCCTTCAAAAATAATGAGATCAAAACTGCTATAAAGAGCAGTACACTAATAAACAAAGTCAGTATTTGGTATGACAAGGCTTTGCTTTAAAAAAAAAAAAAAAAGTCAGTAGTCTTGGTAAAGATTGTGCAGTTTTATAAGGAGCTTGGCTGGTTTTACTGAGCATCCTGGAGAAACTTTCTCACTTACTTCTTTTTTTTCTTTGCATGCAAATCCCAGCAGCCTTCATTGTGTTTTAGTCTGAAAAGAGATCTGTTATGTAAAACATTATTTCTTTTCATAAAATGTTCTTTACTGACATTCAAACATTTTTCTGCAACATTTAGCTTTTTTTTTGGTTGGGAAACAGACAAAACAAACAAAAATATTTTGGCTCAGTAATGCAGAATTCATAATAAACATTTAGAACAAAATGTGTACTAAAGAAAAAGGGGCTAAGACTTTTGCACAGTACTGTATTTTAATTCAATACCCCTGCTGTATAGTATATTTGAAATGCCTTCAGAATGCTTTCCATATCAATCTTTTTATTATTATTATTATTATTATTATTATTGTATCATTCTAGTATGACTGACGTCTTTTTTAAGAGATTTGTGCTTCTTTGTTATTGAGGTCATTGAGAATTTAGGTCATTTGTTTTTAGGCCAGAGAACACATTTTCAACTTTGTCTTCTATTCATCTTAGTCGTACTTTGGCTCTGATAAACTGCAGGCAGTGTATGTGATTGCGTTAATCTGCTGTAAGTGTTACCCACTGCCAATTGCCAAATAACGAGCTCTTCTGTGCTGCAATACTGCTTTGCTTCATTTCAGTGCTTTGGTTGAAGGTAGATGTGTTTCAGACAGCTGCTAGCTCTGTAAAAAGCTTCCTTTTGTCATTTAACATTTTCTACCTCCTTTTTTTAATCACTAAATCAATGCAAAATATGTTGGTAGGTTGCACAGAACTTCCTCTGCTCTTGGTTGCGTAGCAGTTTCTTAATTTATCTTGGTCATGGTACAGTTAGAGGTTTGTACAGGCGATGAGATTAAATTAAGCACAAGTTACAATTACTAGTTCATAGTTACCATTGGGTATATTTCTAGTTAGACAGTTGTCATGAGATTTGTCAACTTCAGCTGTGCAGGCTGGAAGAACAGACTGGCTCTACACAACGACAGTGCTTTATCCAGCTGTGTGTTGCCTGTAATTGTAATACTACGTGCCCTTATAATGGCATGCCATGATGCAAATGGCATACCAGCATGGTTAATGAGATCATATAAACATGCTGTGGTGCATCCTTCAAAAGTATTGCCAGCTACGGAAACCCTCAACAGGTCTGCCCACTTGTTATATTTGCACTATTACCACACCTACACGTTGTAGGCAGACGCCATGTAGAGAAATCAGGATATTTGGTTGTATGGATATTGTACCATAAATGAAACTGTACCTCACCATATAAAATTTGTGTAAGTAATTTTTCCACTTGTCCTTGGTCTGCCAGAATGTATTCTAATGTGGAGCTGATGTACTCATAAATACAGTGTAAACCACTTCACAATCGATGAACAATCATTGCAGCTATGAACAGCAAGAACCTTCAATTAGAGCAATAATGTATATTTAGTTTAGGTTACTTGGTGCAATGCACCTACTGTATATGATGTTATTCATGATTCTTATCATACCAACAGCACTTAGAACCCCTATTGCCTTGCACTTGTATATAATGTTATTTTAGGAAGTTAATACACAGTGTTGTAATGCCATAAGGATTGTGTTGACTATTGATGAGCCCAGATTTGTGATGTCTTTTGTTTTGAAGTTATATTAATTGTGAGAAATGTGGAATTTAATTGAACTATAAAAATTGTTTTTGTTTTGCTTTTATAAAATTGTTATAAAAATTTTTTGTTTAGTAAAATCAGACAAATCAGATTATTCACTATTACACTAAACAAATGCATCCACCGTACTGTTTACATGTTAAATTAAATGTATTAGTACATGTTTGTTTTATTTATAAATCATTGTGAAGATTGATGTTGCATCATATTTTTCCATTAATAAAGTGTTTCTCTTTAAGAAATGTTAATAATTTTGCTTTTTTTGCTTAGTTTTATATATATTTATATAAACTCCTGAACAAAATCTTAAGACCAGGGAAAATATATAAGTATTCACACTTCGCGCTGGTGGATCATAACCAGGTTGTAAGAACTTCTTCAAAATGCCAAAAGAAGAAACAAGAGCAAGAGACAAAAAATAAAGAGTAGGCAATTTATTCGAACTGATGTCCGTTTTTGTAAACTTCCCTTGCCATCCATCCCCAGGGGAACACACAGGATGGATATATATATTAATTTTTTTTCTTTCTAATTTTTAGGGAGGTTGGGTGGAATGAGACACTTCAAAATATGAAATCACTGATTTTTAACCTTAAGCAGAGATTCTTATCTCCTCCAGAGGATCCCCTGGTTTCAGGTTTTCTCTAATGTGACACACCTAATCTGGCTGATCACTCACTCACTTTTTTTTGTAACTGCTTTATTCTGCTCAGTGTCGCAGTGGATCTATAGCCTGGGCCTGAGGCAGAAATGCACCCTGGATAGGACACCAGTTCATTGCAGAGCATCATGCACATACATTCACACACATTCACACACTTCTTCACACCTAGGGGAATTTATCTTAGACAATCCACCTAGTTTCCAAAGTATCCAAATAGTTTTGGGAGGTGGGAGGAAACCCATGTGGCCATGGTGAGAACATGCATACAAATTCTACCCCCTCCAACTCATCAGCTAATTATTAAACTTTTAAGAGATGGGCCAGGAGTGCTGATGGTGCAGAAACTGTCAAACTGCAGGGCAGTGGACAGTAGATTATTTTCCAGTTAATTAGGGTGCATCTTCAACTCAGCCTACTTAAAGAGATTGCTGTACTTTTTTCTGTACTGCACCAGTACACCTGACAGGGGGCAGCACAACACAGTAAGTCCTTATGATTTGTTTAAATTTGTTCACCCCAACAATTTAAACAATAATATTGAAAGCACAGGGCCATTTTTAATATGTAGCTTGAATATCAGTTTGTTCAATTTATTGTCCTGGTAAAGACGATACAATTAACAAATATGAGTAACACAATTATTTAACATTGATGTAAAAAAAAAAACCCGTATAAAACAGAATACATTCAAAGTACACCATTCATTCATTCATCTTCAGTATCTGCTTTATCCTGGTCTGGGTTGTGATGGATCCGGAGCCTATACCATTGGCCATGAGGCAGGAACACACCTTGAATTGGATGTCAGTTCATTACAGGGCACCATGCACACACCTTCACACCTAGGTGCACATTAGTATAGGCAATACACTTACCAACATGTTTTTGGGAAACCCACACGGACATGGGGAGAACATGCACATGCACAAACTCCACTCAGTCACCTGAGCTCAGGATCAAACCGGGGACCCTGGAGCTGTGAGGTGCCAGCGTACTGCCACCTTTTAAATTACACTAAACTGTAGGTCTTATAACACTGAGTCAGCTACCCAAACAAAACAAAGCAGAAGAAGAGAAAGGCCTCACAAATAAGAGTAATGATACAGAATAAAACTATGTTAGTGATTATTCAGTTTACCAAATTTATCAAAGTCTAGCTGCTTTTTGGACCTCTGGCTGTAAAATGGAAGTCTTTTCTTCTTTTACCACTGTTTTAGTAACCGTAACCACGATGATAGCCTTCATGATATTCTTCATCGTGACCGTATTCTCCTTCAGGGCAGCGCATGCCCAGTGACAGCTGGATGGCCATCTCCTGCCTGCGCAGCTGCATGGAGTCGATCAGCTCATAGATGATGGACATGGACCACATGGGTGAAGGGTACCATGACTTCACATTGCCGTCTTTGCCCACCAGCAGCATGGAGAAGTAATCTGCACTGATCTGGAAGTAGTTCCTGATGTCATGCACTAGGGAGGCAGAAAGGTCCTCACGCTCCACCGTCGCACTCCCTGCGATATCGAATGGGAGAGGACATGAATTAAATGATATCGATGACCAACAAGCATGAATTATTTACAAGGACACTTTATTAAGAACACCTGTACAGCTGCTCATTCATGCAATTGTCCAATCAGCAGTAGTGCAATGCGTAAAATAATGCAGATACAAGTCAAGAGCTACGGTTAATGTTCATATCAACAAATATTATCTCAGTGCCTTTGAATGTGGAATACTTGTTGGTATAAGATTGATTGGTTTGAGTATTTCAGAAACTGCTGATCTCCTGGCATTTTCACCCAAAACAGTCTCTAGAGTTTACACAGAATAGTGCAAAAACAAACAATATCCAGTGAGCAGTAGTCATGCAGGCAGAAATGCCTTTTTGAGAAGTGAGGCCAGACTAGTTCAAGTTGGACAGGAAGGTTATGGTGACACAACCACTCTCTCCAACTGTGGTGAACAGAAAAGCATCTCAGAATTGCACAATGCATCAAAACTTGAGATGGATGGGCTACAACATCCAATCGAAAATCGTAAAATTGAATTGATCTGAAGTTACTGGAACATGATGAAAACAGACTACAAGGACATGTTCCCATAGATGTTCTTTACCTCAAAGCAGGCAGGTAATTGGAATTAAAGACATCTCAGAATTGCACAATGCATCAAAACTTAAGATGGATGGGCTACAACAACCATCAGGTTCCACTCCTGTCAGCCAAGAACAGGAATCTGAGGGTATATTGAGCACAGGCTCACTAACACTACATAGTTGAAGACTGAAAAAAAAAGTCACCTGGTCTGATCAATCTTGATTTCTGCAGCGAAACATGGAGATGAATCCATGGATTCAACCTACTGTGCGTCAACAGTTCAGTTTGCTGCTAGTGGTGTAAAGGAGTGGGAAATTGTGTGTCTTGGCACACACTGGGCCCCTAAACAACCAATTGAATGCCACAGTCTAGCTGAGTATTGTTGCTGACCATGTGTCTCCCTTTATGGCCACAATTTGCCCACCTTATAATGGCTATCTCCTGCATGATAATGTGCCATGTCACAAAGCCCAGTCGTCTCAAACTGGTTCTTTGAACATGACAATAAGTTCAGTGTACTTTAATGGCCTCTCCGGTCACCAGATCTGGGGTAGAACGGGAGAGTCGCAGCATGAATGTGAAAAATCTGTGGCAATTATGTTATACAATCATGTCAACATGGACCAGAATCTCAGTGGAATGTTTCCAACTTCTTGTGGAATCCATGCCACAAAGAATTGAGGCTGTTTTGAGAGCAAAGCAGGTCCTATCCACTGCAAGTATAGTGTCCCTCATAAAGTGGCTGAGTGAGTTTATATTAGAAATGCACACAATTTACCACTGTAATGCTTTCTTAATTGCTTAAATGGAATTCTAGGTTGTGTCCAACTCTAAACCTGGAACAAAGCTGTGGTCAGAGTGCAGTTGAGGATCAGAGTTCTGGATCTCAGGGCTTTTACATAATTTTATACTTTCAGACTCTGATATACTGCAAACAGTTTCATTGCATAATAGGGCTGCCAGATTATTGGGTACACCTCTCCAGTATCATGCTTTGCCATTTGGTCATTAGAACAGAATACTTTTTGCATGGATTCTAGAGGATAGTGAAAAACTGTGCAGAAAGATATCCCTTTCCACTTCATCCTAAACATGCTTAAATGGAGTGAGATCTAACAACTGTGCAGTTCATCGAAGAAGTGACCAACATCAACCATCACCTTAAGTAACAGGTTAAGTGGCAAAATCCATAAGTGAGGCTGAATAGCAAGTTCCAATATTTGCACCCTGAGCCAGAAGTTCAGTTATCAAAATTTAAGAACTGTAATTTTTTTAATTTATGTGGACTTACTTTTGGTCTTGAACTGAACAAACATAAATGTGGATTACAAGTCACCCATCTTACCATTGATTGGGTAGAGCTCCAAGACTCCACCCATGTCCTCCATGGCCCTCCCGGTCAGCTTTAAAACAGACATGTGGCGCAGCCCTGGAGCATGAGAGAAGACACACTTATTATTTCAGACAAGCACAGGGCTCACAAACGGTTCTGGTTAGCAAGTTAACCCAGATGAGG
Source organism: Pangasius macronema (assembly GCA_037577455.1). Classification (NCBI taxonomy): domain Eukaryota; kingdom Metazoa; phylum Chordata; class Actinopteri; order Siluriformes; family Pangasiidae; genus Pangasius; species Pangasius macronema. The sequence goes on from CM074946.1 coordinate 24,252,891, forward strand.
ATGGATTCTTGTGTTATAACTTTAACACTTATAGCCAGCATATATATATCTATATATATATATATATATATATATATATATATATATATTTCTTTAAAGCTGCTTTGTGACAATGTCCATTGTTAAAAGCTATACAAGTAAAACTGAATTGATCTGAAGTTACTGGAACATGATGAAAACAGACTACAAGAACATGTTCCCAAAGATGTTCTTTACCTCAAAGCAGGCAGGTAATTGGAATTAAAGACGTCTATGATCTCTTTTTTTTATTTTTGGTTTGTAAATGAGCAGCTAAAGAGCATCAGTCAGGCTGTCATGCTCTGGACACAAAGTGGCCTCTACTGGATGGCTGTGCATGATCCTACAGGTCCATCATGCTTACGTTTTTGAAATCAGCATCGTCTTTATTTCATTAGTGATATCAACTGTGCAAGTGTTGAGAGGGGGGCTACTTCAGAGCGTTCAAGAAACAAGAAACAATAAAGCCAGTAAAAGCAGCCAAGAACATTTTTCTTCAACATGGCCGTTTGGTTAAAACCCCTGGCAAGCGCAGCAAAATAAAATGGCAACAGTACACATGTTCAATAATTGGCAGAGTGAGAGGAAACCCCCTTAGGGAATGTTTGCAGATGTCCTTCATAGTATTTAAAGAAAGCCTCTGATACCCAGTGAGTCATGAAATACAGTAGAAGCCAATGAAAACCAAAAAAAATTGACTATTTAACATCAATAAAAAATGAGAAAACACTAAAAAGTGCAGTGCAGGCATGCTCTAACACCAGAACTGGAAAACGGTCACCATCTCTAGACCATAATACTGACATGGCAAAAGCTTAGCGACATTAACCGAGCATAAACTGGCCATGCTTTCTGCCAGGTTATAAGTGGGTCACATTGGCATATATCTTGAACCTTATGTTCACACTAGCAGGCGACAACTGCACTGTCCGGCATTTTTATTTTTGGTTTATTTGCTCGTGTTTTGTTCGTTTTAGCTCTGATGAGAAATGGTAGTAGCTAACTAATTAAACACAAATTAAATAAAATACTAATCAGTGTGAAAATAGGTTGTTTGATTTCATTTTAGATGCAGATTAGCAGCACAAGCTAACAGTATTAGCTATGTACACTTAGCATAGGCGCCAATGGTCCTGGCCTCTTCTTTCTAAGCTTTATTTTTCTTTGTAATGTCTCACATTTAAGGATGAGTTTGCATATTGAAGTAATTGTGAACTAGTTGTAAGTGGGGAAGTTAAAAAAGTCAGACTACACACACACACACACACAACATAGGACTGGTCAAAAGAATCAATTGAGCCAACTGTTCAACTGGATTTGCTGCTGTAACGCATCATACCTAATTTACATAGGTTTGAGAAAATCTCAGTTCAAATGTTACTTGTTACTCTGTCACTGAAATCGTGGCTCTGTGTCACATGTGTATACATAGAAAATGAACAGTGTGAATGTAGGGTATGTTATGCAAAGACAAAGAGATTTAACTATCTTACCCAAGTGGCAGGCCTGACTGGTCAGGGCATGGAGCTGCTGCTGATATGCCCACTCCTCATCATCAGGGGTGGAGATGACAAGCAGTCGTCGTCTCCAGCGAAACCTTGAGCAACAATGAGATAAATACAGACGAGTTAAATTTAAGCAATGTGTGGTCTAAATGTTACATCACTTTGTGTTTATCTGCTCTGAATGATAATTAATTTAATCTGCAATATGCAGTCAATTGCAAATATTTGTAATCTCCATGGTTTTCCAAAAAAAGGATGCTAAAAATGAAACGTGGGTGTATCTTCCAACAAAACAAGAGTCTAGAACATAAGGGAAAAATTAACAGAAAAAAATCTTTTTCTTGCCACAACCCGCTCAGCCTCCACACAAACAAACTGAAGGTAGTTATAAAAACATTGTTAGAACATATTTATATTATACTACACAGAACTGCAAAAAACTTATAAAGCGAGTTTAACTTTACAAACTTTTGCACTTGACTGTACAGTACATATGGTCATTGTAGCAAAGTCTAGTAGATTAAAAACAGCAAATAATCAAATGAATTGTATTCTATTCATTATCATATATTATCATCAAGAAGCACTGGAAACCTAGAAAGGAAATTCTCTAGAGTTCTGGACTTGTCTTCTTTTTTGCAAGCAATTCCAAGCTTCCTCTGAAGCTCCATCTCTTTGAGGCGTGATGAGAATGTGTCGATGTAATCAAACACCGCCTTCATGATAATAGGAACTTCATACTGTTGCTGTGACAAAGAAGAAAAACAGGTAAATCATTAAAATCCAAAGGATTGTGAAACTACCTCTCATGCCTACTCAAATATCTGACTTGCCGTAAAGAAAACAAACCTTAACTTTCATGTCAAAGTCGGTGAGCACCATGAAGAAGTCATTGTAAACCATGCCAAGCTCCTTGCGGAAGGCTGTGATGAGTTCCTGGTTGATGAGCTCACTGACTGGCAAGCTGCGCACTGGCCTGTCCTGCTCTGTAAACCACAGAACAAAGAAACACAACACACAAAGGAAGTCTGAATAGAACAAATGTCCTGAGTATTGATGGAAAAATGGGCAAAAGGTCAAAAGCTGAACTCACCCATCTGGTAATGGTCTATCTTCATGGTCCCGTTGGCTAGAGGGCCAAAAATGGTGATGATGGAGATTTTGCGCAGAGCCATGTCACACACTTGTTCCAGATACTCATCCCTCTGCTGACTGTACATTTTGTTATTTTCACTGGGAGTAGTAATTACCTGCAAATAGAGATTCACACTGAGATGCTTTCCAATGCTTTCCAAATGGAAATTAAATTCCAAACTAAGAAGAATGCCACTTATGTGGCCCCTATTTAACACATACACACAATTAACAATGTTTTGTGTTTGTACGTTTAGAATATACTCACAAGCAGACGTCTTCTTTTCTCAAAATAACCAAGAAATATCTCTAGTGCCCTCTTAGTATCAACAGGCTTTTCTGTAGGCTTGCCAACAGCATCTTTATCCTCAAGGCTGCTTGTTTTTTGCACCACATTTCTGTTGTGAAGATTAACCTTGGCATCCTTGGAGGGTTTTGCTACTTTTTTCTCCGTGTTGTTCTTTTTCACAGGCTTCTCAGTTCTCTCTGTCTTTTTCTTCTTCTCAGTTTTCTCACGGGGGCCCTTCCCTGTTTTGGTAGTCAGAAGGTTCTCCACTGGTTCACTCGGTGTAGGCGTTCCTGCTTCTTGCTCTTCTACGTGTTCATTGATTTGTTCCCTCCCTGTGTATTTTCCTCTGGATGGTTTGTCCTTGATGGGCTTTTGCCTGCGAGCTCCAGGTGAAATCTTATCTGTCCGGTCTTTGTGTTTGTCTCTGTTTTGGATCATTAAGTCTGAGGTAATGGATGGGTTAGTTTCAGTGTGTTCCCTTTGACGGTTGCGCCTAACAGGTTCTAAGGTGCTTAGTCGGGCTTTGTGTCTGTAAGATGGTGTGTTTGCGTGTCTATGCACCACTGTAGTCGATAAAGTAGTGGGATTGACAGTAGTTGAAGGCAGAGTTGTGGGTAGTGTAGTGGATGCAGTAGTAGTAGTACTAATAGTAGTACTAGTAGTAGTAGTAGTAGTAGCAGAAGTAGTAGTAGCAAGCTGAGTTGTGGCTGTAAATGTTGTAGTTGCAGGTTTTATAGTAGATGTTCGTATAGTTATTCTCCTTCTAGTCATTTTGGTGGTAGGGATGGTGGTAGATTGTGTGGTAGAACTCTGAGTGGGCTTGGGAGGAGGTCTTGCACCTTCTACCATCTCAATATCTTGAGAGCCTCTGTGCAAAACTTTCCCAACAGACTGCACTACCTTTCCCTGCATTCCAGTTGCCCTACACCTTTCCACAAAACCTTTCTGTCTGACTTTCTCAAGTCTGCGCATAGGCGTCTGGTCTATTATCTCATACACAGCCTCAAGCTGCACTGGGTATGGGTACCTCTCTTCCACCTGCAAGGTTTTCCTCAGCAGCACCATGCCAAACTTGCCCTCCTCCAGTTTCAGAAAGCTCATCAGCCTGGGCACTAAGGCTGGCTCTAACAGTTCCTCAACAATCGAGCCATCGTTACTCACACGTCTCACTTTGCCACCCATTTCTTCCTTTCCATGGAACATGATGATCTGCTGCATATGGCGGTCTGCCATTTGGCAATACACGTCCGGCTTGAGCAAGCTCATCATCAGCCTGTAGTATCCGTCTGACTCATGCGGTGCGGAAATGACCAGCACACGGTTCTTGCCTGCAAACCTCGCAAGGATATTTATTGAGCTGGTGCGATTGGAGATACGGGAGTGGGAGCTCGGAGAGCCCTGTTGAGGCGCAATGGTGTCTGTGTGATCATGAAGCACTTTGGCTTTCTCAACGGGTTGCGTGTTTGAACTCGTTTGAGGTGAAGGTCTGCGTCCTTTCAAAACTCTCCTTGCAGAAGATCTGGAGGAATTTGTAGCCTGATCTGCCTGAAGAAGTGCCGTGTTCCCTGAGATGGCTGCAAAAGTGTTTGATTGCAATTCCATATGTCTTTTCACTGCATGAGTTCTTGTGAAATGTGTGTCTACAGAAGACTTGAAATCTGATGCTTGTGCTGTCCATACCAGAGCACACAAAACCACATGTGTTTGAAAGAGCCTCATTGCAGTGGAGTCAAGGGTGGAAAGTCCATTGGCCAATAGCAAGTACAGCATCGCTGTGCTTAAAATGGTCTGTTTTAAGGTAAAAAATCCAGTCACAGAGGACAAAAATCCATGCAGATTTTGGCCTAAAATTGATTAAAACAAAAAACAAACAAAAACAAACAAACAAAAAACATCCATTCAAGTGAATTGGGGTGTCTAGATACAGGTTTAAAGTCAACATACTAACTGGTGAATGTATTTATATTTCGTGTACCATTAAAAAAGAAAAAAAACAAAACAGAATACTGAGAAGAGTTTCTAATCCAGCGAGATTCTCAGCTCTCACTACTTCTGCACATTTAGTGTTAGTGTGTGAAAGTGTGAGAAAACAGCGAATGAATGCTTAACTCACCCTGAAATCACAACAGAGATGTCCTGCTCGCCTTCATTTCCTTAACTAACGGTGTACGAGCTTCCCGATCTCTATCTTACAACACATTCCTCTCTCTATTCGAGCACAGTTAGCGGGACCACCTCCTCCATCGGTTCTTATCGCCCTCCAAGGTCCACGCATACGGGCAGAGTGGAGCAAGCGCGCGCAGCTGCTCCTCTGTCCGGAGCCGCGTAGCCCCGCCCACCGCCTGCCTGCCTGCCCGCCCACCGCCTGCCTGCCTGCCTGCCTGCCTGTAGTGCACATGCAGGAATCATGACAGTGTGCTTGTATGCTTGCTCAAGTCAATTCAATTCAGTTTGATTTACACAGCGCTTTTAACACTCCACACTATCATGGAGCAGATTTACAGAAATCTGGATAGAAATTTTGAAATTTGCTATTGATCAGTTTATCCCGAATGAGCAAGCCAAAGGCGATGGTGGCAAGGAAAAACTCCCTGAGAAGACATGCGGAAGAACCCTTGAGAGGAGCCAAACTCTAAAGAGAACTCATCCTCATCTAGATAGTGCAATTATAAATCATTTCTCTTCTATAACTGTACACTAGATAGCCAGAAACTAACAGAAACTTCACATCACACTACCTCGTCGTTAATTACTTTCCAATAACAGCATACCCTTTCGTGTTGTACTATTTACTTAGTAACTATAAGAACATGTGTAAGATGGTGTTTAAAGCCCAATGTAATATCATTAGGCAGCATTGAAAGGCTTTTAAAAAGTCAAGTACCACTTTGGCCTTTTGTTTGGGAATGGGGTAAAATATAAATGCACTAACAGCTCACTTGCTTTTCTTATGTACGAAATATTATCCCATTACAGATTGTTACGATTTAAACAGCTTTTTAAGAACTATTACTATAGCACTATTACTAAATATAATTATTTGTTAAAATCTGACTCACAGTGAATAAAGCAACTAACAGACTAAGAAGTTGCTTAGTTGCTGTTGATGGTTATCATGTGCTTTTTCATATAGGGAACACATTAGTGAATGTACATTGTTTGATTTAGCACAACATTTAGATGAAAACATTCTGCAACCTAACCACAGTCTTTACACATAGAGCAGCCTAAGTGCTGCTGTTGCCTTCCAAGCAGTTTTCTTCCTTTTTTTAAAGGTCCTCAAAGGTGTAGGGTGTCATGTTTATCATGTTAAGCTTGAAAAGCGTGCTCAAAAGCACCACCTTTGCTCTCTCTATGCTCCCTTTGTGCTCCCTTTATGCACCCTCCATGCTCCCTTTGTTGAATTGGACTCAGAAGCAGCCTCTGACCCATTGAGATTATGTGCCAGGTCCAATCTTATGTGTAAGAAAAATCTGGGCAAAATTGATTTAACAAGGTGTGATCAGTTACCTAATTTACCTAGTTTACTTTCTATTCATCATTTAAATTTGTCGGTGTGATCTAATACATTTTTTGTGGAATTGATGAAAATTTCCTGCTAAAAAATCCAGCTTGGTCTGTCCAGCTACCAGCTGCCAAAGCACAGGCCGAGCTGGTCAAGCTGATAGAAAGCAAGCAGTTTCTAAATTACACCTAATAGCACAAGATCATAGACAAGTATCTTTTAAAGAAAATAACACAGTACGGCGAGATAATTAGAATCACTAATATTTATTAATCAGTTTAGACAAGTAATAAGGAATCTGAATACCATACAGGAATAACATACCAGCTGACAAAAATGGTCTACCAGCTTGACCGTCTTAGCATGTCTTTTGGCAGCTTGCACATCACTGGACTTGGAGGAGGACCACAGAGCTTAGGACGCCATTTGTAACACCATTTGTAAGTTCTGGCTGGAGAATTCGGTCTGTGTATTGCTTGTATACTGCATATTGTTCACACACTGCATACTACACATTTGGATGGGGTTAATTTTGAGTAGTATATATGATATACCATTTCAAACACAGCCCTTGAGGTGGGCATAAAAAGATGACTTCTAAAATCCTATAATAATCATATAATTCGAAAGATACTGTAGAAAAGCTGTAATGTGTGTGTATATGTTATTATATTATTATTGAGTTAGGAAGTATTGAGTTCTTATAGCTAGTTCTTAGGCAAGTTCCATTGGTCTATTAAATTGAATGTGTTTAATCAAAACCTTGATTGGTATGCTTATAAATAATATAATCAACTTAAATCTAATGACAATTTTAATTCAACAAAAAGTCTTCTGTGGGTGGAAATTTAGGGAATAAAGAGGTCTATGGCCAAAATATTCATTCATTCATTCATTCATTCATTCATTCATATTCAGGAGCTGCTTTACCCTGTTCAGGGTGGTGGATCCGGAGCCATTTCTAGGAACATTGGGATCAAGGTGGAACAATTCACCCCAGATGGGATGCCAGTGCATTAGAGGGCACCATTTACACACACTCACACACTCTATTGGATGATTTAGCAAAGCCAATCGACCTAGCTGCATGTTTTTGGACTATGGGAGGAAACCAGAGAATCTGCTGGAAACCCACACAAACATGGAGAGAACACGGAAAACTTCACACAGACTGTAACCCAAGTTGTAGTCTCAGATTCCTTAAGATTGGCTTGACAAGAGGGGACCCCAGTGTTGTCTTCTACCGTTGTAGTCCATCTGCCTCCAGGTTTGTCCATTCTGAGATGCTTTTTTTCTCACCACAATTGTAAAGAGTTGTTATTTTAGTTACCATGCATGATTTTATATATTGTGCTTCTGCCACATGATTGGCTGATCAGCAAGAACATGAATATACAAGTGCTCCTAATAAAGTGGCTATTGAGTTTATATCTGTAGAGAGGGCGTTTGTGGGAGTTTTTTTAGTTAAAGGGGAGATAGGATATAGAGTCAGTTCATTCAGCTTCAGTAATCGCTTTATTCTGGTCAGGGTCACTGTGGATCCGGAGGTTTTCCCGGGAATACTGGGAGCAAAATGGGAATACACACCGGATTGGAATGCCAGTCCATCGCAGGGCACCATGCACACACATTCACACCTAGTGGCAATTCAGTGTAGCCAATCCATCTACTGCCATGTGTTTGGGAAGTGGGAGTAAACCAGGGAACTTAGAGCATGCACAGAATCTCCACACAAACAGAAACTCCATCTGAGGATAGAACCAGGGACCCTGGAGCTATGAGGCAGCAACACTAACCACTGCACCCCTGTGGACAGGGTTGGGTGGTTCTTTTAAACAGACTACTGTTTGTCACCCTGAATAAAATACGTCTGTGGGTTTGATTCAAATTCATTTCTCTACTTGAGTAAATCAGTATTATTCCTGTCAGGAAGCTAGTGCATTAGATAATGGACAACGGATAAATTGAATTAACGTTTAATGTGACTACAGTTATAACGTTTCCCATTTACAGCAAGTTTTGACAGCATTTCTACCTTTTTCACTATGAGCCAGTGTAGTTTAGGGACACACACATGAACACAGACGTGCTTATTACGCAGCATCTAATGAAACATTATTGCCTGATAGTTCTAAATACCAAGCCTGTAAATTAGGCTGCATTTCAGAATTGTGCCAAAGATTGGAGGCTAATTTGTTGTGATGTGCAAATAACTTTCAGATGACCTAAATTCAATAAAGCTTTAGGCCTTTCTTATTTTTTCCCCCTTTATCCAGAGAGTAATACACTATGAGCCAGTTTTCATCCTGCTGGTTGTTTAATGGGACAAGTGCCTTGCAGCATACGAAACTGCTCTATTCTTTAATAAGTCTATTGGTCCTGGAGCTTTGAGTCCTGTTTAAATCTAATGCAAGTGTTCCCATACTTTAATGAACACAGTAAAAATAAGTGAATCATCTCGTCATGCTTTGCCTGTGAATACTAAAATGTTTGTTTTGTAGTGCTGTTAACTCGGTTCATGGTGTACCATAATTGTCTGCAAAAACGTTGGTCATCTAAGTATTACACCATTTATTTTTAATTTCTTTAATATGATACAGCACATGTCTTTACAGCTAAGAACATACATTACCTTATGTAAAGGTCCAGAGGACTTTTATCTGAAACATAACCACTTCAACTATAATTCTTTTAACAATATATATATATATATTTGCTCTTTATGCAAGTGAATTGTTTGGCCTAAGAGCTTCCCATTACAAATAACCTTTTGTACAAAATAGATAGATAGATAGATAGATAGATAGATAGATAGATAGATAGATAGATAGATAGATAGATATACTTTATTGATCCCATATGAGATGAGATGCAATATGTCAGAAAATAATGCTGCATTCTGATGAATCAAAATTTGCAAATGGTAAATATTTATAGCTGATAAAACTGGTAGAATTTAAACAAACTAAAAGAAAGTTTGATGAATTTAGTGGCTTTCTGGATAAATAACCCTGGCTAACCTTAGTTAAACTTACTAAATGCTATGGTGTGAGTGAGTGAGTTCTAGACAGAAATTGTTGTCTGTTGGTAGTTCCTCTACTAAAGGAGGATTCATTGGTTAGTTTGTTCAGGATATATCCTGGTTGCAATAGGTCTGGATTCTATCACTGGGAACTCTGGGAATGAGGTGGCAATCTGGATGGGCATCAGTCCATCGCAGATACCATGCACACACACACACACACACACACACACACACACACACACACACACACACACATTCACACCTAGCAATTTATAGCAGTCCATCTACTGGCAGAAACTCACAGAGACACAGGGAGAAAATAGGAAACTCCACACACACAGTAATCTCAGCTCAGTATCACACCAGGGACCCCGGTGCTGTGAAGCGGCAACTCTACCTGCTCCACCACCATGCTGCCGATAATTACTTACTCAAACTGAGCTAATTAATATAAGAATTATTCTGCTTAGAGTTTGCGTCAATGATAAAGAAGTATTTTATGTCAAAAGATAAACAAAAAAATTAAATAACAATTAGTTTTACTAATTAATAATTAGTAAAAAAACAAAAAAAAAATTCCTAGGACCTATCCCTAGCCACTCCAATTTTGCTCCCTGACTTTCACAAAAAATCTGGTACCCCTGAATGGTAACTGAGAGTGAAGGAGTGAGGGAGGAAGAGAGAGAGAGAGAGAGAGAGAGAGAGAGAGAGAGAGAGCTTGCCATCTACTGGTAGTCCTGTTACTAAGGGAGGATTCATTCATCTTCAGTAAAGGAGTTTATCCTGGGAACACTGGATGGGATGCCAAGCCATCAAAAGGCATCATACACACATGTTCAAACCAAGCGGCAATTTAGCATAGCCAGTCCCGCTACTGGCATGTTTTATTGAGGCGGGAGGAGAGTGAAGAACCCGGCAGAACCCCACATGGACACAGGGAGAACAAGTGAAACTCCATACAGACAGTAATCTGAGCTCAGCCTATGTGCCACTACTAAGGGAGGATACAGTATACAAAAAGATTAGATTGCATTTTGATGGTTTTGTTGGTCTGGGATATATTTCCACAGCAGTGAATTTTCCCAAAAATCATATGCTTTATTTTTTTAAGATAAATGACTGGAAAAACCCAAATTGCTATTTATTTCAGTTTTACTTCAGTTAGGACAAATGATTCTGCAACACCAGTGTTTCAATGGACAAATCAAACACACACACACACACACACACACACACACACACACACACACACACACACACGGTCTGGTAATTTAAGCCTCTTAACACTAATGCATGTATTGCTGAGTGAGCACTAGACAAGAACAAAATGGCCTCAGGAAATTCATCAGCAGTTTAGAGCTATGAAGATTGTTAATATGTCCCGGTTTTGGTTTGGGCAGTGTGTTAAGATGGAATAGAGGGCAAATACATAACCTGCACAAGGCCTTGGAAGTGCAATCAATAGTAAAATGGCAGATTTGGTGGGTATGTGGGAGGTGCCTCTCAGTGACGGGATTTACCAGATTGAATTTGAGCATGGAACCACCACAGGGAAACGTGTTATTTATATCAACGGAAAGGTGAGCTGAAATGTTTCTTATATGTTTCGATTTGTAGTTGATGAGAAACAATGTAGGTAATTCATAACGTCATCATATTACATGTTCAAGACATTTTGAAAACTGTTTCATTTTAAAGGAGGTCCTCAGAAGGGACTGGATGTTCAAACTGGTGGGCAAGGAAACATTTCCTGTTGGACGTACAGGCGCAAAAGCTACTATAAATATCGAAGCACTTACCGGCTTTGCTTATGAGTACACTCTGGAAATCAATGGAAAGAGCCTCCAGACTTTTATAGACAACTGGGCCAAAATATCCAAGACTTGGCTGCTGAAACTTGATGGTGCTGACTGCAGGATAGTTCTGGGTAAGAGAGAAAAGCAATGCAGCAGGAGAAAATGTGTTCCGGGAAAATGCATTCAGGATAAAATAGCTAGGAACTAATTGTCTATGCCACTCACTATCTTTAAAAAGCACATTGTCTTTAAGTGAATCTCATTTAAACCTGTGTGTGCAGTTTTCTACAGTCTTTTTGCTTACTTATTTTTCAGACAAGCATCCAAAGAGTTCTAGATGTTTGTAGCATGTGTAATTACAGGATTACAGTCATAGGCATACTCGCTTGCCAGATGTTGCAGTACTCCTGCATGTCCTCATGCACTCCATTTTCTAATGTGTGTTGTGTAAATAATTCTGCTTCCTATAACCTCTCAGAGAAAGATACCATGGATGTATGGTGCGATGGTCAAAAGTTGGAAACCACGGTAAGTTACTCTTTGAATCATGTTTTGGGTGACTCATTGTATGAAAAGATCTCATGCATCATGATTATTGCTTTTCACATTTAAGAATAAACAGCTACAGACAATTAGAGAGTAATACAGTAAATACAAGTACACATCCATTTGCCAGGATATTCATGTGTGCTGTGCTTTTATAGCTACTGCATTAGCATTTTCCATCATAAATGTGCGCTTTTGTATTTGTAATTATGTACAGGGAGAGTTTACAGACGATAGCACTGAGACGCACTTTGCAGTGGGGAAACATGAGTGTTGCATAAAAGCCACCGGCAGTGGGAAGAAAAGAAATGGAGTAATGCACACTCTGCTTGTGGATGGGACAAAGGTCTTATGACGAAGAGGACGTACCTGTTTCACTTTGGAGTACCTGAAGCTCAGGTGGCAAAGGAGCAGAGTGGTTACGTCATTGTGCTCTAGCACTTCTGAATCTGAAGTTATTAAATGTAATGAACTAAATGGCTAAATAAGCTATAGACAGAGTGGCATATTCTTTGTCTGGGAAAAGCAGTATAGGAAATTTTAGCCAATTAAATGATAGTGATCAGTGATTTCTGTCAATTCAATTCACTTTAATTCAATAAAGGTGACATTGTTTATTCTATTTTTGTGTTATTTCCGTAGACACGTTTGTAGACATAGATATAGATTTTGTCAGTTGTTTGCCAGATTGGATTAAAATGTTTAATCATTTTCTCATTGCAAGAATTCCTTTTCATGCACAAAATAAATTGAAATGAATTGCAGTATCATGTGCATTGGAACACATGTTGCATTAAATGATTATGCCCCATGTCATTTTAAGTCCTATCTGTGTGTGCATATGCAGTAAAACACATAATGTTGTGCTCAGATAAAACACTGGGTTAAGTGATAAGTACACCACCTTTGTTGCTGTGTAACTTGTGTGTTGGGGCGTGACCACATGGATGGCAGCTGGCACTCTTAAAATAAGCCTTGCCACCCCAATTCTAACCACAAATCCTGTGTCCAAGACGTTTATTACTCTTATGCAGTTCATGCAGAATTAATGAATCTTATTTTACTCGTGTTTATTTAGCATTAGGCATTTTGATCCAATGCCTTGAACAACTTTAGAGTTATATGTGGTCATATTGTAACATCATAATGTGGCCATTCATTGTGCACCAAGAAACAAATCAGTTATGATTAAAAACAATATTGTCTTATAGATAATTAGATCATGCTTTTGATTTATATGAATGACAAGGTGTGAGGTAATATAGTGATGATGATGTAATACAGCTTTTAATTTTTTTTATTACTTCATTCATCTTTAGTAACCACTGTATACTGGTCAGGGTAGCGGTGGACCCAGAGCCTATCCCAGGAACACTGAACATGAGGTGGGAATACAGTCTAAATGGGTTTCCACTGCAGTATAGCACTCACACACATTTACACCTAGGGGCAATTTTTTTACTGGCATGTTTTTAATAGGTGAAAGAAAATCGGAGAGCCTGAAGGAAACCCAGATAAACACGGGGAGAACATGCACAGAAACCCCACATAGACAGCTCAGGATCAAACCTGTAAGTCTCTAACAGATCCTAACTCTTAATCTAAGCTCTTCTTACCACCTTATTATCTAAAATCTGGACACACAGGTACTGCACAGGATTAGCGCAGCCAGAGCCGTAACGACTGCGCGGCAGGGATAAGACCCTTTTTTTCCCATTACACTGCGCAGAGTTGTTGCAGCCAGGAACGTGACCAACGCTCAGCAGCCGCGACTCGAAGCTTTCCAGTAGGAAACGTCCCAAGGAGCGAGCACGCGCAATGGTGTGTGTGTGAGAGAGAGAGGATACGGACGGGACGGAGAGCGGCGCAGGAGGAAGAAGGGGAACGTTCGCTCGCTCGCGTCTTCGCTCGTGAAACAGCAAACAATACAGTGAGACAAGCGACCGCACCGGAGCATAACATCACCGTTTGTGTGCGCGTGAGTCGGCAGGCTCGTGGGAAGAGAGTTTGGCGGCTGTTCTTTGGCAGCGCGCGCTGAAGTGAAAACGAGGCAGGAGAGCGGAGTGCGCAGAGCCGACACACTCACAGCGGGCTAGCGCGCTAGCACATCACAGCTAGCTAACCGGCGCTCTCTTCACAGTTGTTGCGTTTATTGATTTATTTTTTTTTTGCCGTTTAAACAAGGCAGCCAGCGCCCTAAAAACAATGACAAGGGCTAGGCCCGGTCAGGTATACTTTATTCTGCAAAAACTGAACGGTTTTTAGGGGCCTGTTCTTGTCTTTTTTTTTTCTTTCTTCACCCTGGCTAGCTAGATAGCCTTTAGCCAGTTATGACAAACACTTGGTGATTTCAGCAGGCTGGGTTCATACGCTGTGCTGCTGGTGTGATTCTTGGCTTTCCCCACTCCGGAGGCGGAGGGAGGATATGGGGAAGCTGTGCCGAGCTGACCGTCTCCATCTGCCGCTTCAGCCAGGATTTCACCTCGGGAGAGCTCTCAGCCTCCCTCCGGCTTTCGAGCTTCAGCAGTGGGATCTGCTGTGTGGAAAGATGAGCATTACCCAGGCGCACTTCACAACCTCTGCTAGCTAGCTGCTTTGATTGGCTCTGCTTTTGGTTTGCTTAGTGGTGAACTTGTCACTCGAAATACCTAACCGTTTGCAGGATTAATAACCATAAAGTGGCTGAATAATTGTGTTCCGATTGTAAAAAGACAGTATTAACACACACACACACACACACACACACACACAGGGTTGTTGGTTCTCGGACGATGGTCTAGTCTGCTGCCTGAATCACACAGAGACAAGGTTATCTTAACAGTACTCATCGGAGCCTGTTGAGTGGCTACACGTCTGCAAGATGAACTATCAGCAGCATCTCGCCAATTCGGCGGCGATCAGAGCCGAGATCCAGAGATTTGAATCTGTGCATCCGAACATCTACTCCATCTATGAGCTGCTGGAGCGGGTGGACGAGCCTCTGCTGCAGAACCAGATCCGGGAGCATGTCATTGCCATCGAAGGTAAGACTGGGTGAAGTTCTGCCTCTTCCTACTCTTCATGGCATGGGCATTTATGCTGCATCTTCGTCACATGATCCACAATGTCCCATCTTACTCTGGCCAGGTTGACTTAGGTGGTGGACTGATATTGTGTTTTGCATCTGGGGCAGGCAGGGGTGAAACAGGCATTGGTGTCACGGGCAGGGGTGTAAAGTGCATCGGTGTAACGGGCAGGGGTGTAAAGCGCATCGGTGTAACAGGCAGGGGTGTAAAGTGCAGGGGTGTAAGGCGCAGGGTGTAACGGGCAGGGGTGTAAAGCGCATCAGTGTAACGGGCAGGGGTGTAAAGCACAGAGTGTAACGGGCAGGGGTGTAAAGCGCATCGGTGTAACGGGCAGGGGTGTAAAGCGCATCGGTGTAACCGGCAGGGGTGTAAAGCGCAGGATGTAACGGGCAGGGGTGTAAAGCGCAGGGGTGTAACGTGCAGGGGTGTAACGTGCAGGGGTGTAACGGGCAGGGGTGTAAAGTGCATCGGTGTAATGGGCAGGGGTGTAACGGGCAGGGTGTAAAGCGTATCGGTGTAATGGGCAGGGGTGTAAAGCGCAGGGTGTAACGGGCAGGTGTGTAAAGCACAGGGGTGTAACGGGCAGGGGTGTAAAGTGCATTGGTGTAATGGGCAGGGGTGTAACGGGCAGGGTGTAAAGCGCAGGGTGTAACGGGCAGGGGTGTAAAGTGCATCGGTGTAATGGGCAGGGGTGTAACGGGCAGGGGTGTAACGGGCAGGGGTGTAAGGCGCAGGATGTAACGGGCAGGGGTGTAAAGCGCATTGGTGTAATGGGCAGGGATGTAAAGCGCAGGGTGTAACGGGCATGGGTTTAAAGCGCATCGGTGTAACGGGCAGGGGTGTAAAGCGCAGGGTGTAACGGGCATGGGTTTAAAGCGCATCGGTGTAACGGGCAGGGGTGTAAAGCGCAGGGTGTA
>CM074946.1:24269052-24301271 GCA_037577455.1 Pangasius macronema
TTGTGAGTTCAGATCCGAGCACTGCCAGGCTGCCATTGCTGGGCCCTTGAGCAAGGCCCTTAACCCTCAACTGCTCAGTTGTATAAATGAGATAAAAATGTAAGTCGCTCGGGATAAGCGTATCTGCCAAACGCCGTAAATATAATATAATATAATATAATACGCCTCATGGTTTGTTTTTTGATCACCATGCTCACTTGAAGGACATACACATCTAATGTCCTGGAACAGTTTTTAAAGCCTTACAACAAACTGGACAGATCATGCATGGTTCTTACACTTTGTTCACTTTCACACCTTCTTTTGAGTTGATTTTTTAATTAATTAATTAATTAATTTTTTATAACTGAAACATTATTTTAGTCAGCAGGTATGTCATTGTAGCACTTAGTAGCTGTGTGTTTGGGCAGAAATCCATACTTATGAACTGCACGGGCATTACATCATCAGATTACCTCAGTAATAAAGTACCGCTCGGATTGGGATAAGGTTTCCGGACGGACGTTAAATGTCTTTTAAGTAATGTTGCCGCAGGATGTGTGTAATGATTATTGTTCTGTTTGCATAGGATCTTTGTATAAATCACAGAGATGGGAGTGATTTCTTCACAGTGTATGCATGGCTGAACATTTCAGTTCTCATGCCTACTGCATACTCATCATTTTAATACAAACGGATTGCTTTGAATTCTTTATTATTATTTTTTAAAATAAGCGCTTGTCGTGTGCAAGTTGTGTGCGATGGTTATTAGATGAAATGACCATAACGTGTGTAGGATGTACCTGTGCTAGGAACTCAATAACTTCCCTAAAGCCTCTGGAAGCCCTTTGAAATTGATTTATATTTTTATTGTTCTGCATTTTTAAGCATTTGGCTTCTTTTTGAAAACTCAGAACTCACAATACCGAAATTTATTAACGTCTAAGTATCATATATAAGAGACGATAAGATAGAAATATATAGACATATAATAGTATATATACAGTGTACATTTATCCATGGATAATCTGGGTACTGTTTTATATATATATACAACATATATACATATCTCTTCCATATATTTATGACACTTGCATATATTAAATATTAAATATTTTTATACCTATTAGAGTCTTCAGATCTTCAGTGAAGAAAAAGCACATAATAACAGGATGTAGTCCTTAAACATTACAGACTTGATGGAGTCAGACAGGACTGAAATCCCAGAGATACTCCAGTAATAATGACATTACCCCACATCCCTATATAAAACTAGTCCACGAGCAAGTAAATGGTGTGAAACAAGGTAAATACCTGCAAGCAAATTGTGTGCTACACATTTAGTACTTGTACAAACTTGTGTGTTCTTCACCAACCAATGTATTGATCGGATTTGTTGCTCTCTGTTTGTCCCAAATTGTTTCAGATATGTAATTATTAATAGGCTGCATATTATAAGTATGGCATTTACATACTAAAGCTAAATGATGACGTGCATTTGTGTAGTTTGTGTAGTTTGTGCACACTGCTTTTCTTCTTAAATCAGCCATGTGGTGTTCATGGCATCAAGTCCTGTTAAACCTATATTCAACAGAGGTGTTGGTTCAATGTTATTGATTATTACTTTTTTTTAAAAAACTATTAATCACCATTGTGTGCATTGTCAGACTTTATGGTTTGGTTTGACCGTGTAAGCTTTGGGGAGTGGGGATTGTGACCTGCTCAGGCATGTAGAAGGATCAGTCTGGCAATCTGTAAAACTCTTATACAAACAGGCCTATGCTAGGCTAGCTTCTGACGTTTTCCTTAAAAGGGACAATTGAGAACGTGCGTCTTCTTAAGTCCCGTTTGCTTGGTCATGAGTACGAGTGAAAGTCATCCACTGGATAGAAATGAACTGCTCTGTGTGGTTGACGTTTGCTTTTTACACATGTAGTATGTTGTAGAATTTCTCTCCAGAACATTCCACAGATTTCAGTCCAAATCAGTGGAGGATTTCATGTCCTCTTTTAAGACTGTTCACCAGCCTCTGGGCCTGACAGATGGCGAATCCCGGCTGAAAACTGATACAGGACACGCCTCTTGATCTTTCACTCGTGAGAACTGTAGGATGTCGAATGGAACGATTTGGAATGGACGATGGTCATAGAGCGGATTCTGGGACACAGACCTGTGCACAAAGCACGCAGTAGATGAAGAATGACTAAGAGAAATGTATTTCCGTTTTCCGGAAGGATGAAAGAAGTCGCGAGTGACAAGCACAGGAGGGAAAAGTGAAAGCTGTGACTGGAACTAGAGGCTGCATTAGAAATGAGTGGGAAAGCAAAAGGACAGGAGAATTACAGTTATGCAATTGGCTGATTGCTGAGCTGTAGTATCCGAGAGATGCTTTAATACAGTGGTTATATAGCTTTCAAACATGGCTGCGTGTAGCGCTTATGCAACCGCGTACCGTGCCGCTGTCCCGGGATGCTGATGTTAGGAGTCTGTGTGTCTTGGAGAGATCGGACAATACGCAGTGCACTCATTGTTTCTTTATGAATCGCTCCCTCTTTGTGGTCATCTTTGTTCAGAATGTTGCTGAGGCAACCCTCACCACAGCAAGTCATTTTAAAACATCCACATGACACACGCAGAGCACATCTGTGAACTTGTCGTTACCGCCCTGTCTTTGGTAAAGGGCATTTCTTAGCATTCTGGTGCAGAACATTNTTTAGCCTTTAGGATTCCATGCAGCTTCGCCTCATATGCAGTGGCCATGTGATCAGAGTTCATAGTGAAAATAGAAAAAAATCCCGAAAACTACATAAATCTGCTCTCTTGGGTTAGCTGAGGCTTGTTCGTAATTACAGAGACCAGTAGATCAGTCCACGGCCTGCATCCCAGAGTGTACCACATGGTCCAACATGGTCCTATTTTGCCCTTCATCTCTCTCAGTGAGCCCAGAGAGGAAGGGGCATGTTTGCAATTGCAAGATAATTTTAGCACCACCTGCTCCACTGCTCTAGTGTGCTGTTCCCGCTAATTTCAATGCATATCTTTCCTCACGGAATTGGTTTGTTCTTCTTTGGCTAAATGATCCAAAAATAATTCTATTTGGGGAAAAAAAAAGAACTTTCACATACAGCGCTACCACTTCACATTTCCCAGAGGTGACTGGACTTGAAAGAAAAAGGGAACCGAGTCCTCATGCAGAATGTCAGCAGATCCTCAAATTCAGATACCAGACTCATGTCACGCTTTAAAGGCTGCATGTCATATCATAATTTGAATCTCAGGGTCACTTTGGCATGGCAACAGAGCTAGGGATCCCAAAATCAGCAGAGGCATCATGCAGATGGTGATGCGGGCTAAAAATCCAGCCCCTCCCTGCCAGTCTGCCTGGAGGGTAGCATTAATGTGCAGCAGCCAGCACCCGTCCTGTGCAGTTCATTAAGAGCAACCGGACAGCAGAGCGTGACCCCGCCCTCCCTATAGCGACCAGCTCGTGCGCACTGTCATAACACTCTGGCCTTTACTGCCTGCATCCTGCTTGTCAAACCCCTGCGTTTACAGATATTTTTCTTCGCCATAAAGCTTTTAAGACAGCTTTATTTATTTATTTATTTATTTTTTCCCTCTGCTGATTTTGTGTTGGTACAGGACAGAGCTCACTAGGAGGGCTGCAGCAGAGATGCCACATATTTGTTTCGATAATTAATCCTTAGGGAGTTCTTGTAGGTACCTCCAGTGACCCCTCTTTCGCTCACACGTACACACACACAAACACACCATGTGTGTGTGTTTGTGTGCATGTGTGTGTGTTTGTGTGTGTTTGTGTGGGGGTGGGTGGGCGAGCTTCATATGTCAGAGAACCAGATATGTCAAGCCTAGGGTCAGGGGTAAATTTAATTGACTGCACCAAGCCCAATAAAGTTACATTAATGGTCCTGCTGTAGGTATGAGCACAGGTCAGGATTATCGTTATATCAGTAATGATATGTCTGTATTTATACCACAGTGCTGCTGAATTCTCGATTCTGGTTCGAATCACAGCTTTATAATATTTTGCTTGCTCTAATATGGTATTGTTTCTATAGTGACAACCAATTCATAACATTAACGAACGTTTCATGGATGTTCTATGACAATAAATGTAACTATAAATTGATTAAAAAAAGGAATGAATAAATAAAAAAACAAACTGTTGGTAAATTGCTGTTGTGTACGAGGAAGAAAACACTTCGGGACCTGCTGTTATTGGAAAATAAACAACTTCATGGTACTTTGTGTACTGCACTGAACTTTTACTACAGCTGAACTCACTACATTTATTGCTGAAGTGCACTGCAGTTACTCTCTAAAGTCTTCTCCACATATACACTCACCGGCCACTTTAATAGGAACACCTGTACCCCAGCTCAGTCATACAGTTATCTAGTCAGCTAGTCAAGCTGCAGCAGCACAGTGCATATCATTGTGCAAGTACAGTTACACGCTCACTGAAACTGTACAGTTAAAGATAGGAAAAATGTCTCTTGTTTTTTTTCTCCCCACCTTCAACTGTCCATTTTTGTTGAGCCTGTGACCGTTGTAGCATCAGTTTACTATTCTTGGCTGACAGGAGCTTCTGCTGTTGTAGCCCATCCGCCTCAAGGTTCAGCTTGTTGTGCATTCTGAGATTCTTTTCTGCTCACCAAGGTTGTAAAGTGTGGTTATATGAGTTACTGTAGACTTCCTGTCAGCTCAAACCAGTCTGGCCATTCTACTCTGACCTCTCTTATCAACAAGGCTTTTCTGCCCATAGAACTGCCACTCACTGGATGTTTTTTTGTGTGTAAACTCTAGAGACCTTTGTACATGAAAATCAGCAGTTTCTGAAATACTCAGCCCTACCATACCAGATCAAAGTCTGTGAGATCACGTTTTTCTGTGTTTTGATGTTCATGAACATTAACTGAAGTTGACAGTGAAATGTATCAGTGTGATTGTGTACATTGCTCTATATCCACATGGCTGTCTGTTTGGATGATTGCGTGAGCATGCAGATGTACGGGTGTTCCTAATAAAGTGGATGGTGAATGTGTATTTCTAGTTTATATACAGTGTGAAAATGAGAGTGCTAGAGAGGGATATAAATGTCGAAAAGATACAGTATATTACAGGATATTGTATCGGTGGAGACGCCAATACAGAGACTTGAACGCATGTTCCTTTTAAGGTCTAATTTAAAGGGAAAGAATGAAAGGTTGCTGAAACCCGCTGCTCTGGGTTTGCTTCTGGCCTCATCACTTGTCTTTTTCTCTCTCCCCCTCTCTCTGTGCTGGATGTTTTGAGTGTGGGTGGTGAGAGACCGTGAGTTCTCAGGCTGAGCTGAATAGAGATTTGTTCTTTCCCAGTCGGGGTGGTCGGGGGGTGCGGGGGGGAATTACACACATTTTGATTCTTCCATCTTTTAACCAAAAGCAGTCTCTACTAACAGGTGAATGTGTGATGGGTAAATATAAAATACAGTTTCCTCCTAATTTTCTCCCAGCTTGATTCTTTTCCAATTTCCACTCACTAGCTAGCTCTCCCCTATCACATGACCACTACCAGCCATGAGCCCTGCGTCTTTTTGAACTGCTGCTCATGCTACATCAGGCATTATCTGCAGTCTGCCGAGAGGCACAACAGAAACTGTCCGCCCTGTCGTCCGGAGATCGGGAGTTTGAATCCAACAATGTCACAGCCAGGATCCTGTGGCCGGGATCCATCTGTGGCCAAGGGTCGGACACGAAAGAAGACAGTTAGTGGTTCTGTGACCGGTTAGTACCCGTAGACACTCAAGTACATACGCCTTCCCCTGAGAGAGCACTTTCCTCCGAGTGTGTTACACCGCCCCCTGTGGCTTCGCGTGTCTCGGATGAAGCATGTGTTAGCCTTCACCATCACTGATTGGTAGCTGTCGTATGATGGGCGAGACTTAACTGGACGCTTCAGCTCTTGTTGATAGGACGAACGCTTTTCTGTTGCGCCACTCGAGAGACATTTTTACCATCTTAACCTTCTGATAATTAGCTATAGTATTCCGAACCCTAGATATGGGTTTACATGATAGTTATGCAGTGCTTCGAAAGGCTCCACCTTGGCATGTGATCTTGTCATATCGTAAATAGCATTTGACTGGGAGCTTTTAGCTGGCCATGATGCAGCCCTGTGCGCTCTGTAGTGTTTCCCCAGCCAAATGGAGCTTGAGGATGGAACACTCTTTGTGAGTCGAAACCCCGAGAAGTGCACTGGAAAAAGTGTCGTCGATAAATTGTGGGGATCCTCCACATTCCCATAAAAACGTGCCTGATTTGAAGAGCGGTGGCAAGTGGCATTATTGAAGCCGCTGTGCTGGTAAGAATGGGGGAGGATCCACTTGTCACTTCAGCCCCATGGGTATATACAGCTTGAACCTTGACAAGATGCATAGTTCACATTGCTTACACGATGCCTGTGAATCTGTTTCTGCCACTCAGACCTAGGTTGTTTGTTTGTTTGTTTGTTTGTTTATTTATTTATTATTTAATATTAATTGCTGCTTCAAAGCTCTCCATGCTGGAAGCATACTGGTCATGACGTCTGTTGCGTTTTATTTTGTTTTATTTAACTGTAGAGCTTTCCCTGGCTATCAGAGCAGTCTCTGACCGTCTTTAAACTCAGACTAAAGACCTACCTGTTCACCAAAGCACTTATTTAATCTATTTTAAATTCCTCTTGAACACTTGTGTTTTCTTTTCTTGCTGTATTAACCTCCCCTAACAGGGTTTTAACTCAGTTATTCTTAGCCACTGACCTGTTAGACTAGCATGTGGATGTGTTTTTGTTGTGTTAGTCGCTCTGGACATGGGCGTGTGCTAAATGATGTACATGCAAATGAGGTTTTTCAGGTCAACGTACCTTCGTCAAGTATAGAGAATTGGAAGGGAGATAGCTGTATGGCCTGTCGTTTACTTTTCTGCTGACACTCCCTGAGGAAATGGCAGTTCTGATCTGGGGATGCGGTGATGTCATGCCTCTCAACACAGTCCTTTGTTGGGACCTTGGCTTGCTGTGAAGCCTGTGTGGCTCCTGCCGCGTGTCACGACAGTAGATCCTTTTGAGAGATACTACTGTGTTTTGTTTGACACCCTAGCCTGATACGTTAGGAGGAACATGCACATATGCCTGTCGTTCTTCCTTTTTTACTCTTCATTCCTTTTTCAGCAGGATTTTGGTAAACGTGCTTACTCTTTCTCACGTTATTTAACGTTTTGCTGGGAGATGATTCACTGTGTTGGAATAGCTGTAGACTGACACCAGCACAGTCCTGGCTATCCCCTGGGACACTAATTTACAGCATTGCAGTGGGGGAAGGTGACTCCTCTTGGGGGCTGTGGGTGGAGCTTAGAGAAATTTAGCTGTGCTTGAGAAAATATAAGGAAGCCAGAGTGCACCAGCTGTGGCGTGCAGCTGCACCAGCCGTTCCTGTTACTCCACTTTAAGCAGGACACAGGATCCAGACCCCAACCCAAACAATAGCCAAGCTCTGATTCAGGTCTCATCGAGACAAGAATAGCCTGTGTGCAGCAGTCTTCCTGCTGTTGGCTATGATGCATCCCCCCACAGTGTCCCCAAGGACCCAGCTACCTGATGTCACTTCCTGTGCATTGATCACTAGCTGCAGTGTTCCAGATGCTGCTGGTTCGTGAGGAGATGTCTGGAGGACTGCAGACACTCGATGCGTCTGTTGCGGCATCACTCACGATCAATATGTTGCTTGTCAAAAGCGTTTATATATGTTTCCGGACGGGAAGGAACAGGGGGTGGTAGTGTGTGTGTGTGTGTGTGTGTGTGTGTGTGGGTGGGTGGTGGGGGGGTTTGGGTCTGTCATCAGATCTAATTACACTGCAACAAGATTATACAGCTCCTGAGACATAGCTAATCAGTTGATGGATTTTTGTTTTATTTATTGGAAAATTCAATAATTTCACTCTACACTTTTTGGATATAATGAGATGAAGTTCCTCACAGCCTGAAATGTCATTGAGTGAGCAACCACACTTAAGAGGTGGACTAGAGAAACAGATTTGACTACTGGTCAGCTGATTTTTCCCCCTTTGCCTTTTTTTTTAATGTGGAATTTCCCTTCAGCATGTTTCATGCTGGTGGAAACAAAGGAAATACATATGTTTTACATTTGAAACTAATTCGATGGGAGAAAAGATATAGTCAGTGGGTCTATTTTTGGCCTTGGACTGCACAATACCGTAATGTCTCGAACATAAAACCCTTCAGTAAAGCCGACGGTCATTATTATGACTTATCTTTTTCAGCCTGACTGAAAAAAAAACTCCTGCCTCTGCTTCATGAGACGTTTTGCTTAATGTAGTCTTAACTCCGATGGTTTCCATGGAAGCTGTATGGGGAAGTTCATTTCAGCCACAATAACCACTCTAAATAACTGCACCACAATGGGAGCAACAAGCCTGATACCTGCACATAATCTCAGGCGAGCAGTGCTGATCAGTCCTTTGCTTTTGCAGTTTTGATTAGAATAGATCAGGCAGCAAAGTGATCTCAGAAGGCTCTGCGCATGTCATGAAGATCAGTTTCTAAACCTGATGGATGACAAGCTGAAATAATGAGTTAGCCATGAGTTAGTGTCTATCCTTACGTTTTGGGTTAATTATTACTCTAGCTTTAGCTCACAGTAGTGTGCGAGAGAGGCTGAATTGCTATTGAGAATGAATGTGTTGCATCAATAGGAGGCACTCTTCCCATCTGCCAGTGTTTAAGGGGGAAAAAGATCCATGGTGCTTTCCTTGTGACAGGTCACCATCTGTCGGCTCCTGCCCCCACTCTTCGTGTTAACGCTGTCGTTAATGTATGCTACTGCACCTCAGAAGTCTGGTGAAGGTCCAGCCCATGTGCAGCGACCCAGTTTCGAGAACAGCTGGATTAATTATCTGATACACCTCACTATTTCTCCTTTTACTGCTTGGCTAACGCTTGGGAATGTCTGCAGTTTCCTGTTGAGCACTGATTTAGAAGACAAACCTAAGCATGCTTTGTGTACAGCAGAAGTATTCAATTAAAAATTGTGAAGGTCCAGTTACAGAAAATTCCTTCCTTCTAAAAGTCCAAGCAACTAAGATGATTGAATAGCGACAACAGTTACCTTTCAATGCAGTCTTTCTAGAAAATACTTAAAAGCATGTTAGTATTATAAATGTTGGAAGTTAATATTGGTAACTCTGGTAGCTGTCTGTGGGATTAGTGTCATTTTGTCTTAGGCCTCATCTTTTGTTTCCCATCCAGCAACTATCCAGGATCTACAGCTTCTCCCATGCATTCTTTGACCGTCTCTGCATTCTTCTGTTTAGCTGAAACCCAGGCTGTACTCAATGAGCATTGATCTGCGCACCCTTGGGCTTTAAGAGGACGGACATCGTGACACCACCTGGAAAGTATAACTTGAATCAACGAAATAAAGGAAATAGAGTGACTCTTGGTTTTATTACTTTGTTTTCTTAGTGAATGCTTCTAGTGCTGTAGCGAGACTTTGGTCAGTTGTAAATAATTTACATAAATGCGTGTGATTTGATAAGCTGCAACAGAAGCTCTGCTACAGAAGCTGAGATAAGTGTAGAGTTCTTGAACTACAGACTTTTTGTTTTTGCTGCAGTATTTTTGAAGTGCTCGGTTCAGTCCATTCAATACTTTGCTGGATCCGCATCCGGACCACAGTCTGCTAGTTGATGACCCCTGCTATACACCATGGCCTTCTAGTTTGGACCCAGTTGCTTACTATATGTGTAGTGATAATGGCTTTCATAGCTCCTTGCAAACCATGTAGACTTTACATTTTTGTTTTGTAAGAAATCGTACATGTAATATCTATTTCATTGTCTTACACTAGTTCCAGTATTTTGAGAATCATCTGCCACTGTTAGGATCAAAATTATATGTAGAAGAGAAGTGAACAGCTCACTGGCGTCTGGCTGTTTTTAAAAAAAAAAAAAAAAAAAAACTCATCACACAAGAAATTTTAGACGGTGAAACGAGATCTTTTTTCTGACGCGTCGAAAGACGGTGCAGCACCATTGTTTTGACAGCTGTAGACTCCTTGCCCTGGAACTTCTATTTAAGTCATTTACTGTGGACAGGATGCCGTGGAAAGATGACATAAACACACACACACACACAGCCACACACTGGGGAACAGGTGCTCAGGTGGGCCAGGGTTACTATGGCAGTGGTGCTAGGTTGCCAGCATTAAGCTAATTAACCCCTGTGGATGTTGCTGGCGGCGGCTGCAGCGATTCTCAGCCATCTCTACTGACTGGGAACTGGGCCAGATGCCACATCCCTCCTTTACATCTTCCTTTTCATCACTCCTTTCAGTATGTATGACATGAGTTAAGCTGAGGCTCACAGACACCTTGTGTGACATGGAGGCCCTTGAGAGTACAGAGATGTTGTAATACATACATCTTCTATGGCCAGTTAATGTACACACCGGTTGTACGGATGTCGCTACATTTAGGGTGTCACTTGATACTATCTAATCGAATTTCGATGTTGGACATCCTTGAGACCCTATTACACCTGATCTCTGCTGCAACAAGTCTAGCTCTTCTTGTTACCAATTCGTAACAAGAAACACACTTAAAATATACTATAAACAGGAAGGAAGTGAATGATGAAAAGCTATTTCAGACATTTGACCTTGCTGTGACTTTGACCCTGTTGGATCGATTCCCAAATCTGAGCAGTTCATCTGCTGGTTGCAGTGATAGTTCCCTATAAATCCTACAAACTTTCAACCAGTTGTTCTTGAGACATCATGCAAACGATCATCTCGGACGGACACATTGCTGGAC
The DNA here is from genome assembly GCA_037577455.1 of Pangasius macronema. NCBI lineage: Eukaryota > Metazoa > Chordata > Actinopteri > Siluriformes > Pangasiidae > Pangasius > Pangasius macronema. The sequence continues at coordinate 24,279,903 of CM074946.1, forward strand.
GAACAGACGGAAGGACGGACAACCGGTAAACACAATGCCTCCACCATCTAGTGGCAGAAGCATAAAAAGAGTTAGGGACAAACAAAACGCTGTATAACATGACCTGCTATGAGTCACGCTGACAATCCTGTGATTGTAGTTCACAGTCAGTGGTGTGTCAGCGGTGTTGGGTTGAATTCGGTGGGAAATTTGTACGTCATATAGCAGCTCAGGTACATCAAATAGCATCGTGCCCCAAAGGAGTCAGACCACCAGGTGACAGACAGGAGCCAGCATCCAATTAGGGGAGTACGAGAGTAAAACAAATGGGAATCATAATAAAGCATTTCTATGAGCTCTAATTTGGTGGGAAGCTAATGAATGATAGCTGATTTATCCTTCTTGTGGAGTTTATAAGAGTAATTAAGAGTAATATATTCCTTTATTTGTCCCGCAGTGGGGAAATTGCATGTAGCAGCAGCAGGGGTACAGTACAGAAAGAGTACGCACACAAGAACACCATAGATTAAAAAACTATTCTAATATGAGGTAAGTTTTACTGAGATATATATGTTTTTGTGATATTATGTTCGTCTTAATGATTTGATTTATGCGACATGTATTTACCGAAAAGCAAAAAATTCTAACACAACAAAAAAAGAGAGGGGTGTATACACAAGTACAGGTTGGTTGAGAATATATCGTCATCATTGTGAAGTTGTTTAGCTATAACTCATGATAGAAAGCTACTGACTTGTGGGAAGTGCTTATGTGTTTCTCTGGATTTTTGTATTTCGAGCTCGATTGTATTGAGCAAGAGGGCATAGTCCGGGGCATCTTCTTGCCTTGGTGTGTAACTCTTTATTGTGCTGTTATAGCTAGAGTGCTATATGCTTGTGTAATATACACCATGTACTCAATAACTGTAAAAGCAACTTAGTAAAAAAATGCTTCTGTAAAATTCCCATTGTCACTTTTAAAAGACATTTCTTCCAAGGCCTGATTTATTATTGAGCCTGAGCCAGTCTGTGTCACCAAGTTCTTAAGTCGAACTCAACTATAACTGAATAATAAGCAGCATTCTTTGCAACCCTGATCGTTGACAGATAAGGCCTTCATAAAGCCTGACGTATCAACACAGATGGATGTAATCAGTTGACGAGTAAACAAAATCAAAGTTTAGGATTAAAAACAGTCACAACAAACAAGAAATCCAGATGTCTTCCCCAGTCGTGTTTTTCTTTCAGTTGCATTAAACTGTACTCTCAAGAATTAAGCCACCACTTTATCCAGCATGTCCCTAGTTCTACGGCCTGCGAAGTGCCTGGAGGTGCATAAAGCGGGGAACATCCAGGCCAGAATCCATCATGTGGGAGGCAAGGACAACCGCACTGTGAGAAACCTGAACCTAATCGAACCTGAAACCAGCCTAATCCCAGCAGTTACTTGAGAACCTCTGCCGGGTTTGGACCGTCATCTCAAACTGTAAAGGAACATGTATCCAGCTGGCTGCTGTTTGATCCAGTGATTTCTATGCGAATCCGTCCAGAATGCTCGTGACTCACTTTTGCAGCAGAAGGGTCGTCTGGCCCAGAGACGCAGGATGACATCATGTTTCTGTTCCGTTCTTAGTCATCCAGTTGTGTGAAAATGTGTGGTGCATCAGTCGTTTATGGTGAGCACCTCTCTCTCTCTCTCTCTCTCTCTCTCTCTCTCTCTCACTGGTAGATCTAATCTGCGATGCTCTCAGATTTAGCCCACAATCTCACTTGTCAGTCGACCAGTTATCCTGCATTTCATCTTCCTGTAGCAATGCGCTAGACGTGCCCACAAGTGAGAAACCTGCTGTATGAATAATACACAATGTGATGACAGGATGATCCTGGATATGAAGAATTCACACGACTGCATTAGAACTGTTCTACATTTTCACCAGCCCTTAGACTCTTTTCCTTGCTCAGCAGTGAAGCACATTTCGTCTCCCTTACATCTCTTGTGTGTTTTGCCCCCACACCGGAAAGGTCCCACTTTCTTGTATTTGTCCACTCCCCCGCACCTTCATTTTTGGCCTCCATGTTTCACTCCTCCTGTCCCACGTTTCTTCTGACTCAGCATTTTGTATCATAAGCAGCAGTAGTGTTAGTCGCTCATCCTAACTTGTGTTCAGTTCAGGAACAACTGGAAGGAAGAAAAGAGAGGAAGCTTTTTTTTTTCTCTACACTACAGAAACAGGGTTTGGGATTTTGGAGGTCTTTGTTTGTTCCCTTGAGCTTTGTTGTTAGGGAACTGAATAGACTCACAGCTGGCTTTGTGTGTTTGTGTGTGCGTGTGAGCGTGTGTGTGCGTGAACGTGTGAAGAATAAGGGCTGGGCTGTGGTCTGGCATAAAGCTCTTCCTCTTTCTCTGGCCTGCTTTGTCTCTCGTTCTCTTTCTATGAAATGGAACACTGTCTGCCTCTTTCCCATCATGGCCTTGCTTTGAACAGAAGAGGGGGAAGAGGCTACTTGGGTGCCGAAGTCAGACGGAGAGGAGGAATAAAAGGGAGGGAAGAAGAGGTGTAAAAAAAGAGCACTGTTGCTTGTGGAGAGCCATCTTGAGATTTGAGAGCTGTTTAGAGGATGGAGCTGAGTGCACACAGATCAACTTTTGTGGCCTAAAATACTGCATGCAATTGAATTATGCTTAAAATTGCAGCTGGCGTGGTGCCCTCTTGGGGAAAGTGGGTTAGTGGTGGGAATGTGTGCACACAGACCCTCAATTCTTCTCGAGCTGCACAGAGAAGCCCCTGGCATTTCTGTCTTAGACTGCGTGTGTGTGTGTGTGTGTGTGGAACAGCTATGTATGGGATCAGTGACGGGACGATGTGATGCAGCTTGATGCAATGCAAGTTACGGTTACTACCACAAAATGGATTATTTTCCTATAATAGCACATCCTGAAGTGTTTTAGTGAAGTGAAGTGACTTTGTGGCCAAGTGTGGTGACCCATACTCAGAATTTGTACTCTTAACCCATCCAAGTGCACACACACAGTAGTGCACACACACACCCGTCAACACACACCCGGAGCAGTGGGCAGCCATTTTAGCTGCGGCGCCCGGGGAGCAGTTGGGGGNCTCCCCCCACCTACAATCCCTGCCGGACCCGAGACTCGAACCCACGACCTTCAGGTTCACCTTCGGGTTACAAGTTCCGCTTATATTACAGCAATGCTGTGCAGCAGCTCTGATCAATTTCCCTTTTTTGTCAGATTCTCCCTTAGACAGCTCTCTTCATGATGGTTTATCCATTTTAACAACAAATGCAGTCTTCATAGTTCAAACTAAGAGTAGATTTTCAGAGATATTAAATGTTTAAACAGTCAATCTTACAGGGCACAACTGGACAACAGGAAGCACCTGTCAGTCACATGTTCCAATATTTTTGATCACTTGAATAATGAATGGGTGCAAAAAAAAAAAGGTGCCATGTTCTAAGCCGTTGAACAAATCTGGATGTACATATCAGGAAATGAAAGCTGAAAGTCTCATATTCATCTTTGCTCTCAAACCCAAATGTCTTCAATGCATAGCAAAAGCAAAAGAATTGGCCTTGATGTTCCAATACTTTCAGAGGGGACTGTAGGTCAGATAGAGGAAGCACCAACTGTCTAGAGAGATTTCATTATATATCTGAGAGGCTATGAAGAGTAAGAGATGGCCAAGTTCATAACTCTCACAAGAAATCTCATGTGGAAGAAGAACGAAAAGCCAAACATATTCAATGACACGTATTAATGTAGACCCCGCCTCGTGCCCTGAGGTAGCCCTGCGCTGTGTAGGAGAAGCGGTATGGAAGATGGATGGATGGATTTTAATGTCGATATGGTAAGGGTCCGCACTGTTAAGGGAAATGACATGAATTAAAATTAAAAATGGATTGTCAGTACTCTCTTCTCATTTCAGATGTTTATTCCGTAGTCTTCTATGAGCGACATGGGTTTGCAAAGCTTAACGAATGAAGGTGCATATTTGCTGTGATTTTGGATATTACTAAATCACTCTGTAACTGTTGCTTTGCATGAAAGTTAGCAGAGAAAGACAAATCTCAGACTTACTGTGATTTCTTTGCTGTTCACACTGTCATTGCCAAAGCAAATCTGTGCCACATACAGTATAAGGATAAGATGCTTAGGCCAATTTAATCATCTTGGGTTAAAATGTTCTTGCTTTGTTTTATCCTCTTTCAGCCCAAAACCGGAAGTGCAATTTTTGTCCATTTTCAGCATAAAGTTTTTGCATCTGTAATGAATAAAATGAACCGATGGTAACGATGTACCTGTCTAATGTTAGATATGTTGAATGTATATTGATAGGTTTATAGTTCTCATTAATGAACATCAAAACATTCTCCATTTATCTTGACAGAAAGTCTGTTTGAGAGCATGTGAGCTGGGTTAAGGGGGCGGGGCTTCCAGGAGCTGTCAGTTAATATGAGAGTATTCAAAACAACTGCACGCATCATTTCAGATTCACGTGTCACTTGACTGATCTCCCGTTTTACTGCTTTTAACATTATGTAACTGAAGTAAACGTCACTGGACATCATGGGAGTGTAAAACGGTGTAGAAATGATTAAATGGTTATATCACACATGCCTACTGTATGCACACACGTTTACACTGTGCAGGACACAGAACAGGTCGAAGACGGTTCAGTTAATCCTTTCGTTGGACTGTGAGTCGGATGTTCGGTCTCATTGCAGCAGCAGTGTGTCGTGGTGATCGTGTGTGTGTGTGTGTGTGTGTGTGTGTGTGTGTGTGCGCGCTGCTTTAACCTGGAGGCCCCGATCAGCCTGCAGTTCTGTTCCCCAACAAGGTTCTCCAGCGCTGTCGAGTGTGTACACGTGTGCGTGTACTCATATTCACGCATGCTGCTGAGGTTTCTGTCCACTTGCTTTTGTCACAAATGGTAAATCTGGATATAAAGCTGAATGTAAGTGGCAGTCTTGGCAGCGCCGGCAGGTTTGTCCTCACGATAAGGAGAAGCTGTAATAAAGGCTGACGGAAACTGGTGACTTTTTTGAATAAATAATGAAGCCGCGGGTGTGCTCCAGCGTCTCCGTGACTCCTCTGGCTGCCTCTCTTTTGATTACTTCACCCTGAACAGTCGCAGTAGCTGATAGCGACAGACAACATGAAACACAAAACGCGGAAGCATTTGTTGATGTCCGTGTAAACTCCAGCACACTGCCTTTCCTCAGACTCGAATGGTGTGTGGAAAAGCAGAGTCTCGTGTGCCATGCTCAGAAAGATGCCTGATCGTGATATGACAGCTTTGTGTGTTTCCTGGACTCTGACCTTTTGTCCTTAGACACATGTCGATACGCAGTCGATGGTTTGATGTATGAAGGATGCGTTTAAAGATGCCAACACTTAAATACGATATGCATTCGAGCTGTTTCAGTGTGCTATTATATTCAGGTACCTATGATGCAGTATTGTGCAGCTTGATTTGAGTCTAAATATTTATGATGTAGCTGGATATGCTTTATTCCCTGGCACAGATGGTCGCAAAAATTTCAAAAAGAAATAAATAAAGAAAACAAGCCTTGTATAATACAAAGGATTTGACATTTCTGCATAATAGTATAATTAGAAATGGCACACCACCACTTTTTCTTTTCTGATAGCTGTTCTATATCCTTTTTATGTTTATTTACAGGTTTTTTTTTAACTACTAAGCTTTAAAATTTGAAGCACTTCACTTACGGTATCATCTAACATTTATCATACTCTCAAGTCACAGGAAGAAATACATAGCCATGAACACGACTCGCTCAAAAATACAGCTTTCTGTTTTAAATTAAAAAAAAAAACGATCAGAATAAACAATAGCATAATATCCTCCAGAGCAAACGAGTGCTAAATTAGACCAGATTAAATCGTACACGTGGGATTGTAGTATAATACGTATTTGTGCAACAGTAAATCAATAATGATTTTTTTGACATGTACAAAAATATAATAATAAAATCAAATACATGTTAATATAAACAATACATGTTGATGTAAACAAAAACATTAACAGTAGAAAAATAAATAAAAAAGTCCCTGTAGGGTCTTTTTTTATATTTTAGGGAAATATTAGATGTGAATCACCTCCAAACCATGTGAGAACATTACTGTCAGTTAAAGTAAACTTTCCAGACTGTTGCTCTTAAGTTCTCCTTTAAGAGCTGGGTGTTTTTTTCTTTTGAGCTAGCCGAAGATGGACTTTACCTCCTTGCATCATGCAGCAGTCCTAAACTGTACCTTGTGTGTGTTCAGAAATGATATTTTCTATTGTTTTGGTCTTAACTTAGACTTGAATGTTTAAAATATTGGACATCGGATGAGTTTTTAAATGATTATTCTTTCAGGCACACGGTTTCAGCCTTTTTACTCACAGACAATCCATTTACTTTTTAATATAAATGATAATTAGACACAATCATATTCATATCTCATGCGATTTTCAGTAAAACCCTAAAGAACCTGGATGTGTAGAAATAATTTATGCACGAAAATACAGAGCATGATAGCTTGTTCCAAATCTGGATTGGATTTGTCCTTTATCTGGTGCAGCGTTCTCTGTAAATATCAGCCTGATGGTGACATGGGATATCGAACCAGTGCCACCTTCCCATATAATATTAATCAAGCTGTGTGTGTGTGTGTGTGTGTGTGGGGGCGGACACGGTTCTATGATACGCAGTGTGTGTTATGATGTATAGGTTGGCTAACAGTTTCCAAGCAATAGTAGTGTTGCATTAAAAAAAAAAACATGCTTTTATTGTCTACAAAAATAAATCTATATTTATTATTTAGATTTGCAAATAGTTAAGAATGAAATAATACAAAAAAAAATAACTCTGCTTCTTCCAGTCAGTTTGGTTTAATTATTTAAAAAATATCTAAAAAAATAAAATGAAAGGATATCAGTGATATCAGTGACATGTCTAAACATGTGCGGTGTGACGAAACCCACAAATCAAAAATGGATAGTAGTATAGTGGGTCGCAATCATGATTATTGTACGTAGTAAAATCGGAAAACAAGTTGTGAGTGCTCTGAATCAGTGCTCAGTGAGCTGTGTGTTATGATCAAAGGGCCTTCACTTTAAAGACACAATCACAACATGGATAACACAATGCTAAATAAGACCTAAAGAAGTCTTCTCCCTGCTCACCTGTAGTGTTGTGGAAAGCTGCCAGTAGTTTAGTGAGGCTATTTAGATATCAGCACTGCCCCCTGCTGGCCACTCTGCGATAGAACAGCGTGGCACTATAAGATTCTCATTTATGGTAAAATGTCAGAATTATTATTTTAAAAAAAATAGTGATACAAGGACGAAGAAAATCAGACCAAAGCCATCTTTTCTTGATCATACACATATCATAGATGTATGTAAAAGATGTCTGTTTTGTAAGTATCTTTTTCATTTCCAGAACGCATCTCCTGTGATATGAAACGAGCATCTCTGCGGGGTTGAAGCTTTTTATTTATAGCAGTGTTGAGGACACGGTGTCAGTGTGCATACAGATGAGATCAGTGCGGCCTTCTGTGACAGCGTGTTACTGCCGGGCACAAGAGCGTGCGTGACGACGTAAAATTAGTGACACTCCGTTGTCTCTCGGCGGGCGTCGCTGAGCTGAGCGCACTCACACACTCACACACCACCGATACGGCTTATAGATTTTCCAGGCATCACAGAGCTTCAAGGCTGTGTTGATTTCATTGCTTTTGTCATCCTCTAGCACTGGAAAAACATGTGCTGGTGCTTGAAAGAAAAGCTTCAGGGCTGTCAGCTTTGTGTGTGTGATCGAGCCACGGCTTTGATTTGACGCTGCTAATAGAGCGCTGCTGAAACGTTCGATTTTCCGAGCTAGTGTAATGTTGAACATAAATGACAACTACGTAGAAGTTTATGAGCTGCTGAAAAATCATTTGCTCCAAGTAGTGTAGTAAGCAAAACTTTGTCAGAAGCGCACCATGTGCATGAAAAGTGCATATTAGCCCACTATACACGTGTTTTTTTGATTGTCTTTTGGAAGGAGTATAAGGATTGTGTTGTGTAGGAAGTAGTTTTGTGGTCTAGGATCGCCGGACATGGACATGGACACGGACACGTCACTGAAATACACTGTGTGTAACAGGATATATGAACATGATTGATCACAGAGCAAACTACAGCTATTTTGAGGTCAGGCAACATAACAAGGACTTTGTGATGATTGCCCAAAATGTCATAGACCAAATCCAGATCATTGGCAACGTACATGACAAACTGTCAAAAACATTTTTGCTGTTAATGTAATGTTAATGTTACACTTTATTCAAACGCAGATTGAATATGCAGCTGCTTTTCTTTCATCGCTGTGATTCATCAGTAAATTGAGACAACCATGTGACATATGCTGCAGACATCATAAATAATGAAAAATATCTATATATATGTCCCTTTAAAAGATTTTCCCCAAACCCTATCGATCAAATTCATTCTTTGATATCTGATCCATGCTTTTGTTTGTTTTTTTTTTTGGCCTGATACTGTTACTGATACTGATACTGATACTTTGGTATTGAATCAGTGCTATCTTTATTATTAAAATGTCATTATTGCACGAGAGCCCAAGCAAAACAAGTGCATCAAGTAGAAAAATACAAGAGATCGTTTGAGTCAGCACTATTTGGATTTTGTTGAAAGGACAAACCTGACAAAACCTCTCCTGAAGTAAATGTTCGACTTTTGATCATGATGGCATCTCGGTCGTGGATGCAGTATTACGTTTGTTTGCTGTCTAATTGGCTGGTGATTGTGAAATGCGTCACGCTGTGCTTCAAAGCTAAGCTCACTTTACACACAACTAATCACGATGTAGCACAAGTGTGTGTGCTGCAACCCGAACTTAGTTAAGTTACGCAGTGCTAGCGTTAAGTAAAGTACTCTCGACATGTGGTTTAGGAGCGACTTTACACCCTGAGTTGGAATCGAATTTATAGTCACCTGGTGCAGCCCTACAGAGATTTTCTAACTCACCAAATTGAGCCCATGAAGGCACTGCTAATTAGCGTACGAGTTGGAATAAGTGTGTAAAGTGAAGTGAAGTGAAGTGACTTGTGGCCAAGTGTGGTGACCCATACTCAGAATTTATGCTCTGCATTTAACCCATCCAAGTGCACACACACACACACACACACACACACACACACACACAAACAGTAGTGAACACACACCTGGAGCAGTGAGCAGCCATTTTAGCTGCGGCGCCCGGGGAGCAGTTGGGAGATCGGTGCCTTGCTCAAGGGTCTCACCTCAGTCGTGATATTGAGGGTGGAAGAGAGTGCTGGTCATTCACTCCCCCACCTACAATCCCTGCTGGACCCGAGACTCCAACCCACGACCTTCAGGTTACAAGTCCGACTCTCAGACCATTAGGCCACGACAAAATGAGGTACAAGACTGAACCTTTCAGCTGTGAGGCGTAAGGACCGAAGAGTTCAGTATAATACCTCAGACAAACAAGCTCATGTTCTCAAACAGCCAAATAAACGAAACAATCCTGGCTTTAAGTCAGGGGTCTCAAACTCAAACTGGCTGAGGGCCAGTGCTGTGACTGACATCTTATAGGAGGGCCATTTTAACATTCAGGCACAACAAGAAAGCACAAAACTCCTGGAAATTTACCTTCATTCCTGAGATGTGAACCCACATTTCTTTTAAATTACATTCTAACATATTTTTGTTATACTTCACAAAAGTGTAAACAACAGTGCCTGTGCATTATGTTATAGAATTTTTATTCTTAACAGTTACTGATTTTATTTTAACTTAAGTAACTTATTAAAACTGTGCTGAACTAACAACCTTATGCTGAACAAATGTGATCCCTGAATGTATCTGCAAACTGCTCTGTTTCTAGCCAGACACTTTGGCAGTGTTTCTGCTCACACACCTGAGTCACGTTTGCCCTGATCAGTTCACAGTTGAAACCCTGAGTACAGCTTCACTAAGCCTGGACCTGAACTCGCATGTATTGAAATGATTAGCTGAGAAAAGTCTCTCACACAGATATGTGCTTCCAAAAAAGGCGACCTTCAACATACAGTCCTTCATAACCTGGCCTTCAGTGAACGGCTTTCCTGCTTCAGCGCTCATCTCACTCACCACAGAACTCGCTGCAGCATCAGCATCAGCGTCCTTTCTGGCCCGCAGGTTGAGACCGCTGCTTAAATCATTACAGAGTGCACGCTCATACCATGCTGTTCATCTCTCTTTGCCATGTTTGATCATTTGCATTTAATATTATTAGTCAGCAGGACTGGGTGATACGACCTGCATCACAGTACACTTTTTGAGAAAATAAGGAGCATGACAAAATTCATTCTTGTACATTTTGTGTATTTTATGTCAACACATGTAAGTATTATTTTAATGCTGCACTAGTGTTTTGGGGCAGTCTAGACCTGTAAGCCTGAAGGTGAACCTGAAGGTCATGGGTTCGAGTCTGATCCACCAACTTCTCCCTGGGCGCCGCAGCAAAAAAAAAAAAGCTGCCCACTGCTCCGGGTGTGTGTTCACTGTGTGTGTGTTCACTGCTGTGTGTGTGCACTTGGATGGGTTAAATGCAGAGCACAAATTCCGAATATTGGGTCACCACACTTGGCCACAAGTCACTTCACTTCACTTCTATTAAGTATATAAATATAATATCTTTGGTATCACCCACTCCAGTTTGTAAGTAGGCTCGTACACAGTTTGACCCTGCCATGATATCCAGTGATGTTTATTCTGATTATATCACATTACCAGAGCTGACAACCTTTACGCATTCTGTGGAGCAGCTCCACAGTTTATCATCACAGTACGCTCGAATGCTTAAGTTATCACTCCTCATTAAGTTATCACTCCTCATTAAGTTATCACTCCTCATTAAGTTATCACTCAAATACCCCAGAAGAGCAGTGTCTTTCTCCTGTAAACATTAGATGTTAGGAACTATTTGCACTACACACTCTCACTCACATCTATAGACTCTTACTTCATATTTATTTATCCTCAACTGCAAAAATTCATACATCAGCCAAAATAGCAAGTCAACAAACGAATGAGCAACACTGTAATGTGCAATACCTTAGTTTTATTTTATTCTTGATTGCTGTTGTTATATTTAGAATGTATAAATCTTACCGCGTCACACTGTTCAAATACGCAATATCGTAGCTGCTTTACTATCTGAACTGAACAGATCTGATCATTTATGCTAATATTTATATCCTTTTATAGTTATGTTATCCCTCACTCCTTTCACTTTATTCGTATGCACCATGCCATTATCAGGGATGCCACTGAAGTATTAAATATTACTTAGTAAGTGATTAAACATGCTATTATTATATATTTACACACTTCGAGCAGCAAAAGAATGGGAATGTCAGCTGTTTGGACATTAGTCAACCAATCTGTAAAAGGATTATATAATAAAATGTACTCTTGATTTTTTACTGTTTACTGTACTCGCCTAATGATCCACCATCCAGCTGAGTGTTCGCAATTGCCACTGCCAGTAAGCAGCTCCCGACTGCACAGTCTGCAATATTACTACACTCTCCCCTACTCCACTACTCCACTACTCCTTAAACCCGAAAGGCGGAGAACGCTAATTTCCCTGTCTTTTTTTTAGGCTGTTGGTTCTGGACAGTGTTAGGTTTTGCAGCAGGTGTCAAGGTCAGATAAGTGTTTGGTGAGTCAGACAGTGTGCAGCTACATCTGTACAGTGTGAGTATATTAATGTGTGTCGGCGTTCGGGTCACACTGGGCAGATGGAGGTCATGCCCCGGCTTTTGTTTATGCGAAGGCTACCTGGTTCCCACAGCTCCATCCTGCTCTGCATCACAGCACTGTCCTTCCAGCACAACCTAAACAGTCTTTCTCCTGGAATTAGCTGCAATCGAGTGATGCACTGCAGCCTTTGGCGTCTGTGCAGCTGAATTTAAAAAAAACTGTAAAGACGAGCTGAGTAAAAGTTGCCGCTTCATATCAGCTTGTCAATTTCTGTGTAATGATTAATTAATTTCTGTACTATACTATTGCCTATTAAAGCACATGAACAGTGTCAGTCACACACACACACACACACACAATTTTCTCTCCCTGTGCGCTTAATGATGTCTCCAGGGTAGGAGTTTGGAAGTGTGTGTATATATGTGTGTGTGTGTGTGTGTGTGTGTGTGTTTGTGACATCTCCCATCTCCCATTCTCCATGGTAGTCCTCCTTCCTCCTTCTCTCATCTGACAGAGTATCACTCTCTTTTATCCCTCTCTGCCTTCACCCTCCTGTACTTCACACATCTGTCAGTCAATCTGTCTATCTATCCTTCTTTTCATGTGTTCCATGTGTGCTCCTAATCTGCTGAGCACCGTGCTTTTGTTCTGGAGACTCCTGTGTGTGTGTGTGTGTGTGTGTGTGTGTGTGTGTGTGCTGTATTGGGATTGTGATGGCACTTTTAGGGTTACACTAGAGCTATATAAATGAAACGCGTTTATGTTTGACAGACTTCCACACCACATCACACACGGTTGCTCTGTAGTTACTGTGGTGGTGTTTTGGGATATCGTCAGTGGACAGAGAGCTGTTATTCTCCCATCCGCCTCCGAAACGGGATATTTCATGTGCTTGTGATGAATAATTCCCAAATTCCCCACATTACCCAGCAACTTGAAAGGCTTCCTGTGTTCCTGAAGAATCCAGTGGAGTTTGGCCAACTCATGTCCTGCTTTTCCCCATGCTGAGAACTTCCTCTCTCCTTCTCTCTCTCTCTCTCTCTCTCTCTCTCTCTCTCTCTGCATCCCTCTCTCCTTTCTTCTTCCCTCCCGCTCTCTCTTTCACTCTCTCGCTCTTGTTTACATCGTCTCTCTCACACTTGCCCCCTCTGTTTCACTGTATCTCTCGGTATCTCTCTCTCTCTCTCTCTCTCTCTCTCTCATATTTCTGTATTGCTCTCTCTCTTTCTCTGTATCGTTTTCTCTTTTGTCTCTCTCCTTCTTGCTCGCTCTCATTCACCTTCTTGTTCATGTTCTCTATCTCTCCCTCTCTTTCTCTCTCTCCCTCTCTCTTTTGCTCTCTCTCTTTCTCTCACATCATCATCATCATCATCATCATCTCCTCCTCTCCCTCATCCTTTCTCTTGTTATCTGTGGCATGCGACATGATAAAATCATTTATCTCGACGTTGTAGTGAAATGTGTGTGAAACCGCACAGCTCTATAATAGAGTTGCTGAGGAATAAAACTGCTCTTGGCGCTTAAGTGTAATTGTTGTTCAGAGTGCTGCTGTTTTGCTAATGTATAATTTGAGTAGATGAGCCAGTAGCCTCGGTGTTAAAGGAAAACCCCCACGTGGAATCAACATCAGGAAAGCACGGCATAATTGCAGGCTTAGTGTGACTGAAGTACACATTTTTCTTTATTAATCACAGAGGTTCTCGTAGAGAAGAAGGAAATGAACGGCCGTGTTTGTTTGGTGCATCAGTAGAAGACAGGAAAGTGCTGAGGGATTTAAACGAGCAGCTCTGAAGCACGAGATCGCACAGAGTAGTGCTGACAGCTAGATGGCAACAGAATATTGAGTGATGAATGGCACGCTCGACTGAGGCTTTATACGTCCATGTATAAAGTCCTTTTTTTTTATGAGCTGTTATTTGAAATCAGTATGCTCTATAAAAGAGTTAGCGATGTTCTAGCATGTAGCACCGAATCCTCATCTGCTTTTCGTTTATTTAGAAATGTCATCTGTTCTAGTACAGAATTAACCCTCCCCTGTCTGGACTGAATCCACTTTAACTTGTAACTTCTTCAGTGTGAAAACCCCCACAATTCCTCTTTAGATGGAGAGATCCTCATTGCAGGATCATATTAACATGTGCAAGCCACATCACCTCACCATCACTTCCTGTCCCACACTGAACTGGCCAGTGCTTCTTCTCCAAGCTGGCAGAATGGAGCGGGTTTTCACGTTTGCCAACTGGAGTCCATTGCTTTAGAAAATGAAGTTGATGACGGCGTCGTTTATGTTTACAAGCCAAGTTTATTAAGGTCTTTTTTCTTCTTCTTTCTTTTCCACAGAGCTTTTTGCACATGTTTATGCTTTTGCTGGAAATCACTGATTTCTGATTACTAGTTACATTTCCTCTCCGTGAGAGCATGCTGTCATGTGGAGCCGTGCAGTTCAGAGCAGTGTGTGTGTATAGAAGTTAGATTTCAGGGCATTTGGAGGACGAGCATATGGTGTGAACAGTGTTGGGTAATTAAGGAGAATCTGGCGGGATGGGTGTCATGGTGATGCCCCCGGGGGTGGTGGTGGTGGTGGTGGTGGTGGTGGGGGAGGTATTGGCTCAGCTGCTGGCTTTCTTGCCACTTTGCTCTAAGATACCATGTGCTGTGCGTATGTGCGTGTGTGTGCGCTCGTTTTGGTGGCCCAAGAGACACACACTGGCCATGTCCATGAGTTTGGATAAAATATGAAGTGTCTGAAATGAACTCTAGCTAATTTAGCCCTGTCCTGTTTGGTTTTATGACCACCCATTTGTTCATGACTTCATTTTACTGTGGTTTCTTCCTCCGCTGCTTAGACACACACACACACACACACACACACACACTGTCTAAAGCAAACACTGTGTCACGATAACTGGTAAGAGCAGTAGGATGTGTGTATATTTGCTTAAGTGTTTAGCTTAGCTCGCACTCCTCTTAGCCGTGTCAACATATTAATATGTAATTTTAAATGCCATATAGAAACCAGATCACCTTGTGAGTCACAGAGTGAATATGAGGGAAATGTTGTGTGTGGCAGGGGTGGACAAGTCATACCTTTATTAGCGAACTCACCAGGCAAGTAAAAGCTCCAACGTGCTGCCCAGTCTCATGTTTGGTTGCCTGGAAATTTAGCTTACTAGACTGAAAAGCGGTAGCCAACACGATATAATAACGCAAGTCGAGCTAGCTAGCTACTAGCCTTGTGCGATGTTGATATTTCTCCGCGGAATATCAACGGCAGATAATCGTCCATAACAGGTAGCTTAAAAAAAAAACAGGAAAATGAGCATTTCAGCCATTTCAGGTTTAAGGAGAGTAGGGGTGTGAGTAATATTACCCACTGTGCAGGCGGGAAGAAAGCTTGTGAAAATAGTAAGTAACCCACACTCAAAGTCTGAGTGATGACCAATGCAGCGAATGTAATCACTTTCCACTGATCATTAGCATTAACGTTATCTGTGAAGGGTTAAATTTGACATTTTGTCTTTCGCTTTCGGCCAAAAACGGAAATTGCAGAAAAAAAACACAAAAAAATGTCATATTTTAGAGGCAACCCTATTAAATCCACTTATCTGATATTAATTATATACTTGTGTAACGTTAGCTAAGTCAAACATGCATGGAGAGGTTTTATTTCACGTTATTGAACTCAAAATAATCTTCATTAGAAGAACATGTTCATTTTCAGAGAAAGCGAGAATGCCCTGTGAGTCCCAAGAGCATGTGGGATGGGGAAGGGGGCGGGGCTTCCGGTTAACATGGGAGAATTCAAAACACATGCATTTCAGATGTCAGCTGTTTTACTGGGGAGAAAGAGACCGCCCTTTTGGCGTATCTTTGAGCGATAAGCATACTAGCGTACTCGGATGTTAAATTTCAGAACTCACATTTCAGAATGTGATCTAATCAGACAAACATCTCTACAGATCATGGCAGTGTCACATCTTTTTATTGCACAAACCTACAAGCTGCTTAAGTTCATTAGTACAGACTAAGGGAAACAAGGAAATATATGATCATGTTACACGTAGCATTTGCGCCCCTCTCTAGCCAAAGTTTTGGCTCGGAGATGTGATTTTCTCTTCTCTCATTGCATGTTAAAGATATTTGAAATATTAAGATAACGTAGCTATATAACAAATGAGCAAGTAATTTCTTTCTTGTTGTTGAATAGCCCAGACATGAAATCTGCTGGCCCGGGGTGTCAGGGCTGCTGATTTGTTCTCTACTGTATTGATTAGTGTCCACACTGGCTATTTGCCATCTCCCCTTATTTAACAAGCTTTATTTTTACCACAGCTACAACTTTCTTTTTTTTGGGGTCTGGTCTCTCAGATCCCATGAGATTTGAATCCTGGCCAATATGACAATATAATATCAATATTGTGATCATTATAAATTATATGGTTAAATTTAACTAAATCAAATGGGTTGAATGGTTAGATTTAACCCAGATCTCTCCCTAACCTTGTCTTGGTCAATTCCCACCCGTCGTCCAGGCCTCTCCAAACATATGACAGCTACAGACTGCGGAGGCTGAACGCTGTCACATGCTTCCTCCGAGATAGGTGAAACCAGCCAACCGCATCTTCTGGAGCTGCTGCTCATGCTGCATCACGTGGTAGTGTAACACCCTCTGAGGAAAGCGCTATCTACCCCCTTCCGCATACATGATCTCTCAGACACCCGTGATTGGCTAGTGTCTCTGTGATTGCTACATGATGAGAATACGCACCTCCAGCCCAGCCATGCTGGGTCCTCTCTTTCTTTCTTTCTTTCTTTCTTTCTTTCTTTCTTTCTTTCTTTCTTTCTTTCTTTCTTTCCCTCTTTCTTTCTTTCTTTCTTTTTTTAAAGAAGCTTGGATGCTTACAGAAGAGTTCAAGCTTTGTCAAAAGTGCTTCAAGGTGAGGTGAAATGGTTTTGCGGATGTTACAGATGTTCTTAGCCATATGCAGGTGATCTATCAGACAAGCTTGGCAGCAGGAAGTAGTAAGCGGTAGTAGAAAGCACTCCTGGCCAGTCGTTACAGAAGTGTGCAACTTTTCTGGCCTTGTGAATCCAAAAGCTAACGAGTGTCTGTGAGAAAGCAAGCATTAATCAGTCTATAATATTTCTTTAATTGTTTTTTTTTTATTTAGCAAAGCATATAACATGATTGTGACTGCATTATTATTATTATTATTATTATCTTGCAGCATGTTTTATATCACACCTCTCCGATGCCATACATTTGAAATGCACTGCAGTGTATATAGCGTCTTAATTTCTCCTAATGAATCTTTTCCTTTCTTTTCCATGTCCTCATCATGTGGATGGTGTTCCTCACAGGTAAGATCCACGCCTCTCTTCTTCTCTTATTTTTTTTACAACCCATCTGAGCTAACATGGAGTGAAGAAATGTGAATTTGTTTATTTGATTGTCGTTATTCTCTGGTGGGTGTCTCCCGATTATCTTGGATAACACGAAGCTTATATTAAGGCCCTGAATTCTCAAAGTGTGTGTGAGCAGGGATTCAGGAATATTAGCTCATGATTATGTGTTGTGTATAATTGTAGTGTGTGTGTATGAGAGAGAGATCATAGATCTTGCGTTTATCTCTGTGAATGCAATCTCTGTGATTCTTATTTCTGTGTTTTAGTGTGCATGTTTTCAGTATTCATGTCCGTGTGGAGTGTGTGTGTGTGTGTGTGTGTGTGTGTGTGTGTGTGCGCGTGCACCAGCAGGGGTCTATTCTCTCTCTCTCTCTCTCTCTCTCTCTCTCTCTCTCTCTCTCTCTCTCTCTTTCTCTAGACTAACTAACCCAATTTCTGCCTCCTTGGAGGGATGAAAGGCAGTGTGATGCTTCTCTCACACACTCTCACTCCTCTTCTATCACACTCGCTCCCTTTCTTCTGTACTATTTGCTCGTGAGCGCAGTTGTGTGTCGTTGCAAATGGATTAATTAATGTTTTCATTTGTAATGATCCAATTTGCTATTTTTTTCCCTTCTCTAACATTCTGATTTCCACTGGCATGCGTGTAACAAAGTAGAGCTGTACGTGCTGTGTGTGTTCTGAGATTGAAATAGCGATTAAAAAAATGAATTGATGAGCAGAGAGATGTGTTGAGCTCTACACAATCTGCACCGAAGCCGCCAGGGAGTAGCCAGGGTTCCGTCAAGCCGCCGTGGCTCCGTTTTTTAACAGCCCTTTTTTACATATTTGTTTAACAGCATTCTTTAAAGTGTGTCAAAAAAAAGGTGAGGACGAGCTTTGCAGTGTGTGTGTGTGTGTGTGTTGCAGCACTGTTTCATATTTAATGCGAGAGCAGGAATAACGTGTGTGTGTGTATGTGTGTGGGAGGAGAGGCAGCTGCTGTAGCCAAGGGTGTGTTCAAATGCGGACTACATTAAGCAAGAGCACCTCTTCCTTTTCTGTTCTGCTGCAGTGCCAGGTCCCATCTGGCTTCTGGTTTCCTGATCTCCATCTTAATGCTGGCCCACTAAACTCCCGGGCTCGGCAGGGAAAACAAACCCTCTGCTCTGCCGCCGTTGTGTTTCCTTGGTGATTGAAAGGGCTTCCTCCGTTAACACCGCGCTAATGACTGCACAACCGTCACTCTTCCTCCATCACAACCCCACCGCATGTTACTGCTTTTAAATGTTTTTCTCTCCTCAGATTTGGGAAGCTTCGGCACTTTTGAAAGGTTTGACTGAATACACACAGAAGACAACGCTGATAGGGATGCTTAGCAGGGAGCGGAGTCTGGCGTGTGTTAGATAAGAACCTAGACTAGATTTGCTAGTAGATTACGGACCGTGTTCCTGCCATGCTGACATGTTTGCGAAGCCAAGTTGAACAGAAGTCTGCTAATACCTAAAACGTCATCAAAAGTAAAAAGACAAACGTCTCGACGATTTGTGTTTACACTGCTGAGAGCTATCACTGAATAATATGCAAAAAAGAGCAGGCTGCTTTTTTTCTATTAAACACGGCAGTTGTGTGTCACATCGAAAGTGCGAGAAGTCAGGAACCAACCGGAGCTAAATTACATATGTGTTTTTTTTATTTATTTATTTATTGTTTTTTCACTTATTTGTTTACACTTATTTTTATATTTATGTTTCTGTTACACATGAAAAATGCCACTAAC
Organism: Pangasius macronema; assembly: GCA_037577455.1. Lineage (NCBI taxonomy): Eukaryota > Metazoa > Chordata > Actinopteri > Siluriformes > Pangasiidae > Pangasius > Pangasius macronema. The sequence continues at coordinate 24,298,850 of CM074946.1, forward strand.
AGTGGATGAAAGTGTAGAGATAGTGCTTCTTGGTACTCGTACTCTGTACTCTTGGCACTCTCCTGATATTTTCTCCTGATATTTTCAGACACCCTGTAAAATGAATGGCAGTGAAATGAGTGACGCCTCTTTTGGACTCTCTGATATTAACTGACTTTCTAGAAGCCCCGCCCCCCCGTCCGCTCATCTCGGATCATTAATTGGTTAATCTGCCGTCTCCACTTGTTTTCCCCCGCTAGAATGATGCGCTGATGCAGCGCCCTTGCATTCGGTCAAAGTAAATGAAAAGTGTGTCGTATTCAGTCACGTGAAATAACCGGTCAGTGTATTATTAGGGATGCCACCGTAACATTTCGGCCAAAAATAGTTAAAATCGGCTAACACTTTTGTGAAATAGTTAGGTCATATTGCATATTGTACAACTCACAACTCACGAAACTTATCTAGACGACTACTGCACGACAATAAGGGTCGACTAGTGAGCTGTTAAAATCTGCCCTAACAATACAGACGAGCAACTGTACACAGGCTGGATGTGAAAGAATCTGTTCTATTATAAGTACCGTGACATGATATTGCAGTTATTGGGTAAAAAAAAATCCAGAAGCTGAGTGTTAAGCAGGGATTTTATCCCCCTTAATCCTTTTATCTAGGATGAAAGTCTTGCCGCAGAGGATCCTGCTCGCTCCACCGAGTGTGGAGAACAGGCTGAAGAACACCTGCTTCAATCAGCTCATCTCTCCATCTCATTTCTTATGAGATGTTACTCATCTGTCCATCCCTCTCCCCGGCAGGTTGTGTTTGGGCTCTCGTCCTCTGACAGCGTGAATCAGAATCAGGTTTTATTGGCCTAGTAAGAAGTCGCACTCATTATTAATTGGAAAGCAGAAAAACAAAGCTGAGACACGTGTGGAGATTTTCTTCTTGTTCAGGAAAACACACACAACAAAAAGTCGAAAAGAGGTACATAACTGTTTCCATAATACGATATAACGTTCAAAAGTGGGATCGAGGGTACCACCCCAGAATCCGGCTGTACAGTCAATCGTATTTTAATTACAGTCACAATTATTGGCTTCTTTAGCCAGAAAAGGAACAGGGATGACTGCTGTATGTATGTACGATCAAGTCAGATGATGGCTATTGTTTTCTTTAATTAGTGTAGAACCCCGGTGTATGAGGGAGTGGAGGATGACTTGAGAGGCAAGCAGAATTTTAGCCGAGCTGTGGGCTTGTGTTTGTTCAGTCCGCACTACAGCAGAAAAAGGTCTGTCCCCAGACTCGCAGCTTTTGCTCAATCGGGTTTAACTTCATGCTCCTTGGTGTGTGTGTGTGTGTGTGTGTCTGCACACGTGTGTGTGCTTCTCCCAAGCTCTGCCAAGGGGTATCACGCTTTCTCTCCCTCTCTCTCTGTCTCTCTCTGGTTATGGGAGTCACTGAAAGCACAAAGAGACACGAATAAGTAGACTGGCGGAGATAAGACACAGGTGAGAATCATCATGTGTTACCTGCCGGTTCGACCCGCCTCTTCTCTGTCCCCAGCTGACGCTCGACCGTGCCCCCCGCTGCCACAGTTACTCTAACTGTAGTAGTTTAAATTACAAGCTTCTTATTTATAAGTTCTTTCTCTTTTATTTGTGTTTATACTGTATTGGCATGAGCGCTCGGAAACAGGATTAAAAACTTGCGCTGAGCAGCCCCAGTGTTTTAACTTGTCGGTTCTTGCATTCCAACCTGCAACATAACATTCCTAAACCACTTAAAACAAAATGAAAATGCAGTTAATTCATTTAATCCTTTTACAGAGGCTGTTTGTAGGTCTAATGTATCAATAATCTAATAAAATGGTAGGTTTGAAAGCCAGCTGTGCTTGTACTGAAGACTGGAATTGAACTGGAATTGTACTGTTTGTGTTCAGTAGTATAGCTATGAAAGTCAATAATGATTTACTGAACGCTGTTATCATCAAAATATGTTCAAACGCAGTGTTACATGATGTCACTGGAGTGATGCCTCAGTTTAAAAATGCATAGACATGCCATCCAGCTAAACGGCTAGTCTGGGTAGGCTAGCTACGTGGATTTTTGCTCATTCTCACGTAACAAACAGGCCTGTTGTTGTGTATTGTATAGTTTAACATAATGGAAGCTCCTAGCCCTGTTTTGCCCTGAGAGAATAAATACAGATAAATTAATCTGAATAAAACTCGTAAATTTTTTGTAAGATAATTGCGAGTTTATTACATGTCACGAGGGAAATAAGCATTCACACACTTTTGTTTTTGTTATGTATTATACGTCCAACAATACTGATTTTGTGCGTATAAATATGAACAAAAAAGGATGCATTTATGAAGTGAAGTGAAGTGACTTTGTGGCCAAGTGTGGTGACCCATACTCGGAATTTGTGCTCTGCATTTAAC
>CM074946.1:24318966-24323966 GCA_037577455.1 Pangasius macronema
GCAGGAGGATGTACCAGGGCACCTCATCTAAGCCATGGGTGCTGCATAAAATCCCACAGAATAGCACAGCAGAAGTTGTGTTTTAGGAGAGAGAGAGAGCGAGAGAGAGAGCTGAGACACCTCAGCTTGGCTGCAGGTGTCACCTGTCCATGCTGTGTGCGATCGCAATAGTGGTGAGAAAAGAGGTCAGAGCCGAAGCCCAATCACAGCCTTGCAGTCTCTTACTTGTGCATGCTTTTGCTCACATGCTCGGCATGGCATCCTGCATGGCATCATGGTCTGTTTGCACTCAGGCATGCAGATGGAGCAGGCTCTTAATCATCTTTCAGAGAGTGGAAAATTTGTTAGTTAGACATGCCTGGTCTGTGGGAAGCAGAAGTGGCCTTGAAATAGCTCCAAAGCCCAGAGAGTTCAGAGCTTCCCCTTCAATCATATGAAGTCTGCTCACCAGGACTCGAATGGGAGCGACATTGAGGAACTGATGGGTGGTTGGACGTAAGGCCTCTGTACCCTCTGCTCCAGCAGATCAGAGTTTGACCCAAGTGGTGTCATCATTCTGTAGGCGTAGGAGGGTGCCATCTCAGTCATCCTGTATGTGTTTTGTTCACCCTACACAGAGGTCATATCCTTCCTCTTGCTGTCGCCAGGTTTAGCGAAGCTTTTTAGCTTGGACAGGTGGTCAGGGTGTGCTTATTTTCTCCTGTGTGACTGCCCTGCTGTTTCTGCACAGCCAAGCTGGTATGCACATTTCCACATATCTAAGCACTTTACTATGACTCCCTGTCTCTGTTTCTCTTTCACTCTTTATTTTTGCATGCTTTGTTTTAAATTCCCTTGCTGAATAGTCCATTTTCAGCAGCAGGCATGTGAAGGTTTTTGTCAGCTGCAGGAGCCGAGTTCTGACTTTACCACGGCTTTTAATATTCATGGGTATTTTCCTTAATGCCTATATGGAGCTGTCAGAATTCCCTAGGCTATCAGATGGACTTCTTGCAAAAAAAATGGAATGGTCTTTTTATTATCTATGGGTCCAGTAATAAAAGTTTCAGTGGTGTGAGTTTTGGTACCTGTCCAAAATTGCTACAAGGAAGAAGTAAATGTATGTGGATGTGGGCTAGCAGCACTATGTGTAGCTGATGGGTATAGATGTGAGTGGGACTGCCCACCTGCTCACCCACACACTCTTGACCAATCTTCCCCATGCCTGCAGAAAGTTTGACCAATCCCACCCACTCCAGCAGAAGGTTTGTCCAGTCCCACTCCAGCAGAGAGTTTGATCAATCTCACCCACTCCAGCAGAGAGTTTGACCAGTCCCACCCACTTCAGCAGAGAGTTTGACCAGTCCCACCCACTCCAGCAGAGAGTTTGACCAGTCCCACCCACTCCAGCAGAGAGTTTGATCAGTCCCACCCACTCCAGCAGAGAGTTTGACCAGTCCCACCCACTCCAGCAGAGAGTTTGACCAGTTCCACCCACTCCAGCAGAGAGTTTGATCAGTCTCGACCATGCCTGCAGAAATTTTGACCAATCCCACCCACTCCAGCAGAAATTTTGACCAATCCCACCCACTCTAGCAGAGAGTTGGACCAGTCCCACTCCAGCAGAAAGTTTGACCAATCCCTCCCACTCTATGTAGAACTGTTTAGGTAGTGTGTCTTAATGTTTTATTTCAGTATGTTCTGACTTATTTCAGTATTATTTACAGTATCTTTGGCAGTGTAAAGCAGTGTAAGCTTAAGCTGTTGGGTTGAGCACACTTTTTCTGTGATTAGTGCTAGTTGTCTCACAATCTCATTGGCTGATGGAGACTCAATGAAAAAGACACAATTGTGGATTAATTCACGCTACTCTGAGTGAGAATGTTTAAAAATGTGACAGACAAAAGTCAAAATTAATGCAGCTGATTGCGCAAATAAATGATGGGCCAGCTCGCTTGAGCATTTCATTCTGCTGTGAACCAGTTTTGTTTGTGGAACACACAATTATTTAGTAGCTCTTTTTTATTTGTGGGTCTCACTTTTTTTGTGTGACTCATCATATTTATTTGCAGATTATGTGAGAAAGATACACCCATAGTTACAGTGTGTGTGACACCAAACAGAAGACAAACAGAATAGTCTCTTTGGTGTTTGCTGTCAAAAGCCACCTTGTGTTATTTTATTTCTTTTATTTTATTCAATTTCTAATATATATATATATATATATATATATATATATATATACATACAGTCCATAGACATACAGTTTTCTGATTACATGGCCAATGTCCAAAGGTTTGGATTCAAATAAAAATTTCTTAATAAATTGTTAATTAAATGATCTGTGTGCAGATTATCTGTTTTTGGCAAAATATTAGAAATTTGCACTCCTTTTATCCGAGTGATTTGGTTGCAGCTAATAATAAGCTGCTCGAGCACTTTCTCCATGTTGGACACCAAAATAATGATGCAGTCGCATCATGTTTTTAATGTCATTATTTTTTTAATCATTATTCATTTAACGTCGTCACAGTGATCGTTCTCGTTTATTGAAAATTGAATGAAACTCGAACCTCTAAGTTCTCGTTTCCTGTTTAGCTCTTGTTTTTGGCAAAAAAAACACATTTGCTCTTCACGTGTAAGAGCTCCTGTAAGAGCTCCTGTAAGAGCTCCTGTAAGAGCTTCTGTAAGTGCGTGCTTTGAAAGCCTGAACAGTGTGCCGCTATGTGCGGGAGTTAGTATTTTGGTCTTTGAGCATCGTAGTGTCAACCACGAGCAGGTTTGTGCAAATCTGGACCCCCTGCCACCGTACAGGGGAATGAAAGAGCTCTTCTGTCTCGCCTCGGTCTCGGTCTCGGGTGTAGCCTGGGTGCACTCGAGCATGGCTGGCTTGCTAGCAGGACCACTGATTGATCATGGCTAGCTCTGGGTCAGTGAGACTGCTGTGGCTTCCTGGTGAGCTTTAGGAGAAAGAGGGTGTGATGAGCTCAGGACAGGACGTCTGATATTTAAATTAGATCTCTCTTTCATTGGGTGCTGATAGCATGGTCATATGAAGTGGTAGTGTGCATGTATAGAGGGGAAGGGTACTCCACTGAGGCTGTTGACCCATAACAGTTTCCATTCTAGTCACAGGCTTCATGGGGGGAGGGCTTCCTGATTCCCCCGTGCTTCTCCTCCCCCAGTTTCTCTCCATTCCTCCTTGTCTCTGTGTGGTGGGTGGCTGACTCCTGAGGCTGGTCTTGGCCCCGGTTTGTGTGTTTCTGTCGCAAGGACAATAGAGCAACTCAGTGGCTGCCGGCGATGAACTAATGAAGGCCATTGGCGCGATGTAGGGATCACTTCCAAGAGCCATCACGGGCCAGGGAGTGCGCCATGACTGTGGCGTGTGGAGTCTGCGTTCGAGCCTGCATCTGTTTTTTTGTGGAAAGCCAGATATTAAGCTAATATACATATTCATGGCCACTTGCTTTAGAAAAATAAGAGGTGTTTTGAATGAATAAATTTACATCTTCAGTGATGTCTATAAAACTTAATTTACAGCACAAAGTACATTATCTTGACTTGTATCCCAATTTAAAAAAAAAAGGATGCCTGTTTTTAATTTGTAATTCCACATACATAAGCACTAACTTTCCAACGTCGCCCAGCCTTTGTCTAGCTGCGGTTTGCCGTGCGCGTGTGTGTGTGTTGGACAGATGTACTGTTGTGTGTGTATATAATAGTGGTCTCTCTCTGGTATGAAAAAGAACCAGCCTGACAGGTTTTCAGAGAAATATATCTAACACCGCTCCATCCCGTTCCATCCTCCCTCCCACCCCCCGAGGTGTTGAAGCTCCGTATCAATTAAAAGCAGCACTCATCTGCATGTCCGCGTCCCGCTATAATCCCATACGGTCGATGCATCCAGCCTTAATTACTCTGACGGAGGCTATTGTTCAGCGTTTCATTAAGCCACAGCCGGAGATTGATGTAGCATCAGCGTATAAAGCCTTATCTGATCACACAGTCTTCTTCGGATTTGCATGTGTATCTGAGTGTTTGCTGACTGGAGATAAGAAATTAGGAAGGGTGTGTGGGCCAGGCTAAGTGCAGCTGTAGAACGGCTCAGTTTGTGCTCTGACAGCGCACAGACAAATGAACAGCACAAGCATAGAGCGGAGGGTGAATAAATGAGTGCGGGGTGCCAGGCTGACTGATGAGGGCTCGGTAAAGGCCGGGCCGATTCGTCATGCCGAGTCTCTCGTTAACTCGCCATTAGACACACACACACACACACACACACACACCTCCTGCTTCAGGTCCCTGCTTGAATACGCATCCCTCAAGGTTGGACCCCTCACCCACATAATGGGGGGAGGGGGGTGTGTGTTTGTGTTTTTCTTGTCTGGTGAAGCAAAACACTGGGAATCCTTACACAAAGACTAGCTAAATTTGTATAAATTTATACAAACTCTAACTTTTGTTATGGTCCATGTCATGTTTTGACGTAAGTGTTGATTTCAGTGGATCAAATGGACACTGATTTATCTCTCTGCGGCTTTTTCATTCTGTTCTACATCAGTTTCTCAGGCTGTGTCCAGTTCTCTTCCAGTGTGTAGCCAGCGTTAGGCTTATGACGGTGTCAGCTGAAGTCAGTGTTATTGTTGAATTTATCAGAGAACCTATTAAAATGCATTTCTGTCTACTGTATACTATTTATTTATTAATTTTTATTTATTTAAATACCCAATCCAGTCCCTTACTGTAGTGGTTCTCATCCCTTTTGTGTCCGGCTGCGACATCGCAACCCCCCCTTCCCTCTGGACTCCCCCTAAATCATACACCAACCTGCGTTCCCTGGAGCAGAAAACACACACTGCCCTGAAACCCTTTGGCTGTGTCATCCGTTACTGTTCTAAACACATTGCTACTGTTCACAACTTCGTTATACACAGCAGTTTACATGTGCACAGAAGAACATGGCAAACTATACGAAGAATTGTTCTCAAAAATATCTGATAGAATAACGAGCGTTTTGG
>CM074946.1:24325790-24344087 GCA_037577455.1 Pangasius macronema
AATAAATGAGGAGATGAAGCTAGTGGGTGCAAGTGTTGAGGATGCAGAAGAGAGGGATAGGTGGAGAGTGATGATTCACTGTGGTGACCCCTGAAGGGAAAAGCCGAAAGAAGAAAAGAATTTTAGGAGACTGTTCAACACACTCCTGGTATGTGCAAAGAAAACCAGAGTCTAATCAGTTAACACTTTTAATGAGATAAAATTTCACCTCATATTACAACAACACAACATATATATATGACACGTGAATGCTTGTTAATGACTTAACGCTTTGCTCTTGACTCTGTCAGTACGATCTTCTATACATCGCGTTTACTCTGTTTTCAGTAAAAGAAGCGAACGCTGACGAGCTCTGCTGTGGTACCTAAGTGGCTTTAGCAATCTGGTGCAGCCTTAGTGTCTTTCTGAGCGCTTGATTAGATTGGATCTCTGGACGTGCCGTCCTCATTGTGCGTCATCGTGCAAAGCCTGAGTTCTACCTGTTGTTGTCTCCATCATCTGTGTCAGCATGGTGCCAAGCCACTTTACCTTGTGTGTGTTATTTTTTCCCTGGTAGCTCTTTTCCTGGTATTGTTGAGGACTGTGGTTAAACGTGTGTGTGGCTGCGTGTGTGAGCGCGCGCACGCGCCTGTGTGTAGCTCATTGTTTGCTGACCACGTGCCACTGTGTTTTATTAGTAGATTAATAAGGTGCTCAGCAGGGTTAAAGTGAACATTTATTTAACCCTCCCCTGTGTTTCTGTACTCACAGGACAGAGTGACGTTTCTTTTGTTTCAGCGCTGCGTGCAGAATGATACGCCACCACAGTTTAATTGCTCTGGACTCAGGGTTTGTTTTTTTTTTACTGTCGGACAGAACAGCAGGTTTACGTTGAAAAATCCACTTTAGGGTTGAATGTTATGTTTTTGTTATGGACGTTGGACGTTGTTTCACATTGCTACACTATTGAATGACCATTGTAGATCTTATAATATATTGCTGTTTGTTGTGCCTTGTAAATGGGAATATGCAAGTTGTAATAACGTCATCTTCCACCTCGCCACGTTTGAGATTTTAAATACAGGGGGAAAAACATGACGACAAAACTACACCTCCACAAGTGCATGCCTTTTGTTTGTTTTAGCACGTAAAGCTCATAAAAAGCTTCTTTAACCACATGTTTACAGTTCCAGGTTTGAGTAGCTATTGGTACTGCTCTGCTGTAGTGAACTTCAATATCATCCAATATTTTGGACTGAAATTGCAGCATAGCATCAACAGCAGACAATGGCAAGTATCTTAGCAGCAAGCTAGCCAGCGGACAATAGCGAGTAGCGTTAGCAAGAAGCTAGCTGACTAACGTTAGTGATAACTCTTAACGCTGATGATTACCTAATCAAAACAGTGCTTAGTATGCTCAGTGTTAGATTTAACCAGGTACTGCGTCTGTATATTAACCGCTCTAAAGCCAATACTGCTATAACCGAATATAAAAGTAAAGGAGGCATACTTTTCACTTTTCAGTGTGCGACCATGTCCATTTGATTTCACTCCATAAACAGGGAAGGCACTGGTAGAAACCCAAACTGACGAGTTGAAATTTCAAGTTGAAGAGTGTTTTCGGTGGTTTTTATTGGTTGTAGACTGGTTAAAAAAAAGAAACTGCTTTGCTGTTCTCATTTGCCTGGCTTGTGTTAATAATAGCTGATGCCACCATCATCCGTAAGTGTGTGTAAGGAAGTGATGTATTCAGTGTTAATGATAATAGACTCCAGTCTAGTCAGAGGTCAGAATCGGTTGAACGTCCATGGCTGGGTCGTCCTGGGAATTTACAGTTGTGCCATTTGTGAAGCCATCAAAGTGTCTGATTTATGAAAGTGGTCTGAGCGCAAATTATGAATTAGCTTCAGCTGCATGGAAAAAGCCTCTGCCTACTAGTCCCTTATTTACGTGTCTTTTATGAGAGACACACCCTAATTTATGCAAGCATTGGTCAGCAAATAAAGGGAAAACATTCAGCAGACTGTCAAAGATCCAAAGATAAACGTAAATATAGAGGCTAGTAAATACACTTAAGTGAAGGTGACTTAGAGGTGTTTGTGTCTGAGTTTCATGGAAAATAAAAATGTTTTTGTATTCTCAGAATGGCAGAAAAACAGCTTTCAATGGACTCAAAGGAGGAAGTTTCTAGAGGTTCATCTTGTTTTCTTTTATTAAATTAATAGTATGATTTAAGTGTAATCATAAGTGTGCTCATTTTTTTAACTAACTGAGCCAAACTCTGAAGTGTTACCATTTTCCAACGTCACCTGCCAGTAGTTATGTGACGTCTGTTTGATATTGTTTAGTCAGTTTTAACCACTAAGGAGCCGTTTACACGACAACGTTTTCAGCCAAAAATGGGAAACTTTTTATGCGTTTTGCCTGTTCGTTTACACAACAACGGCGTTTTGGGGACTGAAAACGCATGTTTTTGAAAACGGGTTTCAGAGTGCAGGTTTTTGAAAACGCCGCCGTTATCGTCTCTATGTAAACACCCAAATCTTTGAAACCGGTGACGTCATGCACGTGCGTAGTACGTGTTAGGTATGTAGACACGCGCAGTACGTGTCTGTTGTAACTACTGACCCGGCATACAGAACACGGCGATTTTGGCCGTCATCGCGGATATGTGCAAACTCGAATAGTTTTGAAAGCATTGTCGTGTATACGTGAAACTTTTTGAAAATGCAAGAGAATAACTTTTCCGTTTTTGACTACATCGTTGTCGTGTAAACGTAGTCTAAAACGCAAAAAGAAAATTGCAGCTGGAGCTCGCTGTCTTTGCTGCTGGAAAGTACCCCTAGGCATTGATGCTGCCATCACCATGCTTCACTGTAGCGATATTAGCCAGTCAACAAGCTTTACATGGTTTTGCCAGATGTAGTGCTTGGAGTTCAGCCCAAGGAGTTCAGCTGTTTCATCAGACTAGAGGGTCTTTTTCTTCATGTTCACACGGCCTTTCACTTCCTTCCATATGCATTTTACTCAGGAGTGCCTTCCGTCTAGCCACTCCACTATAAAGGTCTGATTAATGGAGTGTTTCTGAGATGGTTGTCTTTCTGGCAGATTCTCCCATCTTTGAAGATATGTTAGATTGGCCATTGGGTTCTTGATCTCCTTGGGTCCTTCGAGCCTACTGCCATCTCAAGATAATCAAAGCTCACTGTGCCTTAGCCAAGGGTCTGATTACTTAAATGAGACATTTCAGTTTTTGATTTTTATTTTAAAAAAAATTCTGGAAGCTTTTCTTTTTGTCATTATGGGTCCTTATGTCTAGGCTGATGGCCATAATAGTCAATTGAATCCTTTTTAAGTTAAATCTATAATAAACTAGTGTGCATAAACAGAATGGATCTGTTACTGAACAGATATAACAGATGAAATTGGTGAATAGGGAAACTGTGTGCGCTTTAAGCACGTAGGCTTGTAAAGCTGATCATTCGAGCAGTTCTCAGCATGGAGGCCATATTGAAGAGATGTACAAGAACTGCTCGAGGCTGCTTCTTATTTTGCATGTTCTGTCCTAGTTGCTGCTTTGCTATAGCCTGGACATGAGCTCAGATAGAAGTCCATGACTTTACCACCAGCATGCTGAATGACAATCTGAGTCGAGACTTTGGTAGTGGTAGTCGTGCAGAGATACTTTGTTGATCGAGATTTTTAACTAGGTCTGAAATTAACAAGCTAAAAGACTCCAGGAACTCAGCTAGGATGTGGTGTGACCTGAACAGATATGACTGTTAATCCTACGATGTTGTAGGTTCAGGAAGAAGAGAAAGACGTTTGGACTGGGAGTGATACATCAGCCAGTAGCTTGAACACACAGAGAGAGAATGAGCGAGAGCTTTCTCCCCTTGCTGGTTTATTAGCCGTGTTGTGTAAACTGTCTCCCGAGTGAGGGAATGTGTGCGTGGGTTTGTGTACATTTGGTGTTTTGGTATGCAGCTGTTGGTTTCATTGAAATGCGAAGGGTGTATTAAGGTACTTTGTTGCTCCATCCTGCAAAGTCAGACATGTAAACATGGAAAGATGCCTCCAAGAGCAGATCTCCTTCACTCCCATAAACAGCATTAAGCAGGCAGGTGTGAGGCAGTTCCTGAGTTTCCCAGCCTCGCTTTACTGCCTAGCTAAATACAGAAGAAATTCAGCCTAGCTAGGACACACTAATGCCTCATGGCTATATCCTTCATTCCAAGAACAAGGCACAAGTATATCAGAGTGTATACCTGTTCTATTAATTTGTTAAGCTGTAGTGTAACTGAACACAGAGGAGGAGCAGTGCTACTGAGGACCTGTGTGTCCAAGCTGCAGCACTAAAAGTCGTTACAGATGTGACAAGAGCTGTGTCTTGGGTATATCTGAGCTCCATGTTCTGTTTAAAGCTGGTTCCTGCTGTGTTTTTGGGAGTCAGGTGCATAATTTGGAGGTGTGATATGTCTGAGTATGTCTTTGCTGTGGTGCTTGTAGCTTCTGGACTTTGTCGATGTTACCTGTGGAGCTTTGGCAGTGTGTTCAGCCGGTCGACTGCGGGCGGTGATGACTGATGACTTTACACATATAACGGCAGTGAACAGAGGGAGGAAGAGATGATGGAAGATCAGTGATAAATACAGAGATGGTGTTAGCGTTATCTTTCTCTCTCTCTCTCTCTCTCTCTGCTCTTTTCTTCTTCCCCTCTGCGCTGCAGGTTTGTTTTAGGAGAGTAGCGGAAGGTGGAAAATGCAGCCGAGACCAATTTGACTTTAGAGGAAGTGGAAAAGCTCTTTATTGTTTGTGCTATTTATCGGCCTGCACAGATGTCTGTTTTAGATTTCTAAGCCCATCCATTGTCTCGGGAAGGCGGAGGTGAAAGTAAGGGCGGAGACTGAAAAAGGTGTGCTCGTCAACACTGTAACCATGCAAACCAGGATGGCTGAAAAGTTGCCGAGTAGACAGTTAAACATGTATCTTTGGGTCATATGCGTAGAGAACAGATCACATGCAAGTACAACAGCAAACATGTCTTGCAAAGCAATAAAGATCTTGAGATGAAGTACCTCTGAAATTAAAACTGGTGTCTCAGAGCTTTTTGTACCTGTCCCTTAGCCTTATGGACATACAAACATACAAAAAAAAGATATTCATCCAAAACATTTAAATTTGATAGTTCCAGCAAAACAAAGATTTATTTTTTTTTTTGATGATTCATGTTTGTGCAAATCTTCTTGATTGACCATTTGCTCTCTAGGACCATGTATGTCCCGCCCCCAGAGGCGGGTCTTGTTCCACAGTAGCAGATCATCAGCATCAGCTCAAAGCTGCGTTTTTGTCTGTGCGTCTTCCCGCACCCTATTCCCTTTACCAATCATCACTTGAAAAATGGCTGAAGTTTATTTGTTCTGAAGAGGGAGGAGGTTGTACAAGGTTGCGGTTATGTGACGCTTCTCTGAGGTGTCCGGAGATTCAGCGTGGTGCGGTGCATCTCCAACGCTATTGGCTGTTGTATAAGGCAGTCAAGCACTTTAACTTCAACGCCACCATTCTTATTTCCTGTTTCAGAAGAGAGTCAACTTACCAAACTAAATCCCGCCTTTACATGGGGACTAAAATGGGGGCGCGGATGCACAGACAGCAGGATTTTAGAGCAGTGTTGTTGGCACTCATTTTCAGCAGGTTTCTGAATGACCGTCCTCAGTCACGTATTCTCGTTAGACCCCAAAAGATAGACAAAATCACAAACACTGCACTACACTATTCTACCGTTCTACAGGAGCTACCACACGCAGTTTCCATTATCCTACAGAATACATATGTGGGTATTTATCTGAACAAGGATTATTAAGCACATAGCATTGCATGTGTATGAGTGTGGCTGGCTGTGTGTGTGTGTGTGTGTGTGCGCGAGTTACTTCTGCTGTTTGGCCGGTAGCCATGGTGCCACCAGTCAACTTCCACTCTTACCCACTTATTCCATACATATTCTCTGCTGCCTACAGCTCACTAACGCTTAAAATACACGCACTTCTGCGGCTGTTTTTCTCTCCCGCTCTTCCGTCTGTCCCTGTCTGAGACGTGTTTGAGGAACAGCAGGTCCTGTTCAGTGCACATATCAGTGTCGCATGAATGCAGCAGCACCATAATGCCTGTCCTTTATCACACCATCAGTGTGTGTTTGTGTATTTTTTTTTTAACAACTCCAGTTCTGAAGGATAACATGGTTTGGTGATTTCCCACCCGCTAATTAACAGGGGCCACAGTAATGTTTGCTAGACTCTGGTCTTCCAGACATGGAGTTGTGTACCTATTGTGTAAGTGCAGAGCCTTTATCCTTTTGTGTGTGTGTGTGTGTGTGTGTGTGTCTCATGAAGTCTGAAATCTGGGACAGGATCAAAGGCTCAGATCTTCACACCTACCTCAACTCATTACTGTTCTCCTGCGTAGTTGATGCAGGAAGTCGTAATGTGCCAGTCCAGTGGAAAGCACTACCATGCCTGTGGATCACTGCTAGTTGAGAAGAGGGTGTGTTACAGATTAGATATCACAGATAACCCATTTAAGTGTGTTTGATCAGAGTTTACTTTAAATGAGTGTGAGCATTAGACTCCACTGGACATCACCATTAACCAACCTCTTATCAGGTAAACTCTGAACTCTGTCGCTATCTACCCTCTTACAGATACATGAGCTCACAGAAGCCAATAACTGACAGGAGAGAGAGAGAGAGAGAGAGAGAGAGTATGCCATCCCTTCCATGCTGGGTGCAAAATTTTACTCCCATAGCTCCCAGCCTGGGATGGCCGTCACATCGGTGGGGTTCGAGCTCTAGGTCTCCTGGCCACAGGGTGAACACTTTTCTGTTGCGCCACTCAAGGGGCAGGAGCAGTATTTTTAAAGTGTTAAAGGCACATCCTATTTGGGAAGCATCATAAGAACATTTATCCTCTAAGGTTCCTTAATTAGGCCAAATTTGAAGTCTGCCTTGCGCTTCTTGATTAATGCATGTGCTATGAAAGTTGGGTAGTAATTTTTAAAAACGCACTAAAGGTTAAGCAGGAATCCCAGTAGAAACACTGAAATGCTTCATCCCTGGTCACCTCAGGTCTTTGTGCCAGCAGCCTGACCTGACTAATATACCACAGACAGCTGGGTGTGTGTGTGTGTGCGTGTGTGTGGGTGCTGACTTTGCTTGAAGCTCTGACAGTGACATTGATCCTGAGGCTGTGAACAGATTCTCACTGACACCAGTCAATGTGTGTGCTGTCACATCGACCGCAGCGAAGCCACAGAAATCACCAGACATGTGGCCGCCGCATGCAGCAGCGATCAGTTAGATGATCTATCATGATGTTCCCACTTCAAGCGCTTCAAACTGTCGTCACTTCCTCCAAGTCGTGTTTATGCCCTCTGACAAACTATGGAGCGGTAGTGAGTAGATAGATAGCATATGCACCGTGCTCTAGAAGTAATGATCTGCCGTGTTCCAAATGATTCGGAGAGAGCCGGTACACACGAATGTACTGATTTATTAATTTAATGTTCAGCAGGTTTTCTAATATGAAAATGAAATATTGCTGCATATATGGTTTTCCTGTTGTGATGGGAAGACTGGGAAAACTGGGAAAAAAAACCCATGTCTCCCCTCCTCCAAAAACAGGAAACAGCTGGAGCAACATCCTGTAGCCGAGTGGTATCCAGGGAGAGGAGCAGCGGCAAACGTGCGGCCAGTAGTAGCCCCGGAGAGACGCGGCAGAGAGGCAACAATGCAGGCCAGTGTGTTTTTGGTCCACTGGGGACAACCGGCTGCATTCTTTCCATTTGCTCAGTGGCTCTTGGCATTGAACCGTCGAGCATGTACGCGCAGTACAAAGGCACTGCTATTCATCTGCACATGCTCTCAGTCAGTGTGAGTGTGGCAGAGAATGGGAGAGAAATTGTGTGTTTGTGTGTGTGTCTGTGTGGTCCGGCGTGCTTTCCCCTGACTTGTGTGGTGCAGTAAAGTCTTTGTGAGTGCGCCGGCCTCTTCTGGAGTTTGTTTGTTGGGTTGCAGTGAAAACCGCACTGGGAACCAAGGCTTCATGTTGCTATTTAGGGAAATGCAGCGCTGGAGATGAAACAGTCTGTTCTCAGTGTCTTCAGAGAGCGAGACGGAAAGAGGGCTTAGAGATCTGAGGAGGGAGGATGCTGGGAATGTGTGTGTGTGTGTGTGTGTGTGTGTGAGTTAACAGAATGGAGTGAAAAGACTCTAGTACTCTAGTCGTCCCCAGAGCTGCATGCACATAAGCTAGAGAAGCTTTCAACTCCTCACTCGTACATGACTTCAGGTTTTTTATAACCAAAATAAAAAAGGCATAAATGTGAAAAAATGCCCAGGGTATTGGGTAGGTAAGGTACTATCAATAAAGGGAAGACGTGATAAAGAGTAATGGAAACTAATTGTTTAAATTGATATAGTGACCGTGTTCCGGTTTAACAGCTTAAATGTACATGTGCGTGGGTTTCCTGTGTGTGTAAATGATTGTGTGTCTGGTGTCCTGCAATGGACTGGATCCTCATCTAAGGTGTGTTCCTGCCTCATGCCCAGTGATCCTGCCATGGACTCCAGATCCACCGTGACCCTGAGCAGGATAAAGCGGTTAACATAAATGAAATGAAGTGTGATAATGCAAAGTGACCTGTGTGTTGAGCTAGCATTAGAGTTTAGCATTATGTAAGTCTGCACTGTTTCCACATCTCCTCATATTACTGATTCTGGAAATAGTGTCTAGGATCTGTTCATAATAATTCATATCCCTAAAAAAAATATTCACTACCAACTGCCGGACCACATCCTTGGTGTGTGTGTGTGTGTGTGTGTGTGTGTGTGTGTGTGTGTGTGTGTGTGTGTGTATAGTGCATGGTGAGGGGATTCCGTAAAGACTAATGCATCACAGCATTGATTAATATATGAACCAGTCAGAGCGCGTTACATTTAAACAAACATCAAACGTTTTCTTTTACGAAAGTTCACGTGGCTTTGTCATTTCAAACACATACAACTGGTACAGTACAGACAACCTGAAACAAACGTTCCTCCAGGACCGTGGTGCTACATAAACAACACAGAGCTACACGAGACTACACAGAACTAAAGACGACAACAAAGATGTACACAGGACTACGTAAAGTGCATGTGTGCAACAGTGCAAGACAGTACAACAATTACTGAACAGGACAGTAGGCACAGTAAAGAACAGTGCACAGTTCATGTGTGGAATAAGGTGCAAAGAGATATTACAGTATAATAATAAATGTTATCAATGTAAACATAACATACTAATTAGCAGCCGTAATGCAGGTGGGCAATGCACTATTTTGTTTGTGGTGTTTTAGCAGCAGTTTAAGAGATAAATGTGCAAAAATTGCAGAGGTAGTGGAATGGTGTTCAGTCGAGCATGAGTGTGTGTGTGTGTGTGTGTGTGTGTGTGTTGTCAGTCCAGTATTGAGGAGTCTGATGGCTTGGGGGAGGAAACTGTTACACAGTGTGGCTGTGAGGCCCGGATGCTTGGGTACCTTTTGCCAGACTGCAGGTGGGTAAAGAGTTTGTGTGAGGGGTGCGTGGGGTTGTCCACAATGCTGGTGGCTTTGTGAATGAAGCGTGTGCTGTAAATGTGTGTGATGAAGGGAAGAGAGACACCAACTGTCAGTAGAGTCGAATTTTCTTTCTCTGGTTATTGAATGAGTGAAGTAAGCAAACAAAATAAAAATAGAATAAGTGAGTGTAAATATGTAACCTGCTTTGTCTGGGGCTTCTGATTTTTGTCTTTCCTTTCAAAAACAAAAAAGGTTGCTGTGTGAAGAGAATTGAAACTGGTGGATTTTAATATGTGGTCTGAGTTAGCGTAAGAAATATAGGTGATATCGGTGACAGGAACGCATCACTGTGGGTAAACGAATACAACAGATAAACGGCTACTTTGTCTTTTGTAATGTGTTTTATATGATACGCTCTCATAGTGTATCCTTACTGCTGCTATGTTCCTGTGTGTTGCCATATAAAATGATCCCCTGGCTGTTCGAAATAGGTTTATACTTTCTTCCAGAGCACAGTGGTTGCTGATGGATCGCCAGCTGATTGCTAATTGTAGCTTCCTTTAGCTTTTCTGGTGTTAAGCATTAACTCGGCTATCATAAATCTGAATTGCATCTCTAATGGACTGTACAGCAGGCTCACGTACAAGCTGTCACCATCGGTGCTGCAACGTCTCATGGAGGCACGTGTGTGTGTGTGTGCGTGTGCGTGCGTGTGTGCGCGCGACCTACTTCTTCAGTTCCCCTCAGACTTGCGCCAGCGCCTGTGAGAGCAAGTGAGAGGTGGTTAATAGGGAGAACGTACTAGAAATGCTTAAACGGTGAATACACTCAGCAAGCCGCTGAGTCTCAGGGATTCCTGAATAAGATGAGCTACACATGCAGTCCTAAACCAGAGAGCATTCAGAAGGTCACGATGTTCAAAAGCCAGCCCCGCCAATCTGCGCCTGTCATAGCTGAACCTGCGCTTCGACCCAACAAAGCCGCTAGGAAGCTGGTCCCCGTGCTGCACGTCTACATCTGACACCAGCGGCTCTTTGTCTGAAAAAGCTAATCTCATGAGCCTCGCAGGTTTCCATGATCATCATCGGGCTCTTCCTTTCTTCTTCTTCCGACTTTCCACTTTCAATCTGCTAAAGCCTGTCCTCCTACACATTGTTCCATCAGTGTGTTCCCGCAATCAGTTTTCTCTTCTCACACACACACACACACGCAAGCACTGTGTGAGCACACCAGTATGTGTGTGAGTGGTTGTGCACGAGCCCGTAGCTGCTGTGATGCGATGTGAATCGTGTTCGATCCCAGACTGAGAGGGTGGGAAGGCTATGTGGGTCATGGGAAAGTAGAAATGGATAAGTGGCTGATTTAATAAACAAGCTCCTCCCCACACACACACACACACACACACACACACACACACACACACACACAAATCTGTAGTAGCCTGCTGTGGTGAAGATTTGATTGGCTACCACAGTACACTGGAAGGACCAGTATGACGTTAGACCCTGACAATCCTGAATTCACATTAGTGTATTCATAAATCTGTAAGAGTTAACGAACAGATATTCTTAATAATTCGTAATCAGGTATTTTTCTACTGAAATCGCACGTTCTTCCTGTCGGTTGCTCCACACCTGCTTGTTTGAACAGAAATATTCACCACACAGCAGAAGATTTGCTGGATGTCCGGTCAGCGCACACAGAAATGAAAATCTCATTGGGTTAAGTTTAGGTGCTCACACTGGCAATGTTTATAAAAATGTCACGTTTAGTGCAAAGTGTTTTATGCTCTGTTTACTAACCCAGTGAGTGAGACCACAGGAATGACTTCTCCGTACGAGAGCAGCGCCAGGGATAACGCGACATGCAGCGTTCCTTCTGGTGTGAAACGCGCTTAACATCGTTTGAATGTTAAATGTATTAATTATTATCTGTCTCCTCTACTATGAGCTTCCTGTCTGAGTAAAAACGGTCCGTTCTTGATGCACTCTGTCTTGCACATCACAACAAAAAATTGTCACTGAGAACTCGAGCCTTTGAGAATGTTAATATTTTGTATGTTTGCCATTGAGCTCAAATTATTGACTCGAGTAACAGGATGATTGTTTACACTTTCCTTCAATTTGGAAATAGATTGCATGCGGAATTGGGAAGACTGAGCGAGAAAAATGACTTGACCTTGCCCTGTCAGGCTCCCGCCGCCGATAATTAGAATAGATCAGGTGTCTGACAGACTGTCATGGATGTATTCATGAGTTGCGTTAGCGTTAAATTGCTTAGATAGGGGCTTTCGTTTAAAAGCTAGATGAGTATTTGTGCTGCGGTGCTGAGATACGTGTCAGTCATGAGCAAGGCTTCGGGCTGCCGCGCTGTCTGACAGCTTCCGTCTGCTCTCGAGCCTGGCTTATGCTTTCGGTAACTGGTCTCTGGTTTCACAGAACAATAGGAGGATCTTAGGCTGTCCTTGGTACAGGTGACGTAGGACACGAGAACATCTGGACAAACAAGATGGCTTTATCAAGCTTCGATAGAGATAAAGATGTTGCAGGTTTCTGTGTGGACTCGTCTGTGGAAGATGATTAAAGTCACCGTGTCAGAAATCTGCCTCCGTTAGAAACAGCTCCATTGCACTGACTTTAGTAAAAGAAGAGAATAATGCCTACAGACAAATCAGAAAAAGCATTGTGTGCTCTGCGGGAAGAAAGCGCCAAACTAATAGCATTCTTAAATATGATTGGTCAGAAGGCATTGATTCATTTTCTTCACCTGCAGCTCTGACAGTAGTTCCAGTTACATGGCGACGCACAGCTCCAGACTAATGTCACTGTTTCTGTAGTAACAGCTCATTCACAGAAAAAAGTATAATCACTGATTTGTTGAAGCTTTCTGTAAGGACACAAGGCAGCTCAGGATAGACGCCGCTGCACTTTGCTGCATTTTTCACGCTGAGTGGAGATGTATTGTATTTTAAGATTGTCTATCCGTCCGTCTGAGATTCTTGTAAACAAGATATCTCAAGAACCAGTGGTTGAATGTTTGTAGGATTTATGAGAAATTATCCTTGTAACCAGCAGATTAACTGATTGGAGTTTGAAATTGACCCGAACAGGATCAAGGTCAAATGTCTGAAACAGTTTGTCTTCAGTAGCTTCCTTTCTGTTTGTCATGCAAAGATGCGACTTACACGTTTCATGGTCAGGAACTCAAGGCCCATTTTCATCACTGTCTGTGATTTTTAGCCATCAGTCCATCTGTCAGAGATTTTGAAATTGACCCAAACAGGGGCAAGGTCAAATTTCTGAGAGAGTTTTCCTTTAATAGCTTCCTTCAAGTTTGAAGTATATTTTAAGGATATTTGTGGCATACGCATTAGTAGCGAGATGGAATAGACTTGTTGGTGGTGGGGATGTCGCTGTCGTCGCAGTTCAGAAGTTCTGAGCGAGAGAACACAGAGAAGCTGTCGAGGGACTGATTGTTCATAGCTGCTCTAATGTAAGTGATAACAAGAACTAACTTGTTTCATGGACGTTCCACTACATGAAATGTAAACTCATCTTTAAAAAGTGCAACGTCATCTTTTCATTAGTGAAATAATTGCTCTTTTGGGACATTGTTGTGGTGTAAGAGGATGAAATGCTTAGATGAAACGCCTTTGTATCAAAACCCTTCATTGGTGGTTATTTTGCTATAACAGCTTGTTTTATTTCTTACTTAACTCTTTACTTGATGTAATAATAATCAGTGCTGTTACTTCACTGCTTTTTGGGAAATGTGACTGAGAAGCGTAAAACTAATACGCGTGTTAGCTGTAGCAGTGCAGATTCTGAAATCAGACACCATCTCCTAAAAAAAAAAAGCAGTGGAGTTGAAGCTCCCTCCAGGTCCCACCCCCTTCATACTAATGAATGCAGAGGTGGAGGGCTCATTTGGGCTTTCTCTCAAAGGGTGACGTATCTCTGTAGTGCTTTTTGAACTTTCCAAAGGTGATCCACGGGCTCACAGTTTAGTGCTTTAATGTCTGTCAGCTTGCTGAAACTTTAAAGCAGCTACTGTTTTCACTCAGCTACCATCTCACAAAGAGCACGCCAGTTTCTCTAGTGTGTGTGTGTGTGTGTGTGTGAGAGTGTGAGCGTGTGCAATGTGGGTTTGAAACCCAGTATTTACACCAGGTGTTCTTTTTTGGGAAAACTTCTTGGAAAAATTTCTGCCACCCCAATATTTTTTAAATGTATAATTTATAATATAGGACTACTGAACATTTTAGTCTGTCAGTAACGTATGTAACATAAGTGACTGAAATCACTGACTGACTAGTCTAGAGGGAAGTGTGCTGTGATATGGCCTAAGTGAGTGGCATTATTATTCGTACACTTGCTTATGCGCACACATCCAGAAGATTTAAAAGTGACATCCGCTACACGGCACATTACAGCCCAAACCTCTCTGTCCGTCAGGGTTCCAAATGGATCTGTGAAATGGTTGTGATTTTATGCACAGCAGTGTTAAACACACTAACGCTCTGTCTCTCTTAAAGCTTTCCGCCGTCGTCATGATTGTTGTCATGGGCTGAGTCTTAAATAGAAATCTCTGACCTTAAATCCAGAATTAAGCAAAACAGACCATTCGCTAGGTTGAAACGTGGCAGAGAGGTTTTTAATGTTTAAACATTAACTGTAGTGGGAAAACCAGGTTAGTGTTATTACTCAATAACGGGCTAGAATAGTACATGTCACACTGGTCATACGTTTATTATTAGTCATTAAAGTTTATGTGCCAGGGGCCAACATCTACACTTTAGCTTTTTTTAGAAAAAATATTATTATTATTATTATTATTAAGCTAAAACAGCAGTCAAACCAAATGTGAGCAAAATGTACCCGGTGGAAAAGGCAACTCACTGGACACACAGCGTGAGGAATGTGCACTTGCTTCTGGTAGTGTTTACTTTCACTTCATGCCAACTTGATGTAGGTGAATTTATGAGCCTTTGTCTTGTGAGCCATTAGAGTAGATAAGAGCAGACCGATCTCTCTACTGGTTCAGTAAAATGGAGGAGCTTCTTGTTAAGTAGTGTGTTTTTCTTGGTGCAAAAAAAGAAAGAAAAGAAAAGTTATCCAACTTGTCCATCGACAGACGATAGGGGTTTTGTGGTAAGGTTCTACACCTGAGCTCAGCGTGGTTGGGATTAGTAGGGTTGGATTAGAAGGGTGGGATTAGTAGGGTGGGATGAGAAGGGTGGGATTAGTAGAGTAGGATTAGTAGGGTGGGATTAGAAGGGGAGGATTAGTAGGGTGGGATTAGAAGGGGAGGATTAGTAGGGTGGGATTAGAAGGGGAGGATTAGTAGTGTGGGATTAGTAGAGTAGGATTAGTAGGGTGGGATTAGTAGAGTAGGATCAGTAGGGTGGGATCGGTAGGGTGGGATTAGAAGGGGAGGATTAGTAGGGTGGGATCAGTAGGGTGGGATCAGTAGGGTGGGATCAGTAGGGTGGGATTAGAAGGGCGGGATTAGTAGGGTGGGATTAGTAGGACAGGATCAGTAGGGTGGGATCAGTAGGGTGGGATTAGAAGGGCGGGATTAGTAGGGTGGGATTAGAAGGACAGGATCAGTAGGGTGGGATTAGAAGGGCGGGATTAGTAGGGTGGGATTAGTAGAGTGGGTTTAGAAGGGCAGGATCAGTAGGGTGGGATCAGTAGGGTGGGATTAGTAGAGTGGGATTAGAAGGGCAGGATCAGTAGGGTGGGATCAGTAGGGCAGGATTAGTGGGGTGGGATTGGGTGTGTGTGTGTGCAGATTGAAAGCGTCTAATTATCGCAGTATTAATGCTGAGTTAGTGAGAGTGTATGCTTTCTGTTTATACTGTAAAGTGGCACTTGTGTGCTGCTTTGTAATTTTGTTGCATCATCAATGACGTGTGTTTGTGTGTTTGTGTGTGTGTGTGTGTGTGTGTGTGTGTGTTGCAGATGCCTTTGTAAACAGCCAGGAATGGACCCTGAGTCGCTCAGTACCAGACCTCAAAGTGGTGAGTGCTGCCTCCTGTTCTTCTCCTGTTCTCCACAGATCAGTGTGACTAAAATATCTCATGATCCTTGTAGTCATTTCCACGATGCTCAATAACCATCACCCCAATATCACAATAACCATCACCCCAATATCACAATAACTGCCAGCAAACCTGCTGTTTTATTAAAAAAATGCATCTGATAATACTTAAATCAGAGTATTGATTATATTATACAATACAATACTTAAACCAAAATCAGTGATTAAAAACTGAAAAGACCAATTAAAGATTGAGTCACAAAATGATCCACTGCTTACAGTGTGTTAGTAATTGTTATTAAAACATGTACACATTTACAAAAAATATAACAATGCCTGCCTTATCTGAAAGTGTATTGTGACACAATTTATCAGTGTATGATATTATGTCGTAATCATTCGTCATATTGTCCAGCTCTAGATTAAAGCAAATTGCACGTGACTCCTATACTTCCTCTAGAATCTGCTTACCCGACTTTAAACGTCAGTGTGCGTTAGGGGTGTGTATTCAGACTCCTCGTTTCCCCATGACATTTCTGCTAGCCTGTGGGAAATGTCTGTGTACGTCATGGTGTGTAACGCCCTTACCTCCAGCAACCTGAGGACCAGCATCGCTCTT
Source organism: Pangasius macronema (assembly GCA_037577455.1). NCBI lineage: Eukaryota > Metazoa > Chordata > Actinopteri > Siluriformes > Pangasiidae > Pangasius > Pangasius macronema. The sequence goes on from CM074946.1 coordinate 24,342,022, forward strand.
GGTGCTGGGGCAGTGAAGGCAGTTAGTGTCAGTGATGTAATCCTGCTGTTGGGTTAAGCTGAGCGTTAAGCCGGGTAAACCATCAGCACGTTTGGTGTTCAATAACCCGCACAACATTATTTGTCAGGAAATAAAACTGTTGAGGAATTGGCCTATATTCAGTGCTTCCGAAGGCTTCACAGGAAAACTGTGGAGCAGTAATTTTTATTTAGTTGTGAACTGTGCTTGCAGTAATGTGACCATTTGGTCCCAGGGTTAGGGTTAGGGTTAGGCTCACTATATATCACAGTATGATAAGATATGATAAGATAAGCTTTTATTAATCTCTCATGGGGGAATGAAAGTGTAAGAGCAGCATGATGATCACTTTTTTAACGTGTGACGAGGGAGATAAATAATAATATGACGTGTAACAGTAATAAAGTCAGTATGACAAGAATACAAAATGACTGCTAGCAGCATGTGTAGAGTGAATATTATAGATAGATAGATTTATAGATATATCAGAAACTGCAGTTTGATCCTTTCAAGTAAATAAAGACCACGTTTACTGACTATTCTTTTTGTGTTTTTTGTTGTCCCTGTTGAACAAACTGGTTATATTTTCAGTGGTGTGATGATATACCAATTTGGATCGATGCATGGATTTAAAAAGCGACTAAATGAATCAATGCAACAATTATGAGTCAGTTTTTTTTAATTGAAAAACGACAACTAGTATATAAAAAGATCATTCTGAAGTGTAAATAAGCTAGCAAGGTAATTTAACTACGTCTGATTCTTTTAAAGTAGTCCTTCTCTACGTCCTCATCATTCACAAATTAACGTTAGGCCACATCAATTTGTCACGTGTCGATTGGGGGCTACGAAATCGGAAATTTGTCAAACATCCAGTCGCAGTGACGGCTCTGAGACCAGGTGATCAGAGTTAGAGTATCAGTTACCGAGTGAGGTCCCACACTGTAGTTTTCAGGTTCTCCTGTTTTGTAATCTGTCACGCCTCATTCTGTGCGGATCTTTTGCGTCAGATTAAGTGATCCCACACACCACTGCCTTTGTGCATCATACACAATGCATTAACTTGTTAACTTGGATTGTGTGTGTGTTTTGTAGGGTATTGTGGGGAACTTGGCCAGTGGGAAGTCTGCTCTGGTGCACAGGTATCTGACGGGGACGTATGTTCAGGAAGAGAGCCCAGAAGGTAAACACTGACTGTGTGATGGAATATTGTGGTGTAGGAGACCTGCAGTGTTATGAGCACATGAGTAAAGTGGGACAGGTCTGTTAATCCTGATCCATCAGTGATGTCACTAACTCTCTCTCTCTCTCTCTCTCTCTCTCTCTCTCGCTCTCTCTCTCTCTCTCTCTCTCTCTCTCTCATGTGTCTGTCTCTCTGTGTTTGTCTCTCTCTCACACTCTGTCTGTCTCTTGCACTTTGTTTCTTGCGTGTGTCTCTCATTCTTTCTTTCTTTCCTGCTGCATCTCTCTATCTGTCAGTGTCTGTCCCTCCCTCCCTCCCCCCACGTGTCTGTCCCTCCCTCCCTCCCCCCATGTGTCTTTCCCTCTCTCCCCCTATGTGTCTGTCCCTCTCTGTGTCTATCCCTCTCTCTCTCTCTCTCTCTCAACCCAACATGTGTCTGTCTCTCTGTGTTTGTCTCTCTCTCACACTCTGTCTGTCTCTTGCACTCTGTTTCTTGCGTGTGTCTCTCATTCTTTCTTTCTCTCCTGCTGCATCTCTGTCTGTGTCAGTGTCTGTCCCTCCCTCTTCCCCCCATGTGTCTTTCCCTCTCTCCCTCCCTCCCCCTATGTGTCTGTCCCTCTCTGTGTCTATCCCTCTCCTCTCTCTCTCTCTCTCTCTCTCTCTCTCTCTCGCTCTATTTTTTTCTTTCTCTCATTCTGCATCTCTCTCCCTCAGTTACGCTTCTAGTGCTTTCCTTGTCTCTCTGTCTCTTTCTCTCTTTCCCTGTCTCTAGCTCTCCTGCACTTGCTCACTCGCACTCTCTCTCTTCTTCTTCTTTCGGCTTTTCCCTTCAGGGGTCGCCACAGCGAATCATCACTCTCCACCT
>CM074946.1:24349911-24370199 GCA_037577455.1 Pangasius macronema
TCTGGTGATTAGAGGATCTTTTAACCCTCACCTGGCCCGGGACTGCTCCAGCCAGGAAAACTCCTCCGCTTGAGACGCAAGAAGCTCTTTCCCTTAAAGGCTGAAAGTGAGGAAATCTATTCACCGGGTAAACTTAATATCAACAAATTGTGCGTTAGATACTGTATTAAGAGGTTCAGCTTTATTCACTGGGGTGCAAGTTTATTCACAGTAAGTGCTAGTGTGTGTGTGTGTGTGTGTGTGTGTCACACACACACACACACCCCTCCTTATGAACTCCACTTCGGACTCTAGTCATCCGACGATCCCTCTTCTACTGCCTCTGGCTGAACATCGGCTCTGCATGGCCGTGGCCGATTGCCCGTTGATCGATAAGGGCTTGTGGAGAGCAATTGATTGACATGGCCATATTGCCAGCGCCGATAGCGCTCTCCGGGAATCTTTGAGTAATGGAAGTGGTGTTATAATAGTTAAATAATGGCCGTGCTGGGGGTTCGGCGGCTGAGTGATGGTAGAATTAGAGCCGCGGGTCAGCACTGCTCGACAGCCCCTTATGAGAGGTAATGTAGTGGACTAGTCCAAGCGGGGAAGACGAAAATGTCAATGTGAAAATCATTTTTAGTGGTCTAAATCACTGGCTGTCGTAGTGTCTTCGGCTGTGTGTGTTGATCTCGCTCTGATTCCGCTTCTGTATGCCTCTGACGTGTGCTGTGTGTTTTGTGTGTTTTGTGTTCAGTGGCTCAGAAAATTGTCGCAAACCGGAAGAAGCAGCAGCTATCGATCGGGCCTTGCAAGTCCCTCCCCAATTCTCCCAGCCACTCCTCGGTGTGTGCAGCACCTGTCACAGCAGTACACATAGCTCAGGTAAGTACACACACACACACACACACACACACACACACACACACGTTTCAGTTCATGAGATTATGATGCACAAGCATAGTCTTAAATAACCCCATCACTCACTATTCGTGAACATGTACGAGTAGAGTATGACGACGAATATGAAGGACATTCTCAAGAAATTAAATGATGCTCGTGTGTTATGACATCCTGCTGCTGAAGTGTCTCGTGCTGTTTCAGTGCATTTCCCCTATAATTTCTATCATTTACAATTTAACTTTGCTTGTTGCATTGGAAATGGGCCCAGTACTGAAAATTCCCCAAAAAAAAAAAAAAAAAAAGTGATCTGATGGTTAAAAAAAAAATCTGTATATATATTTTAACAATTTTTAGTTTGTAGATAATTAGCTTTTGACATAATTTGCTCATCCAAGAAAAAAAAAAAAAAACAAGCTAACTCCTAGCTAGCAAATACAGGCGGTGTGGCTTTTTCTGGCAGTCATTTTATACGCTACATTAACATTAAGGTAGCTTTAGTTTCATGCTAATATATTATGCTGTATTCAACTTAACTCAGAGGTTGGAAATCTCAGCATGTTAAAGCAAAAAAAAAAAAACAACAAAACAACAAAAAAAACCCTTCAACATATCTATGACGTGTGTGTGTGTGTGTGTGTGTGTGTGTGTGTGTGTTTCTTAGCAAGAAATTAGCCAGCTAAAATCAGCAATTGCTAGTTTATGATTAGTCATCGTTTTATGATCATTATATAGAATTAACCAATTAATGTGTCTTTATTGATTGATCTAAAGTGAATAATACTATAAACTCAAAAAAAAGCTGAATAGAAATAGATTTTTTGGCATTATTGTTGCCAGAATTGACCGTTTTGCTCGCCAGCCTGTTTTAAGATTGAACAGTAGCATTATGGTAATGATGTCGTCGTAGCCGCTGTGAAACCAGGATGTCATGCCTTGCTGCTTCCTGTTTGCACCAGTTCTTGTTGTTGATCTTTCAGTGATAAAATGCTTTTTGTTTTTAAGTAATGTTGCCAGGAATAATATTACTACATATGTAAATGCGTAACTGAAAGCCAGTACTAAATATTTTCCAAGTTATTTTAATGCCGCAGCATAAATGCCCCAGCACTAAAGAAACGAATGTGGCAGCATCCTCTTTAGAAAGCAGTGCTCTCTCGTTCACTTGACTTGAAGAGATCACATGGAGGTGAATAGCTGTAAGGTTTAAAGGAGAAGCCTCGTCAGTGTTTCCATTGCTTCTGCCGTTCACCTCTGGGCAAGTCGCAGCTCTGAAAATGCCAAAGCGCTGCTTTAACAGAGCATGCACGCTGCATCACTACCTCACCTGTGTTCATCACCCAGTACCATCAGCTAATATATAACCATGAGAACAAGTGAGAGCTCTTTATTACCAGTTTCTGTCAAGCCAGGACATTGTTTAAACTGCATAATGTCACCACTCCTGCTGGTTGTGTTGTTTGTGCTGGATGGACTTCACAGCTTGCACTTTATTGTCAGTAGGTTATGTTACAAGTTGTGACTCTTGTATTCTCTCCGTCTCTTGGGTGCGATGTGACAGACCAGTAATGGAGGAGGCAGTCTGAGCGATTACTCCTCCTCCGTACCCTCCACTCCCAGCACAAGCCAGAAGGAGCTACGCATCGACGTGCCTCAGACGGCCAACACGCCGACGCCAGTCCGTAAGCAGTCCAAACGTCGCTCCAACCTGTTCACGGTCAGTCCTGAGCCCATACCCATGCCTAAACATCTAGACATATTGCTCATTAAATTATCTCTGCATGTAAATTATTTTTGTATATTTCAATGCATCATAAATCTTATCTTCGTTAACTTATTTTAGATTTCATGCTGGGTGAAATCAAATGTCAAGCTCTATGCGAAATAGCACTGGGGTCATGTCAGGGTCAAGTAGACCCAAGAACAACTTTAGTTTATGAAGGTGTCACATTAAATCAGCAGCTAGCTTGCCTTTCACTAGGCCTCTTGCTTACACACGTTCTCTCCTCCCTCTGCAGTCTCGCAAGGCAAGCGAACCAGACAAGGAGAAGAAAGGACTGGAGGGCCGAGCGGACAGTATCGGAAGCGGCCGCGCAATCCCAATTAAGCAGGTAGGATCCGGCCCGGCCGTCTGCGCGGCGATAATTGGTGTCCAGGGGCGGTGCATTGTGAGCCAAGGAGGCCTGTGATCAGGACTTAGACCCACGGTGGGCCCGTTTGAAGCCGTCTCCTTGATTAACGGCAAAAGTGTGCACTTGACATCAGTTAGAGCAGGGATCTCCTGTCTATCGAAACAAGATCATTAGGATAAGGAGTGGGAAGGGATTTCTGTCTGTCTCTCTACCTCAAGCTCTCTCTCCATCTTTTTCTTCCTGTCAAGAATAGAAGAGGGAGAGAAAAAAAACTAAAAAGGATCCTAATGAAGTGTGGTCTGAGGGTCAACATATGGACCCATCCCCCCTCAAAGCCCGCTTCTTTTCCTGTAGAGGCAAACACTTTGATTAGACCATTGGCGCTGTAGCTGAAATCTCCCACCACTCTTCCCTGCTGCGTTCTGGGAGAGATTGTTTGAGTTGGCTCTAATTTGTCACAAACAAGAGGAGCGAGAGAGAGAAGTAGGGGAGGGGTAGACATCCTCCGCTCCGCATCTCAACTGGAGTGTAAGAATCAGGTAATTAGCACTGCTAATCGTGCCCTCTCATGTCGGCGCGGCGGCCTTGTTTGTAATTTTCTAATGAACAAATTGTGCCTCTGATTAGCGCTCCCTTTAAATGAGATCTGTGTTCATTAGTGCGCCGCTGACACCCTTTAGCAATGTTAGCATGTGCCACAGAGGCTTTGCGAGAGAATTGTGCTTCAGCTTCACTTCTGCTGGTGTTCCATCAAGGCCTCCGTTAACATCTCAGTAGAACAGCTACAGCTCTTCCTCGTGTGTGGAATTAGGAAATCTGACTGTACACTAAACGCATGGATACTGTCGTAAAGGTATGAAATAAGTTTAAGTCTACGATTAATCCGAACAGATTTTACGAACAAATTTTACTGTTTGCAGTTTATAAGAGCATATTATTTAAAACATAATTCAAATTCAGTTGCAAAATGTGGATTTGCATTTACATTTATTTTTGTCACAATAATGCTGTGGTTGTCAAAATTAAAGTGCAAACACAAGCTCTATTAAACATTTCATTTTCAGGATATCAACTGGTATAATTCTGCTAATAGCTCTTCTTTTTTTTTATTTTGATATACTTTCTCATTCTCACGCTTCAACTCAGGCAGAAATAAAATGCGAACTTGTTTGGATTTGCAGTTTCCTTGTCAGTGAGGAAGCACTGTACTGGGGATATATATATATATATACTAAATTCTTTTTAAACTGACAAGCGATAAAAAATGTGATGTGTTTGGTCAGACTCTAACACTTGCACTGCTATCATTGGCTGTTATAGTAATGAGGCAGTGATGTAAATGGTGAGTAATGAATGGCAAGAGAAAGTTCCTTTCCTATCAGCAGTGAAATTTCACTGAGGAAGTAAGGAAAGGTCCAGTGATGGTTCTGAACGTATTTGAAGCAGACACTGGGGTCGCCTTAAGATTGATTAAATAAGCAATGGAGTCAAGTCCACATCTTGAACCAGGTTTTCTTGTCCATGTTGTACGAATTGCCACTTTCTGACAACAGGAAGCACTGGGCGCTGTGTTTCGGAGGCAGATAAACTCAGGAAATCCAGTCGGAATCCTTCGAAAAAGTGGCTTTGTGTACTCAGGAGTCGGTTACTGCCGAGCCGAATTCATAGCTCCCAGCGCGTTGTCCATTCTGGCGCGCATCCAGTTGACAGATGAGGCTGAGTGGAGCAGGGACGGCAGATGGAGGGGCTGGACCATGGCTTACAGCTGTAGTGGAGTAGGGAGACGATCAGCACCGCAAAGACCTCTGTCTTTCATTCAGGTTCTCATTCGGCTGCAGTGACAGGAAGAGTGTAATAAGAACGTGAAGGCATTGCTGGCACAGAGATATACGTGTTATTAGTATATGATGAGAGCTGTGCACATGATGTATGTCCAGTGCCTCCTATGGTGTGACTTAATCTGCCAAATATGGACTTTTTGTTAACTCTGTTACTTGTAAAAATCCATATGAAAAAATGTGTGCTTTGGAATGTTCTGCTTGTATATAAATGGTGTTTGGGTCTATATTGGAAAGAGTGTTTGCTAGTTAAATAATGTGTGTGTCATGGTGGGCTTGGCCCAGACCCTTCTTTCTCCAACATCCTTCAGTCTCTTGACACTGCAGGTATGTAAATGAGGGATTAATTTCTACAGTGTCAGAAGGAGCCTGTACACACCCCCATGCATTCACACACACACACACATACGCGCACACGCGCACACACACTGATGCGGATGAGAGACCTCTTCAATGCCAGAGTCTGTCATCTCATGAGGAGATCAATCAGTGGACTGCATACATCACGTCCCCTCTCTCCCTCCTGCACTGCCCACAGCCAGTGATCTCCTCCCGCTCTCCGTTTACACCTCACAGGAGCAGGAGCACGGTTTAGCAGCCACGCCATTACATCAGGGACATTTCGCTTCAGCATCTTTCCACAGCACAATGATGACAGATAGGTATTTTTATTGCTTTTAGAGAAGTTATTCTAATTATGTTAGTATTAGCATTAAGTCATAACTACATCTGTTGGCTAATTTCAGAAACTAATGATCTGAAATAAACTCACAGAAGCAGAGTTAGTGATTAGAAACGTGTGCTTTAAATACTACTCCATGAACACAAGTTTGTATCTTCTAGATAGTTGTGACTTTTTATTAGTAGACAATTAATGATGACATCTCGAACATATTTTCACTAACAATAGCTCCGCAGCTTTCGAGATCAAGGTCACGTCGAGTTCCACTCGTGTCAGCCATGAACAGGAATCCGAGGCTACACGGGCCACAGGCTCGCTGAAACCGGACAGCTGAAGATTGGAAAATCATTGCCTGGTGTTTTTTTTCCTTCAGTCTTCAGCTGCCGGGGTCAGTGAGCCGGTGCACAGTGTAGCCTCAGGTTCCTGTTTCTGGCTGTTGTAGCATATCTATTTAAAGGTTCATCATGTTGAGATGCATTTCTGTTGAGCACAGTTGTAAAGAGTGGCTATTTGAGTCACTGTAGCCTTCCTGTCAGCTCGATCCAGTCCGGCCGTTCTCCTCTGACCTCTCATCAGCAAGGCATTTCCACTCTCACAGCTGCCTCTCGCTGGATGTCTTCTGTTTTTTTGCACCATTGTGTGTAAACTCTAGAGACTGTAGTGCACGAAAAGCCTAGCAGATCAGAAGTTTCTGAAATACCCAAAGCTTGTCTGGCTTCACGACAGATCACCTTATAAGGCTTGTAGTAGGACACTAATTGATTTGATCATTCCCCGTGGTGTTTTCTCTTGTGGCGAATGCGTCGCTCTTGATTTCCCTCACTGCCATGATTTCAAGACTGCCTGCAGACTCATTTTGTTAAAAAATGCCTGCTAAATCTTCAACCAGTCCTCTCTCCTCTCCCTCGGTCGTAATCAGTGGTATATTATTCACACAAACATGAACCTCAGAAACCTATATGTGTGCTTGGAGTTTGTGAAGTGGGTGGTATTAAAAGACACAGTATTGCAGTGGTGTAGACGTGATTAGTGAAGCTGCAAGAATTATTTCTATAGCATGTATAGGCTAGTTATTGTATTGATGTAGAAAAAAATGACATTCTATTGAATTCTGCACTGTTTTTTTGGTCATAGTGTACAATCATACCCATATTTTCTGCTCCAGCTCTTGTTTGTGTGTGTGTGTGTGTGTTTCACTCTTTGCTGTAGTTTATTTGTTGCTAGTCAGGATCTTATTACCAGTTATTGTTTGCTCCTGCTCTGAAGGTTGACTCGGAGCCGAGATGAGACCTTTGTAGAAACGGCTTCGTTAGAACCTGCTCCTCATTAAAATGGTGCAAGCGGGGCCGGTGGTAATGAGGCTGGGGCGGGCTTCCACTCTGCTCCAATTAAGCTGAAGGGGAGCGCTGTGCCCGCCATCAGCCCACTGAGGAGGTGTACCAAGGTCAGCCGTGGCACCTGGACCTACCGCGTCCACGCCGAGCTCTTCCAATCCCCGGCTCGGCTCTGACCCCACGCTTTGCTCTTATTGACTATAAGTGTGCGTCTGGTCACGGCAGCGATCTCTGTCGCGTTGACGGACAAGTGATTACAAGCGTTAACACAAATGGCCCGTTTGTTTAATTATCTAGTCCCGAATATTAGCTTGCTGAATTATTTTGTCTAGTCCCAGCTGGACAAATCCACTCTTCTCCCCAGTGTACTGAAGATGTGTTTCTATTGAGAACGACTTTGTTATTGAGTTGTTGAGTGTTTTGTAAAACGGCTAACTACTGTTGTGATGGTCGCCAGCTTTGTTTACAGACCCCGCGTGACTCCGAGTGGGCCGACATCTGTTCCGCGTTCTTAATTAGCTGATAATTACAGCAGAGAGGTCTGCACGAGCCTTTGTCAGGTGCCTGACAGAGGCTTTTTTGCGAGAGCATTTCGACAAATTAATTTCAGCAAGTGGCGCTAATTGAAGGATGGCTCGAGATGGAGCGCGAGAATGACTCGGAGCATAAAATGGCAAGATTAGACTGAAGAGCAGGGAAGACCGCGTGGCCGTAAAGCACTCGATGTTTTCCTCAGCTTATGCACTTATTTAACGACAAGAGCACATATCTTTCTCTCTTTTTCTTTTTAAATAAAAAAAAAACTGTTCATTACCCTCTCTTACCTTTTATGTCCCTTTTTGATGACTTTAAAGCACGTTTGGTATCTTCACTCTGCTAAAGTGAAATTCGTACGCTGTATCTTAAATCTCAGTCATTCTTGAAATAAAAAAAAAAAGGATCAGACAAAGTCTCTTCATCATAAAGGGAAATTAGAGCCGCGGTTGTAATTGTGTGTTGTGGTGCATGGATGGGCGCTGAGCTGTGTGAATTTGACAAAGTTTCACCCCCTCTGAGCAGGGTGCTTTGTAAGGAGTTAAATTGGATGGTTAATTCGGGTGTTATTTACCCTGTAATTCATTAATTTGGCCCTGCCATTGGCAGCGGGCAGGCTGTAATTTCACGCTTCGCAATAAAAGATGTCTCATAATCTGCTTCATTTAGCACCGAAAGAATTTAATGAAATTAACTGCGGCCCTAATTAAGACGGTGAATATTAAAGACCCGCTATCAAGCCTTTAACGATTGCGACACGATCCGCCTTCCATGGGATTGAAAAAATATCATTTCCCTGGGAAAGGTTGTCACTGCTTCGAGCCATTTTGGCCAAGATGGCAATTTTGTCATGCAAGCTGACTTCCTGCAAATTAGATTTTTCACTTCTTCCTGCATCTAATTTTTTTTTTTTCTTCTTTTAGTTGAGAATAATTTAACCATAGTCAATGATGGTTGAGTGTTTATGTTTAGGCTGGATTTCCATCCATGTTCCATTTCTGTGGTGTCTTCCTTCTGACCTTGATGTGATCTTGCCTCTGTCGGGTGGTTATTACTCGGCGGTACGGACAGCTAAGCTTCACCCAACGCTGAATAGAAATGAAGTGGTTCACTGCAGAATGTGTAACGTTCACTTTCCTCGTCAAATTAAAGTAACGGTACAGAAAATTGTCTGACATTTCATGGGCTACTTACACCCATTTCTGTACTGCTTGTTGGAAGATGAGTTCAGCTTGTGGTCTTTTCTTCTTTTTTTTTTTCTTTGTGGGAAGGATATCGGCTAGGTGGGCGTGACGTTGTCAGTGGTTTGTCAGTATTTTCTCAGGACACGGCAGTTTAAATATCTGTTAATGATGAATGTCCTCTGTAATCGAGGCCTCTTAATGTCTGCGCCAGCCAGATCAGATGGCGCGAGTGATAGAGCACCTCTAGCACTGGACAGATATGCCCCTAACTGGTTCCCTCACACCACACACAGGGACCCTGACAGGCCTGGAGGCAAGCGTGTGTGTGCGGATGACATGTTCAATTTAGCCCTCTTTTCTCAGGCTTTCCCAAGAACAATGAGCCGGCTCTGGCTGGACGTCTGCCTCTTTGTTGTCCGTTTTGGACAGTTATCTTAAAGTGGCCTCCAGCTTTTGTTGGAAGTAAAGGAGGAGATAGTGGAAATGAATCGTGGGCGATACGAGCTGTTTGGCCTGCTTTCACGGAGGAGATTAGGAGCTTTTGTTAGGTTTGTGATCACTCCGAGTGTCTCGTTCTTCAATCTCGGGAAATAAGAGTAAAGCAGTGTTTTCCTTGTGATATATTCGTGTTTGCCGTGATATATTTTATCTTAATCAGTTGATCTCTGAGTCACTATATGATTATTAATCTTCATTCACTTGCACCTATTGGCTAATTTAGCTAGTGTCGGTATTGACGTAGCAGTAAAGGGTACCGGCGCTAACGTTATTGATGCCGCTCTGAAAGCGTGTCTGGGAACGGGAGCGTAGTCCAGGCGAGGAAGTGCAGGGATCCGTTTTATTTATCTCCTCCATTTCTCTGCGACGGAAAGACCTTGCAGCCTGTCACACCATGGCAGGTAAAATAGGGGCAGGCCGGGTGTCACCGGCTGGCGCCTTAAATAATGAGCGGCGACTCCCATCAGCGAGCCGACGTGACGTTCAATTAGCCTCTCATGCAAAATGATCACCTGTCATTTTCCTAATGAATGTGCAAAAGCAGCGCAGGAGGACATAAGCGCCACCCGGAGCAGCGCCACAGGCCTGCTGAGAGCTCTGCTATCAGATAATCCCGCTCTGCTCCTCTTCCACACGTGCACACTGTCACTCTCGCTCACTCTCTCCCAGTTACACCGCGAGTCTTCCTGGTTTTTACTTTCATTCCATTTGCTCACTCATTTCCTGTCACCTGTGAACGAGAGCAGTGACATGAGGCATCTTTTCTCCCTGCACACTCTGACTCGTCTCCTTCCTCCTCCTCAGTCAGCTTCACGTGCTCATTCACTCACTCACTTTTACACAGAGCTCACGTTCGCTTTCATATTCTCGCTCTCTGTCTTCATCTCTCTGTCTCTCTCTCATTCTGTCTTTCCCTCTCTGTCGGTCTCTCTGTCTGTTCTGTCTCTGTTTCTCTCGTTTTCTGTATTTCTCTCACTCTGTCTTTCTGTATTCCTCTCTCTTTCTGTATTTATCTGTCTTTCTGTATTCCTCTCTCTTTCTGTATTTATCTGTCTTTCTGTATTCCTCTCTCTCTCTATACATCTAACCAACATCTCTCTCTTGCAGTTTCTATCTTTTGCTTTCTTTCTTTCTCTGTTTTGCAGTCACTTTATCTATGTCTATCTTTTTTCCTCTGTCTTCTTTCTTTCCTTCATTTTTTTTTCTGTTTCACAGTTTCTTTTTTCTTTCGCACTCCTTTCTTTCTTTTTCTCTTGTTCACAGTCTGCCTCTCTATCCTTTCTTTCTCTGTATCTCTCTCCTTTCTTTCTTTCTGTTTTTCTTTCTTTCTTTCTCTCTCTATTTTGCTCTCTCTCTCTCTCTCTCTCTCTCAGGGTAGCTATGGGTCATGCTATTTTGACATTTTTTAAGACTAAAAGCATTGTCGTAATTGTGACTGTTCATGCTCTGGAAATTTTTTTTTTTTTTTAGAAGAATAAGGTAGGACAGGATATATTTGTCATCATACAAGTGCAAATTAATTTGCTTTAAATCTGATGTCATTTGACAATCGAATCTGTTTTGAAAACCTGACACACCTCACACACTGGAGAATAATGCTCCGTCCCTCAAACCCTGAAGAGGTGCTGCATGACACCGAGACTAGCATTAGCACTATAGTGCCTCGTCTATCTCTCTCTCTCTCTCTCTCTCTGTCTGTCTCGCTCTCTCTCTCTCTGTCTCTCTCTGTCTCTCTCTCTCTCTCTCTGTCTCGCTTGCTCTTGGTTACTTGGTTATACTGTGTGTGACAGCAGGCTTATTGGTGGCGGTTCTGTCATTAGGAGATGAAATAAAAAAAAAATCCTTGTCAGGTTGTGTTTAGCACACTGCAGGAATGCGCCTTCTGGCACTGGGGTTGAATGCAAGGTCCTTTCATTTCCAGCACAAGAGCACGAGCCTGTGGACACACCTGAGGGGTATACACACACACACACACACACACACACACACACACACACACACACACACACATACATGGGTGAGATGGTGGTGTTACTTTCTCCCCTGTAGATCAACCAGTCATGGGCGTCTGAGAACAGTTTGAAAAAAAAGTGACGGCGCTAGCTGTCTCCGAGGAAGCATGTGTTAGTCCTCATCCCTCCCTGTCTGTAGCTGTCATACAGCAGGGGAGAACTAACTAGGACTGGGAGCAAATGTCCGAAAAAAGAACAAATCCCATAATGCATTGCTACGAGCAGAGAACACGGAGGAGACGGTCAGTGAACAAGCCACCTAATGTAATAACAAACTGGCCGGTGCAACAACAGATATATATACACGCACACGGCGGCTTTAACTCTCCGTGGAACGTCGAAGGCGTCATCTGTCCAGTGTCACACTAGTGAGAGGAAGTGTCTCTTTCACTATTTGTCAGAGAGGCAACATTAAGTTTGCTATTATCACTCGTTCAGAGTGCTGTGTCAGTATTAGAGCGCAAGAAGCGCAGCATAGTACCTCAGGCAGTTCAGTGCATCATTTCTTGCACTTCTATTTTTAAGCTTTGTTTAGACACCAATTACCACATGACGGCAGCGAGTCTGTCGATGTGCGACTCTCAGGGAATGTGGCATTTTTATGACAGTTGAGTGATGGAGAGAAAAGAGGAAAGCCAGCTCCTGGTTGTGTGTGGCGTGCTCCGAGGCAGCTGGGTCACGGACTCTATTAATAGCCACCCTGTCTGCGTGTTAATGTTTAACAAGTCCAGCGAAGTGACACGGTCGCCGCTTAATTGCTAATCAGCGCATGGGTTTTATCCCTCGTCTCCCCTAATGAATCTGGCTGAGTCGAGGTGTGGGCGGCCGACCCTTAAACGGTCAGTCGCTGACGTGCGGAGGAGAGAGCAGCTCACGTCTCTGCCAACACGTCTGTGTAGTCTTAAATGTGGCCTGTAGCACTTCAGCAGCATTTTCACTAAAAGCTACAGTCTTGTTTTTGAATAAACGTGCACGTGTGTTAGTTTTGTAAATGAGGACTTATAGTAGTGGATCGTGATTGTGATGTGGAACCTGTTGACTGACTGTAGTGTTTGTTCCTCCTGAGACAGAGCAGCAAGAGCATTTTGAAAAATGTAGCAAGAACTGACATGTGCTGCTTGTAGCGTTTGACATGATACCATCGGCATTCGGGACCAGTAATCTGTAAACTCAAACTTTCGTTTTCAGACCTAAACATAGTATAGGAGTCTTAAAACTTTTTCCTGGTTTGCAAGCAGTCAAACCCATCTCCCTTACTCGCAGTGGACATTATTTAAAAAGTTACAAGCTTTATTTTATCCACTATGTTAAAAGAAATGAGAAACATTTGCCATATCGTAAATCTACAAACCGTATCCAAACCATGAAATTCAGTGTTGGTGCAGAATACAAATGTCTGATCGCTTGGTTTCATACTTTTACACTACTAATACTTGAATAGTAAGTACTCTGCAAAGCTCGAGGGTGCTAGAACGCTCCCAAGCAATATTATCCTAGATGAAATGATGAGACTTTAAATGAGCATTCACGCTCACATGTAGGAAAGTCCTCTGAGGTGGACAACCTGGGCTCATTGTCAGCATAAGAGCAAATAGATTTCTGCTTGGCTTTCCGTGTGTCTAACACCTCGTTTCGTTGTGTGTTACAGGGAATGCTCATGAAGAGGAGCGGCAAGTCACTAAACAAAGAGTGGAAGAAGAAATACGTCACCCTCTGCGACAACGGAGTCCTGACCTACCACCCCAGCTTGCATGTAAGCACCTCTAACTCATACACACACACACACACACACACACACACTCTACACTGCTTCAGCGCTGGCATGATCAGCGCATCCATGCTGTTAATTACCGGCTCCCTCATCTCCTGTTTCCATGCGGCTGACACTGATGTGCTGTATTAAGCCATAACAGCTCGTCTTAATTGCCAGCTTGGCTAGTGTAACACACATGCAGGCATGATTGGACATCCTGTGCCACTTCATCACTTGTTCTTTCCTCTCTGTCTACCCTGGAACACATTCAGACTAATCAAAGCCTCGAGTTATTCTCTGACTATTGCGAGAGAGAGAGAGAGAGAGAGAGAGAGATGTGGGGAGGGAGGAAGCGATGACCCAGTGCATGGATGAATGAGGTTCTGGACAGCAGGCGGATGGTCTTGGGTCTAGACTGAAACAGTCTAACATTAGCTTGACATGTGACATTTGGACGTATTCTAGCATTCTGCACATCTAGCCTCGTTGTAGTCTTATTAGAGCTGTACACACATGCTCAGTATTCTGATCCAATTTACTTATGACCTTTATTGATTATCACATGTTTCTGTTAAACGCTAAATATAATAATAAAAAAGATCCAGAATAAATAAGTGTGGCACCACAGTATGTAATTGTGGCTGTTGTAGGCGTAAGAATCTTGAGTTTAGTCTTCAGTCTTCAGTCATCTTGAACCGAACCCTGCAATCCCACTCGGGTGTGGACCAAAACAAGCTTCCTGTGCTGGTCTCAGTCCTGTTCCGGGTGAACGCTAGCAGTCTGAATGCAGTGGCAAAGTGGCCCAGCTGCACAAAGTAAACCAAAGCCATGCACTTTGGGTTGAGAGGGACATTTGTCTTAGATATGAGCCGCTAAACTGAGGCACGAGGCACAATCAGAGCCAAAGAACAGAACTGTAACGCTGCAGAAGAGCCACGTGTGTTGGACCGAGGAACGAAAATAGAAATAGAATTTTAACGCTACAAAAGCCGTTTATTTAATGAAAACTCCGTGTTTTCTCTGCCTGTGATTTCTATGCTCCTGTGCATTTGTTTATCTTTTTCCATCACTAGATTTCTGACCGATGAATGAAAGAGTTTTGGTATTTTTTTTTCGTTTGCTTAATTTAACATGAAATCGAAATAAACTGAATAGAAAATGAACTGAAAGTAGTTTTGCTGTTAGGACTGTTAGGTGTGAAAGCACCCCTAGTGTGCAGTAAACGTGTTTCAGACGCTGAGACGGTGTGACGCTGGGACATTTTGATATGCCAAAAAATAGAATTGGTCTGCTTGTAATTGAAGGCTCCACAGACAGCCCTGTGTAACATCAGCTAACATTAGATAAGCATAAAGACACAAAAAGTGTGTTTATCTAAATGTAATTAATTATGCAGACCTAACTTATAATTTCATTTCCGGTATTTCAATCTAGGACTTTTGAGAGCGAGTCCTCATTTCTCTTGTGCTGTAAATGATCATTTATGGAAGAATAATAAGAATTATAAATAATAACTGATATAGCCTAATGCATTTCTAAGCCACATACAACTATAAACTGATCAACAGATGCAGGTCTGTTCTTTACTCAGTCATTCTGAAACATCAGAAGAGATTTTCACTGTATAGGAAATCATTTTTTGCTCATTTACCCAGCAGTATGTTTAAGCAGAATCTCAGTGAGGTGCGTTTTGAATCTCCAGGCATCTCAGGCACAGTGTGTCTCCTCCTGTCGTGTGTGTGTGTGTGTGTGTGTGTGTGTGTACAAGTCCCACTTACCACCGAGCACTGCTCCAGAGGCTTCAGTTAATGTGTTTGTAGAGGCTAATAGAATGAAACTCAATCCTCCTAATTGTTCAACTACACCGACAAAAAAAAATCACATTAATGCACTTAATTACGTAGATTGCAAGAGATGGAATATAATCAGCACTAAAACACGACCCTGAAGGAAACACGGAAACCTAAACACCTAACAGGCATTTGTTCATTCACACCAATTAACACTAAGTCCAACACTGTGTGGGTGGTCAGCTGTGTGTGTGTGTGTGTGTGTGTGTGTTTTTAATATATATTTATTTTTATTTTACCGTCATATTATAGAACTTAATATATGTGTCTCTAGAGAGTGTGGGATTTAATCACATCTGTCTTCCAGGCATTGTGACTTGTTCAGATGATCTTTTCATCAGATTGAGGTATTCAGACACTTCAGATAAAAGAGGCAGTCTAATCCTTAAATCCCACAAGTGTCCTTCTCTGGCTAATTGTTACGTGCACTCGGTTGCATATCATTTTCCCAGCGCACTTGGCCTTGATGTGACACAGAAACACATGTCACTCAATAGCTCATATATGCAGGGTTTCTCAACCTCAAAAAAAAAAAACAGCAGCCTTTTTTTTTTTTTTTTTTTTTTAGCGTGTGAGGAGAACACCCACGGCTGCCGCACTTTGGCCATGTGCCATTCAGCGAGCTGTGTGTGTGTGTGTGTGTGTGTGTGTGTGTGTGTGTGGGGTGAGTCGACGACAAGAGCCGAGTGTCTCTGTCCCTAAGCGGAGGCCTACAAAAGGGCAATTCAAAGCCAAGTGCTCTCAACATGGCTTAACAAGCCACAGGAGAGCCCTTCAGGAGCGGCGGGCCAACAGCTTGCGGTCGGTAATTGCATCCCCATTAGCATCGGGGAACTTTCATCATCGACGCGAGTGAAGCCACGCGTCGTGCTTGGGCTCCCCGCTCGGCATCTGAAACACATCGGCGCAGCATGATCCGCATGTGTGTGTGCTTCTAACACGTTTTTTTTCCTCTCAATATGTAGATGTAAGCGGTATAATGTCTGATGTACAAAACTATATTTTCCCATGGTGGACTTATCCTTATTCCTTTAATGGGCTAATGATGAGGCACTGAGCGTATAATGTTAAAATGTAGCGTCGCACCTGCTTCTGTGTAATCTGTACAAGCCCTTTAAGTGGATTATATAGTATTCAGTGTCTGGTGTACGTGATTTGACTATGAATCATGTCAGTTTATCATGAGACACTGTCAGTGGAGTTAATATAAATATGCTATATGATAGCGTTAATAGTAAGAGTAATATACAATAGCAATAAGCCCCACTATGACAGTAAGAAGCACATGATTGGACATTAAGCCTTATTTTCGTAGGCATTTTAAAAGTGGCCCTGCCCTTTTCCAGGATTTTCTTTTTAAATAGCAAACCTAAACATCATGACACGGATCACGCTCAGTTTGAGCTGTCATGAATCAAAGCCCTGTGGAAAATCAGGTTGCGCTTCCAGTACTCCCTGTAAGCTGCTGTTTTATATATGGAGGTCATAATCACGTTTGCCTGCATAAACTGATCTATATGCTGATTTATTTATTTATTTATTTATTTCCATTTTCCTGCGAATCACACCCTTACAGCGCTCTGGCTGTGTGTGCATATCACTTTAAAAGCTATGGTCCATTAATGGATGTCAGTAAGAGGTATAATATCTCATATACCTGAATAAATTTCTCTTGTATTTCTTTTTCCTTTTTTTTTTTTTTTTTTGAACAAAAAAAAAGCAACATATTTGATGTTAATCTTTTAAAATTTCAGAATTTTATTTTCCCTCCTTTTTTGGAGGTTAAATGCTTAATTTTTGTAGATAGTAACTAAAAGTGTTATCTATATATCTATCTGTATATATATATATATATATATATATAGCTAAATGTAGAGCTGGGAGTAGAGTAGAAATGTAGAAAGTGTGCTATTTTGATGACAGTTTATTATATTATGATGCATAACACATATTGTAGAAATGTTTTGAAGTATCATGATGATATTTTTGTCATATCACCGAAATCTAAACCGTCTTTTATACAGACACTTCGTCCACATGGCTGTGTGCTGCTGTATAGTATCGTTTTTAAGAGATTGCTGTTTTGCTCCAGGACTACATGCAGAATGTACACGGGAAAGAGATCGACCTGCTGCGCACTACAGTCAAGGTCCCAGGGAAAAGACCCCCGAGGGCCATCTCTACCTGCGCAGCCTCCGGCCCCAAAACCAACGGCCTTGCCAAGGACATGAGCAACTTACAGCTAGCACAGGCTCCAGGTAACACGCTAAATGTAGCAGTCACGCCTGTCCAATAGTCTTTATACAATTACAGTTGAATTATCAGGACGGGGCAATATCATTCCTTTACTGTAAACGTTCATGTGTCTTATTTATTGTTATTCATTCACCTGTTGCTGATATTTAGCTCAGTTTTGTATTTCGTGGGCTGCTCAATCCGGGCTACCGTCTGATTTAGGCAGAAGCACAAATGATTTCCTTACACCACACAGGCTCACACACACTGACATTACAGAGCCTGTCCAGTGCACTATACAGCCACTAGAACTCCATCTGAGCTTCAGCCGCCAGAACAGACCAACAGCTACAAGGAACATTTGTTTATATTTGTCTGTTGTTTCTAATCATATCTGATTTTAAAAATTATTTTTCAAATGAAGTATGCTTTCAATGCATTTATTCAAAGAACTTTTCCTAATGTGAAGTGAGCCATTCGGCCAAAAGATGAGGAAGTGAATTTATTAAAATATAAAATCTTATTTATTTGTTTGATAAAATTTTTATATATTTTTTTTAATTTGAATTTGTTCAAAATTTCCAAAGCCCAATAAAACAGCACTGTAGTAATACAAGTAATAGAAATCACACTTATTATTTCAGAAGATGAGTTCAGTTCAGTATTAGTATGGAATTGATGTAAATGTTTATGGATTATTTTGTTGTGTTAATGACTAATATAAACTATGAAGCATGACTCTGTATAGTAAAAGACCGATGCAAGCAAAATCCCCTGTATTTATTAAACAGTGTCAAGCTATTGAGATGTTTATCATTTAGACTGGACTAAAACTGAACATCTTTTAAATCCCCCAAGGATTATAAAATACCCCGTGCATACACACACACACACACACACACACACACACACACACACACACACACACAGCTCCAGGAGGACCAAACTAATAGCATGAATATTCAGTGACCCATACTACATGTACTAATTATTGTCATGAATATTAATGTAATCAGTGCTGGCTCTCCAGTCAGCCAGCTCTGAAATGAGCACTAATGAGAGAGAGAACAAGGAAAGGGAGGAGGGAGAAGAAGGATAATTCACTCAGTCATAAGGTAATGAAAGCTTTTGTACGTCAGGGAGTGGACTCCGAGGCTGGGTCGGCAGAGCGATCAGAAGGACCTCTTATCTGTAATATCTCTTTTTGGGTGTGCTCCAATTACACACAGGCTCTGCCATTACATGCTGAACAGCTGAGGCCGTGTGTGTGTGTGTGTGTGTGTGTGTGTGTGTGTGTGTGTGCGCGTGCCCGCGACCCTCCCTGCCCCTCACACACTGCGTGGTTAGTTTTCTGGCTGCTAATGTAAAACTGTAGTTTACCAGCCAATAGCCATTTCTCCAGAGGTGCCGGCGTCCGATTTATCAGCTCCAAAGGAGATTAAATTGAGTTGTGACATTTCATTCGGTGCAGTTCTGCAGCAGGCCTGTGGCTGTACGTCTGCACAGAAATACACTCGTTTATTTCGAGGAAAGCTTAGGGTATACATAGAGAATGCATTTCTGAGACAGGAGTGCACCAACACTCAGAATACCATCATATCACTGAATCTGAATCTGAATCTGTTTGCTGTAGCTAAACCACCTTATAAATATAAATTTCAGCATTCTAGTTGCCTCCTTGCGAGTCCGCACCATTGACACGCATGTCATATGAGATGCATCATCTTCATGCAGAGGATAAAGCAAAAACTTTGTCTATATTCCAGTTTATATTTCGAAGCCCAGGTTATAATTCCTTATATTGCTTATGGATATAATTACATAATAAAATGACATGCAAATTTATGTTTATTAATGTCCAGAAGGTGTGACATCACTTGGGGTGTGACATCACCTCCAGTCAGGTCATCTATAACTGGGGAGTGTATAATATTGTAAAAGAGATCTGTATGATTGCCAGCACGCTCAGTTAGTAGTCGTGGCATCGTGTCCTATTCTTCTGCGTTCCTGAGGCAGTAGAATTTGACCCATGGGAACTGGACTTACTGTTTTTTTCCTCATCTCGTTTCTCATCGCTCTTTCTAGGCTCTGTGAGCAGTAGCTCTTCAGCATCTCAGATGGCGAGTGGCATCAGTCTGGTGTCCTTTAACAGCCGGCCGGATGGCATGCATCAGCGCTCGTACTCTGTGTCCAGCGCCGACCAGTGGAGCGACGCCACCGTCATCGCCAACTCAGGGGTCAGCACAGGTACACAAAGCCCTCTGTTTCACTCGGAAGACATTTCATTGTCTGTATATGCTGTGTAAATAATTAATATCATAAATCAAAATGTATCGCGGAGAAATATGGCTCGTTCTAGAGAAATTTACTAACGCTGATTTCTTTGCAACTAAACCCCGGTTTGTCAGTGTCTACAGTACAGGTCACTTCCTGTCTTAAGAGGCTCAAAATGTCTTACTCTAGTGAGCTTATTCCCGGTTATTAGTTATGTAACTTTAATGAATAGATAATGTTGAATTGCACACACAGATTATTGTGGTTTAGAAAAAGAAATCTACCAAGAGCAGAGAGTCATTAACCAGTAACCAGTAATAGCCTGTAGCCAGTAACCAGTCATTAACCAGTAATATCACAATCTACTAAGATGGTGATATTACTGGTTAATGACACGTACCTTGAAGCAGCATGTGCAGCTCTCTGTAGTTCACTAAAGCAACAGTGATCAGTTAGCACCCAGCATGAAGCCCCCCAAACTCTCACACACACACACACACACACACACACACACACACACACACACACACACAGTGCTCTCATATGTCTCTTATTGATTGCAATGTCAAGCCCTAATGCTGCTTCAACTGTTTATCAGCGTAATGGGCTCTCGCAGCACCACATTATCAATGGCACATTCATTCAGGGGCCTGCGACACTGATGGAGGGACTGTTTCTGTACGCAGTGTGCTCTGCTTCAACTACTCAGCACTCTACAGATATCTCTGTGTGTCTTGGATGCATGACCTGTTCGAGAGTTAAATCATGCCAACTGTTTTCCTCACACATGAGCATGAGTGTGAGCACTAGAGTGACAAGTGTCAAGACTGTGTGTGTGTGTGTGTGTGTGTGTGTGGCTGGTTGGCCCTCTGTGTGTATTTACTCCTGCCTTCACCCTTGGCCCCTGGCCTCATATAGCCAAAAAAAGCTGTGAAAGGCTTAAACAGGTTCCCAGCTCCACCCCAACCCCCCAACACACACACACACACACACACACACACACACACACACACACACAGAGATAAACACACACACACAAAGATGAACATTGAGTGTGTCTATAAGAACAAAAAAAAATAATCT
>CM074946.1:24379619-24404533 GCA_037577455.1 Pangasius macronema
GATAGGGATAGGTGGAGAGTGATGATTCGCTGTGGCGACCCCTGAAGGGAAAAGCCGAAAGAAGAAGAAGTGTAGTTGTAGGAAAATAAATAATCAGTGTTTGGGTGGTGTGAAAGTAGGTCCAGATCTCTGGAGAGGTCTTTTCTAGAAATTATGAATGAGAAATCACAATGCCTTTCTTTCAACCCATAGATGCAAAGTTTGCAGCGTTGGCTGTGACTTGACAAATTAGTCACAGAAATCAGGGGGCCATCTTTACAAATGCTCATAATTATAACACACACCCACTTGCCTTGCATGCTGCCAGATACTCAAAATAACCTGGTGTATATGAAAACTTTGTAGAAATGTTTGGTGATGTAATGTCACACCTCAGCTATTCCTTCTCCAGTTCCGGGGCGGGGAGAAGCAGGGTAGCGGGAGGAGAAGGGAAACGGAGAGGGGGTGCCCACTTTTATTTACTTGTTCAATATGAATACATATTTCTTTCCAGATGCGGACAACTTGTGTAATATTTTCCAGGTTATTAATGTTGTAAAAGGGTGCGAATAATATGGGAATTAATGACCTGTGTCACAAAGCAATACTGTGTGCTTTGACATTTCGCTCGGTTAATTTGTGTTTCCAGCCATGTAGGCTCCAAGCTCTGCGTCCCCCCCCACCCCACCCTGCTCCGTCTGCGGCCCAGGCATGTAGTCTCTGTGCAGGCAACAGTGTACGTCCTGCATGGGCTTTATGGGTAAAGGTTGCTTGTGTCAGACCACAAATTGTTGTGTGAGTTTGCCCCGAAGCAAAAGTGATGCTCTTATTGGAAGACTGTGTGTGTGTGTGTGTGTGTGTGTGTGTGTGTGTGTGTGTGTGTGTGTGATTTTCGGGTGTATTGTAACAGTAACCATTTACAGTGTTACACTGGGAATAGCATCCGTGATCACTGTTTCTGTGAACCTGCCTGACTTTAACATGTTACAGTGGCAATTGTCTATGCAGTACAGGCTGGTGTAATTGTTTTAGTTCATGATATCATTTCGATAAGCCTTGTTCGCTTTGTCTTTAGAAAAATGAATATCGCGTTCTTCGGGTGCTGTGGAAATCCCATAAAGCACAGCTAAATTGTTTACAGTTGATTATTTTACATTTTACTGTTTGTGCATTAGTAATAAATCCTGGTAAACTGGAATAGAAGTGTAGCTGGTTCCATGAGGTAGTCTCTCATTTACCACAGACTTGTACCTTGAAAATGTCCTGTGTGTGTTACAGCAGCTTTGAATGACAGTCGGTCACCTCATTTCACAGGAAACAGGCGAGGAGGGGAGGTATAGCAGCCTAATGCCCTTTCGTTGTGATTTTGAGTTTTATTAATCGCGTGTTACACATGCTTAAGGGAATGGGGGAGGGCACGCTTTAAATTATGTCTCCGTATCTTGCCTTTCTGGATTGTTGGTTTCCATAATTGTCCTATGCCCACCCTCTTCCTCCAGAAAGCAGCGCGATTTAATTAGGATGGGAATGTCACGACTGACCCCAGAGGGCCCGGTGCTTTTGAAGGGTGGACCCAATCTAGGATGGGACGCTCCAGTGATCCTGAACCCAGAGAAATGCTCAGAATAGAATTGTTACATTATCCAACTTTCCTTCTTTCTTCAAGTCTTTGTGTTAAAGTTGCGGTTGATGGGGCAGTAAAGGGTTATTTTCATTCATTCATTCATTTTTGAATGAAAGCTACTGTTTTTGGTAAGTGCGAGGTTATCATGTTACCAATGGGTTAACTCTGCCTTTAAGCTCCTTCTGACGGTGTAGTTCTGTTAAATTGGGCGTGGTTAGCAGGTGGCTAATTGTCCCTTTGATCAAGAGGATGATATGGATCAAATAGCCACAACTCTGTGGGTTTACTGTGAAGATACAAGCAAAGCACCACGGATATGTTATAAGGTGAAGTTCCTGATGTTGGTCAGTTGGGATGTAATGGTTTGCATTGTGATCTAAAGGTAACATTTGGTATGTAGCACAAAAAGGATTATTTTTATGTACCGTTAAGGATTAGCTTTTATATTGATTATTGTAGTCTTGCACTTCTCAGGTTGTGGTCTTTTGGCAAAAGCTGGAAAACAGATCAAAATGGCATTTAAGAAAGCATAAATACCAAAGCAATGGTAAAATAGGCTACTTTCAGACTGCCTTGGCTGCCTGCAAATATAACGTTGAGCAACACACGCAGTGCTAAATGCATTTTGACTGCTTTGTAGTATGATCTAAAGGTCATTTTGAATGTAAATATTTGCCATTTGGCACAAGTAGGAATAGGTTTATGTAACATTAAGCATTAGATTTTATTGCTTTTATAATGATACAGATATAATGGTCCTGCAGTGCTCAAGGTCTGATCCTTTCGGTAGCAGTTGCTGTGCAAATTATTCAGAGCATGGGTTCTATCTTTGTCTTGAAGGGATTCAGGGTTTAAGCTCTTTTCTAGCACACGTGGTAGCCTCAGCAGGATTTTGTGTGATAGGATCCCAATTAGCAGAATGATTGACTGAGGGATGGAAAACGGAGAGCGAGTTTTCCTGCCGATTGAGCTTGTGAAATTGCCTCTCGGGGAGAAGAGTCTCTCGGTTCTCTTGGAACCGAGCGTGAATAGAACAGAAAGCTTAGAAATTGTTTGAAGTCTTAGTAGTGGATGGGATAATGATTTCAAATATTGTACGGACTTTGGGATATCATTAACAGATCATTCAGGAACTGGAGATGTTTTGTGAATTTGAGTGTCTGTTAACCTTTGAGAGATTGTGCGATTCTTCTGTCAATTTAGACTTTTCGGTGTCAGGTTACAATGGTTGTGAAAAGTTAGCAGAGTTAAAGTGGACCCTTGTTTGCTCTTTTCCAGATGCTCCTGACTGGCATGGAGTTGAAACTACTTGTGCGTGCACATGTGTTTGGGTACAGGGATATTGCCTCACTGATTGCCGCTTCATTATGTAATTACCCCCTCCTGAGTAAATTATAAACATCGTGTGTAAAGTGTGTGATCTCCTGTGCCCTGGAGATCAGGTTTCTGGGGGGTTCCCTTTGAACGTGACACACAGCGAAGTCTCATCAATGTGAATTCCTTCAATCGGCCATCTGCGTGCCCTTGCCAGCCATGTCCCTCCCTCCTCATCTAGTCAATACCCTTTTGTTCTTAACATTTTCCAAATGTGACCCTCTACGTAGCTAAATAGGCTCCCTGTGTCCCTCGGAGCTCAAAGAGCTGACAGACTTTTGAATGTCTGCTAAGCCCCACTGCACACCCACTCACCCACCCACACTTTCCTGTCTTATTGACATGTGATTGGCCCATTAACCTAAACTAGGTCCTAGTTAGTAGATCCATATGTCACCTTGTTGAAGGAACTGTTTGCTGAGGGCTACTGACTGATTTTTGACTGATCCGGTCTGTAATTAGTGGGAATCACATTACCCTCCGAGGTCCCTTCAGGACTTCCAGTCCTTCAGAATGCCACACACAGGATAGATTGTCCACACGAGTCGGGACAAGATTTGGCTTATTAAAGCCTGATATAATACTAAAGGTTGCTGTGGATGATGCCTCATAGATACCCTAAATATTTGTCTTCAGTAGATAACTTCACTGGATGCTGTACACTTGTACCGAGGAACTGCTGGTAGAATCATAAAGATTGTGATGATCATACTGAAAATCCTTTCAGCACACTTAGTACCGTTTACAGTTGTGGAAGAGCAATGATTCATTATCTTTCTATCTGGTGTCACAGAAGAGGATGGGTTCCCTTCAAAGTGTGGTTTCTCTCAAGGTTTCTTCTTCATGCCATCTCTGGGAGTCTTGTCTTTGCCACTGTCAGCTCTAACTTGCTCATCATGGATCTAAATATGAATTGACATCTGGATTTCTGTAACGCTGCATTGTGACAATGTCTGTAGCTGTAATATAAATTCAGTGCAATATAAATTCAGTTGAATTGAACTTTCTCTTCCCACTGGCTCTTTCAGCGCAAGAACTGCACACTCTCATGGCATGTGGTAGCTCGGTGGTTAAGGCTCTGGGCTGTTCAATTTACAGACTAGGAGTACGAACATAGGTCTTAAGGAGGGACCGCTTTATTATTTATTTTCGAGTTAATTAGACAATTTGAAGCATTCTGTTACTAAATTCAATAGTGATAGTGTATTTGTGTTTTGTCTGGATGTTAACTCTTCGATACCTTTGTCTTATAGAGCAAGAGGAGAATTTCGAGTTCATCATTGTGTCACTGACGGGCCAGACATGGCACTTTGAAGCAACTTCATACGAGGAGCGTGACGCCTGGGTGCAGGCCATCGAGAGCCAGATCCTGGCCAGCCTGCAGTCCTGTGAGAGCAGCAAGCAGAAGGTAGCATCTCACCATGCCTGCTCATATCGTTCCACCTCCTCCAGTTTCAAATAGCAAGAACAAGGAGCATATGTATTTCATTGTGTCTGTGCTAGAGCGCTCCAGGCATTTATCAACATCACTGACATTACTGCATCTGAAAATTGATCAACTCGTTTTATGTATATTTTTGTGTGTGTATAAA
Source organism: Pangasius macronema (assembly GCA_037577455.1). Taxonomy (NCBI): domain Eukaryota; kingdom Metazoa; phylum Chordata; class Actinopteri; order Siluriformes; family Pangasiidae; genus Pangasius; species Pangasius macronema. Next base: position 24,384,189 of record CM074946.1, read on the forward strand.
GAATAGGTTGTTGCTGTTAAAATGTGACAGCAGCAGCGCATGACCATACAATCCTGGGCAAAGATTTATGGCAAAATGGGAAATTATTAAGCTTTTAATGGTCTTAATAACAAATCATTGGTCAGGAATTAAACAAATAGATAAAGCTATAATCATACCCTATGGAAAAGGGAAACTAAAGAAATTTACAAATTCGGAACACCGGGAACTACCCAACGTAGTCGTATGGCTTATGACCAAACAAGAAACAAAACACATCCCAGAAGTTTGATTTTTTTTTTTGCATCAAACATTTTAATGATTTTACCTTTGTGTACAAGACTATATAAGTGAATTTCCCTGTTTCTAGCTTTTTCCCCCAAACTCTTCACTGCAGAAAAAGTAAACGAGCAAATGGTGGCACAGGAGCTCTCAGGAGTGCGTTTGTTTAATTCTTGCTAATTTTCTGACCAATGATTTGTTGTTAAGACCATTAAAAACGTTTTAATGACATTAATAATGACAGTATACAGTCTAGCAGCTCATTTTGAGTGGTATTACATACACCAGTGTTCAACTGTGTTCCATACAGCAGGTGTTTTTCCTGTTGAGGTGCACACACAAGAGCTCATGTCATTAACCAGGTTTGACACGTTTCAGCAAAATATCCAGCCCAACTACACCTCAGAAACACACAAAAGACCTGAAGCTAGCCCAGAAGATACATGCACTGGAAGAGGGAGAAATTTCTCTTCTTTTTCTCAGATATTATGTGGGTTTAAGACATAGTAGTACGGTGAATAGAAAGCATAGAACTTTGCAGCTTGCGTATAACATGCCATAGTCTCTTTGACATTAGGTTGACTACTGTCCAGTGATCTGCTTTTATCTGCTTAAATAAACATTCGCTGATGTTCGTGTCCGGTGACATATGTTACCGCGAATTTTTACAGTGGTAACGTCGGTGGATTTGAATAGGGGGTGGTGTGTGCGTTAATGTAATGGCAATTACTTTAGAGCTAATGTGGCCCCACTCGGATTGCCTGATCCCCGGCTCCAGCCTCAGTTCTCTCCCCGCTTGCTGTGTTTATGCCCCAGGCCACGACTGCCTGATGTACGGAGTACCTTTTACTGTGCCTCCATTCTATTTATTTCCCCTCCTCTTGTTTTTTTTTTTTCTTGTGTTCTTATTTCTTACTTTATCTTAATGTTGCATTGTGCAGGTCAGTGTATGCCACTTACAGGTCTTTGATCAGAAAAAGTAGTAGTATAGTCAAGAGTTATTTTATAATTCCAGGGAAAATTGTGAAAGCATGACTGCGTTTGTGTGTTGATCCACAGTCTCGTCTGACCAGCCAGTCTGAAGCAATTGCACTGCAGTCAATCAGGAATATGAGAGGAAACTCTCGCTGCGCAGACTGCGAGGCCCAAAGTGAGTTATTCTATTATTAATACAGAGTAATGTGACAGTAAAATATGTCTTTCGTAAAGACACACTCTCTCTCTTGCTATTTCGCCCTGCAGACCCTGACTGGGCCAGCCTGAACCTCGGAGCGCTCATCTGTATCGAGTGTTCGGGTATCCACCGGAACCTCGGTACTCACCTGTCCCGCGTGCGCTCTCTCGACCTGGACGAGTGGCCTCTCGAGCTCATCAAGGTCATGTCTGCCATCGGCAATGACCTGGCCTTGTGACACACCCTCCGGTTGCGTGTCCCGGCTGATTTCGAGCGTGGACTGCGGTCGTCCATTGTATCGTTGGAGCGCATTGGCACAGTGTCCCAAGTCCTCTTAAAACAGCTCTGTGTATGTCTTGCCATATATATATATGCGTCTCTCAGTGTCTCTTGTCTGCATTTTTTCAGCTCTCTCTCCTAAGTTACCACATATATTGGGTGTTAATGCATAGACGTGTACCTGGGTAATTAATGGAATGCAATAAAGCATCGAATGTTTTAGACACACTTTTAGAATGAGCACTTATTCACTTGGCAGATGTGTACAGCTGGGCAGATGTGTACTGCTGAGCAGATCATGACTAAAGATGTTGATAAAAGGTCCAGTGGTTCTGTCCTAGCCGTGGGATTTGAACTTCTGACCACTAGGTCACCCGCTAAACCTCCACTGCTCAACCCTTTCATCCTTACCACTCAGAACCTGAAATATGGGCTAAACGTGACCCACGCTTCTGAAAAATAAAGTATCTATACTTTAATACATGCATATTGCCATATACAATTAAAAATTCCCGCACTGGAAGTCGATCTAAAAATCAGCAGTCCGTGACTGGAGGAGGGAGACGCTATAATGTGCAGAGCCTGGGGACAAGTAATTACTGATGAACACTGTCCATATCTGTGTGGACAACACAGACAGTTGGACTATCAGATTCCATTAAAAATTGCATTTGAATATTTAGTTAATTAAAGCATTTTAATATGTGAATGTATTTGAATATTCATGAGTGTATCATGTTCTACTGCCGTGGACAGAATGAAAATGTGTAGGAGCACTGCACTATGAGAAGGTGAAAGCCAGTGCTGCCTGAAGCAGAATACAGGCCATGCCATCATTCTGTCAAATAATTTCATATTTCACTTCCTTTTTTAATTTATTTACCCACAATAATGTGTTCTCACTGCTGATATTTAGCCAGGTTTATCCAATAAAATTCCACCTCCTGCTACACACTTAGGCTTTATTTCAAATGGAGTCCTATTCACTATATACAGTATGCTTACTAAATATTATGGTAATATTTTTTACGTTTTTTTAGACCACCTATCCTACAAATGATCAAAATAAAACAGTAGTAGATATTAGATGTAAGATGTAAATAGATATTAGGTAGTAGATGTAAATATTGTGGAAATCTGTGTAGTGAAATTTGTTCTTATTTCTAACGTTTCCAAACTACTAGCTGTTCTCTTCCCGCTTCTCCCCCACCCTCTTCTCCCCCACCCTCTTCTCCTGCATCTTTCCCCGTGTAATTATTGGCCAAGGGGGTCCGGCCTCACCAGCCATAATAACAAATTAGAGCTGACTGCCAGCCACGGGATTATCGACTCCCCGTTTGGAGACGACCTCATTACTCACCGGCAGCACCTTTTAATTACTCGGCCCCCTCCGAAAATCTTTCCTTATGGATCCGCCATTTTCGGATGCGCCGCGTCAATGTGCTAATGCGTTTATTGTTCCTCTCATGGCCGTTTATTTATGTACGCAGTGCTCTGTGGCCCTGCACGTGAGAGGGAGAGATTACAGCAGCGGTCGATACTATCTCAATTCACCCGAGCTGTGGAGCCCAGCACGTCAGCCGTTGCTCCGTCACTGTCGATAGCATCTATTCTCACGTTTCTTAAGTAGCTCCTGACTAGCCCCTCATTGCTCTAATGGACCGAGAGACTCTCCAGGAAATAGCCCACACGTTTAAATGCCTCATATATGGAGTGTGGAGCATCGTAAAATTTCAGTAATGTAACTGACAAGGCATAAAATCCATGGATGTACCATGAGTGTGTGTATTTGTAATATGACAGGATGGTGCGATGATCTGGAATAGTTATATGAAATATGAAATGGTTACACACTAATATAGATAATGATGTCACAAACAGCATGATTTCCTGGTGAAGCACTTTGCAGCGGTACTAGATGTAAATGCTGTGATGAAGGGAAGACTATGAGACTGCACTGTTCAGTTAACACACCGAAGTTGTTTAATAGGTGTTCACTCCTAAACGGAAAACTCGACAGAACACACAGCATACGACATTTAGCTCATGTTTAACTTTGCAGAGATGCTCCCTTATCATGCTTCTCTCTCTCTCTCTCTCTCTCTCTCTCTCTCTCTCTCTCTTTTCCTTTTCGGTCAGTTTTATTTCTGAGAGTGTGTTTCCTATGTCGGTGTGTGATTGTGTTTGGCCAGGATGAAAAGAAGGACCGTCAGTAGCGAGAGCTGTGTTGCATATAATTTGCTCCCCCGTCGTCTCTTTCCCAGGCAGATGAAATGATTAAACTTGTAAGCGTCCAAATGGATGAGTCTGAATGGATAAAAACGCAAATGAAATCACTGACAGTGTGAGACTGGAAAGGTGTGTGTGTTTTTTGTTTGTTTTTTTCCCTGAAACAGAATTTAACCCAACATATATAGGTTTGGTTAAACCCAACATACAGTTAATATGATTTGTTATTTTTGTACATTATATTTGTTTACTTTATTAAACATTTAAGTTTCCTGTGTTAAATACACTCACCAGACACTTTAATAGGAACACCTGTACTCATTCATGCCATTATCCAGACCCCCAGTCACGTGGAAGCAGTGCAGTGCATAAAATCCTGCAGGTATCATGCAGATCAGAGTATTTCTGAAACTCCTAATCTCCTTGGATTTTCGTGCACAGGAGTCTATAGAGTTAACACAGAATGGTAGAGAAATGAAAAAGCATCAGTGAGCAGCAGTTCTGTGGGCGAGAAAGCTCAGGGGAGAATAGGCAGACTGGGTCAAGCTGCCGGGAAGTGCACAGTAACTCATTTAACCACTCTTTACAACCGTGATGAGCAGAAAAGCATCTCAGAATGCACATCACGTTGGACCCTGAGGCAGAGGTGCTGCAACAGCGGAAGAGACTGTCAGGTTCCCCTGCTGGACTCGCCTACACTGGACACTTGAAGATTGAGGAAACATTGTTTAGACTTTTTTTTTCACCCCCAGGTTCTTTACATTTCAGTTGTGTTTAAATTGTATGTGTAGGCTGGTGAGTGTATGTTTAAACAGCAGTGTGCGTATATTTTGCAGCATAGTAATGGTTCTTGGTAGCTGAAGTGCATTTCAGGCTTGTGTGAGTTGTGTGTGTGAGAGAGAGAGAGAGAAAGAGAAGGAGAGAGATAGAGAGAGCACGTGACAGCACCTCTGCTGCATTCAGGATTGGTGGCTGATAAATGAAAACCCTCCCTTGTGGTCTCTCAAGTGAGTAATAGAGCCCGAAATTTCATTTTGCAAGCGACTGATTTAATGATCCAAAGGGTAATTAATGGGCTGATTATCTTAATGTTAAATATGGCCAGCAGCAATTAGACTGACCTCCCGCCTGTCAAGGTCTGGGCCATTCTCGCCTTTCAATTAGGGCCGCTTTGGAGGGGGGGGAGAAGGAGAGAAGTACCCGTTTTCTCCACACCTCCACCTCTTGGCCCAGATCATCCCTCGTTCTTGCACAACTGAGACCTCTGGGAGGTATTATTTTGGGGAGCCATGGTGCCGTGGTAAGGGTGTCTTGATGGCTCTTCTGAGAAAAATGTTTAGACATTTCATTAGTGTTTTTTTTTTTTTTTTGTGGCGCTCCTTTAATTTTGTTACACACATTTTTCCTGCACAAGTTTGCTTTACAGTTTTGCTCTTATGACTATTGGTGTATTAAAATGGTGTGTGTGTGTGTGTGTGTGTGTGGGAGATAGAGAGAGAAAGTTGACCTATTTTTCTCTCCCAAGGTTTTTCTTTGGCAGGGTTTCTTATCCTGTTATGAAATACTGCGTGCTGGAAGACCAGCCTTATATGTTTAATACCTCTGATAAAATAATACTTATACATATTACTATAGCTGTGGATATTATTGCTATTGACCTACTGTTTACAGAGTAATTTGAAGCTACTGGTTGTCCTTCTTGACGCTGTGAAGTGAACAGTTGTCTATGGACGAAATGTGAAATTACGAGGTGTGCCACATATCATAACTAATAATATCCCCTTTAAATGTTGTGGCATGACAAGTGGCTTACATATAACATTCTGCAGACGGTATTTAAATATTCTGTAACAACAAGTATAACAAGAGAATAAACATGTATTTTAAAGATTTATATAAAATGTATAAACAGTTGTGCATTAAAAAGCTTCCAGTCAGACACTGTTTTGTTGCAGGATATCATGCTGTTCGTGCTCCTTCCTCCCACACTTCCCATTTGTTTATGTGGAAACTGCCTTCTTTTATGGTCGAGGATTTCTCAAATTATTTTCCCAGTGACAAACAGCAACTTTTAGTGGCCTGATTTTTGTTTCAGCATGTCCATCAAAAGCATATCCTCACGCTAGTTTACTGCGTCAGGGTTTTAGATTGCTATCAAGCTGGAACCGTTAGAGAGAAGCTAGAACAGCGAGAATGCACACAAACCGAGGGATTATTTTAATTGAAATTAGCGCTCGTTTAAGTGCTCGGTGAAGAGAGAGATCTTAGGTCTTCGTTTGAAGACAGGCACGAGAAGTTGATTCCACCGCCTGGGTGCCAGTACAGAGAAGGCAGTCAAGGCACAGGATGGCTGATGGCTGATGAGACTTGTGTACAGTTTGGCATGCTGGTTTTAAAAGTGTTCAAAACATTGCTTCTTTGTCCAGCAATTTTTTTCATAGCTGTTCCAAACAAAACTCCCTCAGACATTGGGAAAAATGTTGCTTTAAGGTTTTACATGCACACACACACACACACACACACACACACACACACACACGACAATAAGGAAGAACGACAGCTATTGTAAGATTTAGGATTTGGCACAAGGGCTCTGTGGTATCAGCCAGGCCATGTCCAAGTCTTATTGTTTTAATTAGTGTGATGCGGTCATGGACACCAGAGCCTCTACATTCCTGTACACACACACACACACACACACACACACACACACACACAAGGTGCCGAGCTGTATTAGTGGCCAAGGCAGCACTGGAGTGACAGCTCTGCTAATTGCGCCTCGTGGTGACTTATTGGGAGGGTGGTGCTCATTGGCGGCCGACACTGCCAACCCTCGCCTCCATGCTGACGTTTTGTAGCCTGTCAGCTAGCGTTAGCGTCACTGTGTGCGCACGTGTGTGTGTGTGTGTGTGTGTGTGTGTGCGTGTGTGCGCGCGTAAAATGTTTATTGTTCATATTATTCAAGCCGTTTCCGCTGTAGGAATGTTCAGTTGTAGATGTGTCGCATGATGCACAGCAGAGCCGCTGAGTGCGGCTGTGTGTGTGATCAGTGTCCTGGCGCTGTGTGGGTCCCATCCTAAATCCACAGATGAGATATTGGTCTGACACACACACATCTGCGCACACAGAGCCAGACTTACTTAGCTACATGCCTCATCATGACCAATGCCTAGGCTATAATAATTCAACACTAAGTAGGTAAAAAGAGCGTCTTTATGGCCGATGATCAGTCTCAAAAAGGGCAGCGCTAACAGATTTCAAATTAAACGCGCCGCTTATTCCGGAACGGGGTGCAGGTGCACCTCCCCAAAGCCGTTCTCAGATTAGGCCCTAGGGATCCTGGAGGATGAGAGGGAGAGGTCTAGTAATTACCCCAGAGTTAGTGAGCTTCACACTGACCTCGTCTCAATTCACATCACCCAGAGAACCAATCACAGATCCTGCACACCATTACCAGTAATTCTGATTTTCATCAGTCCAGTGCAAATACTCCCAAAACAAAAAGAGGAAATCTTACTGCACATGCTGCACGCTCTAAAACGTCCCGTCTGTGTGTGTCTGCTCTTTTTTTCCCCTGTTCCTCTACATGCCACGAGTCGCTGAGGTCCATTTCATCAGCGTTAACTAGCTGTCCAGTGTGCGTCATTCTCTGGCCATTTCTCCCTTGATGAGTTCGATGATATGAGCTTGCCCGTGGGCTGCATTTTAAACGCTCCTCTCCCTGCTCGGCCAGAAAAATAATTGGCTCCCCCAATCTGAATTTATCCGAATCAAAAAAAAAAAAGAAATCCTAGATTAGATTAGCCTAATGAGACATGATTTTTTTTTTGACTGTCTGCTTTTGCCTGTAATCATGTCCCAACCAGGTTAACAAGGCTTCCAATTTAGTATTGACATTAAACCAGCTGACAAGAGCCAATCAGCATGCCGTTGCGCCCCGCTCCTCACGACTAGCTACGTTAATACGCACTAAAGCCAAAGTAATGGGCCGGTTTTCCGCCTGACTCATCAAATCGTTATATATACACTGTCTCCTGGTTCAACAGTGATTTCTTCTTTTGCGCTTAGGAAATGTATATTCTTGTCAGTAGGGTTTACAGTGCTTTGGATTTTGCGTGTGGAGTGTCTGAGCTTGGCTGTGTGACTGCATTCATTAGATTAGATCAGAGGAATTGCTTTTATCAGTGCTTGAAATGGCTTGCAGTGGCTTTGATTCAAAACTCACTCGAGCATAAAATATCTACTCAGATCGCTTCTGTCGCTTATTTTTACCCCGTCTCTCCTTTTCCTCCTGAATCACCTCAATTATTTTACAGCACTTATAGCACTTACTTTAACTGCAGGAAGTAGTAAGTAAAAGTCAGTGGGTTTAATTGAGCCATTAATGTATTGATTAAGAATGACGTAAAGGATTTATGCCCTGTTTATTAACCCTGTATGCTCTCTCTCTCTCTCTCTCTCTCTCTCTCTCTCTCTCTCTCTCGGTCTGGGCCTTACCAATATGCTTTAAGCTCAGTATGCTATATAAATATGCTTTATTTACCCTGAAGTGAATCATTCTGAAGGCATTGTGGGAGTGGTGTGTAGTGACCGTCCATTCAGTCCACACATTACAGGCACGCTACTGACACGAGAGCGTGACGCAGTAGATGGACGTGGAACATCACTTCAGTGTGGCCCATTGCCTCCAGAGTGGCTGGTTTTGAGTGTAATGCAGGCCAGAGCTCAGTCAGAATGAATCTGCCTGTAATAAAAAAAGCACTGAGTTTAATTATCTGTGTCTATCCAAGGGCAGCTAACGACTAGGCTGGAGAGCATAATTGATTTCAGACTCCTGTATTTTTTTTTTTTCCCTCTCGCAAGAAGAGGCAAAATTCTCTTTTAGAAGTAAATTGTTCCTCTGTGGCTTTTTTTTCTGCTGATAAATGGCCTGCACTCTCTCTTTTGCCACTTTTTGTCCCTTGCAGATTCAGATAGGAGGACGTCCATGTCCGCTGGAGCATGAGGAGCTGAAAATGCAGACGGTCTTCACCAGGACTGCTTTTCAATGCGTCATACTTACATTGAATCAGGGCTGAGCTCAGTGTTAGAGGCGGCTGGAAAGAAAGTTCACATTATCCGTTGTGTGTAAATGGGTTTTTATTTAATTACCGCTCTAAGATGAATGAGTGTGTACGTGTGATTGGCTGTGTGTGTGTGTGTAGTGTGCATGAGCAGGTGAGTGCTCACCACTGTCTATTTGACAGATTCGTCCTGTCAGAGTTCATTACCTGTGAGTCGGCGGGGCTCTAATGAGCTGAATTAGTGGTATAATTAGCCTAAAAGAAAAGAGCACTGGCGTTGAGCTGAAGCAGACTCCTCTCTTCGGCCATGCTGGAATTAATGATTTCCTCCGCAGCGCCCCCTCCCCACACCCCTCCCATACATCTTCCTCCTCAAACTCGCACCTTTTTCTCTGAATCAAGCGATATTGATATCATACACTAGCCAAATTAGACTCCGTATTGATTTAGCTGTGGTATTAACATCACCTTGTGGTGTTTCGAAATACTGACTTGTGCTTTAGTTGTTTGATTTGTGTTGTAGGTGAAGTAATCTTCTGTTATGGTATGAAAGTTGGAGATGTATGATACTCTGTGCATCACAGTATCTTAATTACATATTGCAGCATTTTTTTAAAAACATCGAATACTCCTTATACACCACATTTGTAGAATTTAGCCGAATTTTGACGCACTACATGAACTGTCAACTGCCTTGTACTGAGTGTTGCCCCAACAACTGCCCTTAGTTTTCCATTCTAATTAAATTTAGAGTCAACACATTTTCTGTTCTTTCCTCAATGCTGGCAAACGCCCATATAATGTTTTTATTGTCCTAAGGGGTGCTTCCTTTGATTCACAGGAGTGTGAAAGGACCCTAGAAGCCCTTTATTATGTGTTTACATGGGGGTTGGTGCATCTAAGTAGTATGTGTGTGTTTGGAACAGAGGGGCCTATCTGTGTGTGTGTGTGTGTGTGTGTGTGTGTGTGTGTGTTATGAGCAGCAGCTGGGGGGCTGTCCAGTCACGGACGGGTGCTCGCATGGATGCCTGTCAGCGTTGGGTAAACAGCCGCCGGCTTTGAGCAGGACAGGAAACGCTGGCAAGTGTGTAAACACTAGCTCGCAAAGCGCTCAGCCAGAGAGAACAGACAACACACACACTCGCACACACTCGCACAGGAAACTGTCCTGTGACGGGGATTGACACTGGTTCCCATTAATCCCTGCTGCATTCCGCCCCTCAGTTTCTAACGGCGATTAGGCAACAGCCTCTTCTCCGGCGACCCCTCGTCCTGGAGCAGTGTGCCCTAATTAAGCTGTCACTCAAAACTCCTGGGCTTCTTAAAACCCCCTTTCCATAAACTTACTCCACTTTCACTGCAATCGAACAGCGGTGATTTAAGGTTTGTTATCGTAACATTCCTTTTGTGTGGGTTATGATGTAACAAGTTGACTGTACTGCACATGCATTATTGTGTGTGTGAGAGTGTGTGTGGAGGGGTGGAGGCTGTAAGGGCATTTCACACACAAGACTTACTGCATTCAGACGTTGTAGGTGGCCATGTTACATCTGGCTGACATAATCTGTAGGCTTGAATTAGATTTGTGCAAAGAAGCCTGCCTTTCGCTATTAGTGTGTCCTTGTCTGCCCCCTCCTTGGCCCTATCAGCATTTGCTGTAGGTGGTGTGTGTGTGTGTGTGTGTGTGTGTGTGTGTGTGTGTGTGAGATTGGTCACAACTACCCCCATTCTTTAATGATGGCAGTAGGACTGTAAACAGCTATGAGAATGAATCCAAATAGCAGCACGCTGCTCACAGTGACCAAAGGTAGCAACAAGTATGCACACACACACACACACACACACACACACACACACACACACACAGATGTGATGAGAAAAGCACTGAGTAGCTAATTAGTCCAATTAGCATCTCCCCGATGTGAGGACATGCTCCCTAAAGAACTAATGGTTGGTGTGTGTGCGTGTGTGTGTGCGTGTGTGTGTGCGTGTGTGTGTGTATATCTCAGTGCTTACTGATTACACTGTGTAATTATCCCCACATGTAGCAAACATGTCAAGCTTGACCTCATGTATGTAGTTACACAAAAAAAAACATACATATCTATAAGCATATATATTTCGTTGCATTACTATTTAATTAAAAAAAAAATAATAAATTTTACACACATTGAGCCTCATTCTTGAACCTGTAAATCTTTGTGTTAGCCAATTTGAAATCAAAATGTATGCCGGATTTCTTTGTATGTGCTTGTGTAAGTTAATAAATGGCCAGTCGCCAGTAAATCACCGCGCACTCCACAGCTGATTTGCGTTTGGTGACGCCCACAAAACTCATAATAAGGCTGAGTTCACAGAGCGGAAAGCACGAAATGGCGATTAGATGGCCAACACAGAATTTCTCTGAGGCAGAAGTTGTATGAGAAAAAAAATTAGCATTTAGCAGCATATCCAGTGGAGTCACAGCACCTGAAGAGGCCAAAATATAGATGAATTCAGTGATTCAGCGTCGTCCCTCCAGCGCTATATAACTGGAGCCAAAATGCTACCAGGGAGGCCAAACCATGGCAAAGCTTTCCTCCAAAAAAATAAAAAATCATGCTGCTCTCTAAATACCTGTTGCCTCCTGTGCTAACTCTTCCAGCAATATCAGTTCTGCAATCTGCATGGCCTCGGCTTACGGCTACCATCTGCACCTCCTTTTATACACCGGCATTTCATCTTAATTGAATACGGGTTAAAACAAAATTAGTTTGTGTGTATTTGAAATAAATAAGCGAATTGAACTTAACAGTGTGTAAATTTACACACACTCAGGAGTGTTAGTAGGATAAAACAGTTCTTTCCAAACTTATAGGATTTCCATGAATACTAAATATTTTTTTTTTTTTTTGCAAACCCTCATATGAACAATTTCCACATAAATCCTTTTGTACCCAGCTTGATAAATGAGGCTCATTGTGTGTATTTTGTAATGTGTGTGTGACCGTGTGTGTTGTCTAAGCGTGCCATTTATCCTCTTTCCAACACCTGTCTCTATAAATCCAGACCCCTGTCTTTGCTCTCTTCATGTCCATGACATGCCTGACTGCATCCATTTATGTACAACCGTGTGTGTGTGTGTGTGTGTGTGTGTGTGTGTGTGTGTGTGTGTGTGTGAGTGTGTGTGTGTGTTAAAATGGTTAAACGACTCAGCAAATTAATAAACAATACACCAGGTTTGGTTATAGGGTGATATTTTGTATAATTTTTGAAAATACATTATTTCATTCCTGAAGCTCACTTATTCTCCTCACTGGTTTACATTTTATCAGTGAGCTTCAGTGGAATTATTCTTCACACATGCTTGTGCTCTTATTTCCCGTTTTGTTGCTGACCCTGCCCTTGGCAACCTTGCTCGTCGGGGAAGGCATGCGTTTCAGGGTGCACTCGAGTGCTCTCTATTTCCTCCAGCCACACAGAGACCCTGCCGAGCCTCTTCCTCTCCCCCTGCCCGTCTCCTCCTTTCCATTCCCACTCCACCCTTTCTCTTTCCCCATCTCCACCCCAGCTCCCAGGATGCTTTGTGCTGGGGCTGTGGGCCGTGCACCTACCGTCCGGCCCTCTCACTCACCCGAGGCTCACAGCCCACACACTCAATACAATTCCTCAATGTTCCCATAGCTGCTGCCGCTATGGCTGCTGCCTTCAACCGTCTCCACATCCGTCCCTCCCCTTTTTCCAGTTTTGACTTTAATAAAAAAAAAAAAATTATAATTTTTTTAAATTAATTTATTTATTTTTACTGTATCAGCAGTCCAACTCTGGCGTTCTGTTTATTGATTGATTTCTAAATTTGCCAGGTTTTAATGATAAATGATAGTAATTGTGCATATAATAGTGTATTATGACTGTTTGTGTATGTAAACGAGGCCCATGCACCTGAGCAGATGCAGTCATTGTGCGTAGAGTGGCAGGGTCTAGCAGCATGAGGGCTTTTCTTTGATTAAGAAGGGTGTCACTAAACCATCGATCCCTAGAGTTATTGATCTATGTTCGTCCTTTTGCCTCCTTCATAGAATGTTATCTCCTCTAGCCCATGACACACATCCACAGCTAATTTGTTATCAATTAGAGGTCTGTTAAATCACAAATAAGGAGGACAAAATTCTCATTTTCCTAGTCAACATAGGACTGCATGTCTAATGCAGCTTTCCTAGCAGATTACATTTCTTTGAATCCCCTCCTACATGAAAGCTTTGGGTAATACGAATGTAGCCAGTGCTTAGTTTGTAAATCATGAGATCCTAGAAAACCAGAGGAGTGGTGATTAAGCTAAGACTGCAGAGAAGGCAAAGGCTATTTAAGGCCTATGGATTTTAATATGATGACAGTGGTACATGAAGGGACTTCCTGTGATAGCAGGTTTCTCGCAGAGGGTGCTTGCAAAATCCCTGTGGGAGATGTTGACTGCATGCTACATTCATAATTATTAAAACAATAAACACTCACTACAGAGCTTCTTGGTGTGCTTAGCTATACAGTATGTGCTCAGCAGCACAGTGGTCATTACATTATAAACAGCGTTATAAGATGTACAGCATCACAGGCAATATGACATTCTTCTGTTAAAACGTTAAGGCATGCTGCCAAGATGGTGGATCTCTGGGAATTCTCTGCAAGTTCTAGACCACAGGTCCACTAAATCTAGGACATAGCGGATCCTGTTCCAGCACAAAGGAAAGTACTGCATGCAACATTCCCTTCGCTCAGCAGACGCTCTGCTTGCAGAGGAAGTGGAAGCTGGAGGGGGTTTCTCTGCTCTCTGTTCTCCAGTTTTCTGAGATGAGACCCCCTGATGGGCAGCTGTGCTTCAGGGGATAGCTCAATATCCTCTCCTCTGGGGCTCGATGCACTCCCCAAAGCCCTCACATGGGAATTGGGCCTGAACTAATCTCAGCCAGGCCTGAATGGAGCTGTTTACACTGTGGGGATTAACACAGATTAGTGCTATCATAGCACAGGATTAGCAGGAGAGCTAAAAACATGCAACTGATAGCCCCCTTCTGGGCTGGGCTGGGGCTTGGTTGACATTTCTCTCAAACTGTATAAACACACACAGAGCACCTTAAATAGATTGCTTCCGGTTCCTGCTTTCTGTTCCTTACTCATCTCATCCTATTTCCTTCCTCACACACCACCTCTCTCCCTCGCGCTTTCCCTCGCACTCTGTCTCTTGCTCTCCCCCAATCCATCACCCAAATATATGGGACAGCTCTGGATTTTTTTCCCTCTGTATATTGTTTCATACACCGAAACACTGATTGTCATAGTTCTTTCATGAGCTGTGGGATGTGTGTGGGCCTGTTGATGCTTTATAAAAATGCAGGACATGGCAACTGAAAAATAAAATAGTAGCCAATACCAATCTGCACAAATCCCTGAACTCTTAAATGTCATTCAAAGAACTCTTAAATGTCAAACAGAATAAGAGTTTAGTCCAAATATTACTCCAGTGTGAACATATGATGTTTCTACCTTATACATTAACTTCACTTTGACCTCCTAATACTGACGCTTACTGTGTGTGTGTGTGTGTGTGTGTGTGGTTCAGGGAGGAGCGTGAACGCTGGATCCGGGCCAAGTACGAGCAGAAGCTGTTTGTGGCGTCTCTGCCGTGTGTGGAGCTGACTCTAGGCCAACAGCTGCTGCGTGCTACCGCTGAAGAGGACCTGCGCTTAGTGGTGCTGCTGCTCGCGCACGGCTCGCGAGATGAGGTGAACGAGACGTGCGGTGAGGGGGATGGCCGCACTGCGCTGCATCTGGCCTGCCGCAAGGGCAGTGTGGTGATCACGCAGCTCCTCATCTGGGTACGGACACACACACACACACACACACACACACTATCATCCTTTTCTGGGCCAGTAGTGTACAAGGCTATATTCATTGTACATTGTTCTGTTTAAAGTCATTTAAATCAATGTTTACTGCATCTGTAGTATATATGCTACAAGGCTGAGACATTTCCCTGTACTGAGATCAGAATATATCAAATGTAATGGAAGTTTAAGAGCAGTCGAATTCAGAAAACATGACTGTGTTCCATAAACACCATTACACACTTAAAAATGAAGCTTTGTCTGTGCTGTGTCAGAGATGGAAAAAGCTTCCTAAAAAAACTCAGTAAGATGAAGACACACAGCAGAGTTATGGTTTATTGTGGATTAGCTACATGGACATATCTGTAAAACAGAGCAGCTACACATATTCTGTAACATATAATCTAAAGGCTCCACTCTGGCTGATGCATCAGTAATATATCTTATTAATATGACTGAGACAAATATTTGTGAGCTGAACTGTAAAAGCCAGGTAAGGTCAGAGGAGCTAGCTGCTGATCCAAGCCATGGGTGAATCCTAAGAGGCTTCCTATTGACCACACAGTGCACTTTGCTATGTAGGGTGTAGAGGGCATTATGTTTTGCCCTATGCAGTGCACATTTATAAGGTATAAGTAATTTATAAGTAATTACTTTTACTACAGAAACAGCCATGAATAAGTGCTTTCATGACTGGAAATAAGTCTACTGCTAAATAACTGCACAAAGTTGTCCTTCTGAAAAAGTATTCCCAGCTCCAGCAGCGACAAATTATTACTGCTTTAGAGCTTAATTTACAAATAGCTTTTGATCCATATGCATGCTACTAGTTCTAGTCAGTACTGTGTATATTATGAGTTGCCCATTTTGTGTTATTGTGTTTATATTCTTGACAACTGCAACAGCGGACATTCGGTGTATATTTGACATCACGTACATAGATCAGGAGTTCTGATTCCGGTTTAATTCAGATTTGTGTGTGTGTGAGATCCTTGTTTCGTAACTCTGTCTTTCTGTGTCCCTCCAGTACGGGGTAGACATCATGGCGCGTGACGCCCACGGCAACACAGCGCTGGCGTATGCACGCCAAGCCAACAGTCAGGAGTGTGTGGATGTGTTGCTGCAGTACGGCTGCCCTGATGAGCGCTACCCACTCATGGCCACGCCCAACCTCTCACGCAGAAACAACAACCGCAACAACAGCTGCAGCAGCACGGGCAGCACGGCCCTTATCTGACACACACACACACACACACCATACTCAGAAATAAACTCTCACATACATGGCCATTTACATACATACACACACACACTCACCCTTACACTAACACAGCACACAGCTCTTCCTCCTCTTTGCTAAACACAGATTTAGAATCATGAGAGAAGTACATACTACACTTACGAGAACAACTGACCATGATGATGAAGATAAAACACTAACAGAACCACTGAGTTTGCACTCGCACTGCCTCGCACCACCACTAGCTTGTCTTGAGGGAGTTGCTCCTCCCATTCTATCTGCCTAGCCACTCATACAGTAACTCCTATGTCAGGTGACCTGTGTTGGGAGAACGCACCGTCCCTGGGCTTCTGGCTGTTGGCAGCAACGCGACGGCCCAATCAATTGTCCGAACCTGCTGCTGCCTCCGTCCATAAGTGCTGCAAGATTCGTGAGTGGAGATGAAGAAGGTGAGGCCAAACCAGGAGCTCAGTGAATGGCAGGCGACACGTCTATTTAGACTTCTCATAGCAATGTCCTCCTTCTGTGCGGCTTCTCATGTGACTGAAATGGACAGGAAGTGACGCTGGATCAGTCCCAGAGATCCTAGAGAACTTCAGCAGTGCTTTCGTGCTTGGTGCATTCGAATGCACATGTTCCGTGTCCTTACCTACTTTTGCCCTCTGCCACCCTTTCAGCCAAATGTTTGGTAAAATTGTGTGAATTTCTGCCCTTTGTACAATTTCTTTTCTTCTTTTATAAGTAATGTGAAAAGACAATGCTTCAAAGACCTTTTCAGAAAACATCCAGATATCACAAGGGTGATAAAACATGAAGAGGCTTCTTCTAAACCTTTTTTTTTGTTAATTTTTGATTGTGACTGAGTTGTATAGAGTTCATCGGGCATTTGTGGACCACATGAAAATATAACCTGTCCATGTGAATGGATCCCACTAGCTTTGTGCTCATAACCTTTATTATTCCATAGTCTGTTTCACAGAACTAAAGGGAATTTCCTACCTGATTTCATTTTTTTCCCCTCCTTGGCTGCTAGCCAACTGCATGCTTCTGTTTCCACTGCAAACGATCAGGTCTTACTTAGCTGATGAGTCACGTGATGAATGACACTCGAGTGACGAGCTTCTGACTCCGGTCTCTGAACTGTTCCTCACAATCGACCATGTGTGTGTGTGTGCCTGAGGGCGAGAGATGGCAAAGAGTCTTTCTTATTCACGTTAGCCATATTGATAATATTGATCAATTCCGACGTGTTTCTAAATGAAACAGCATGCAGAGTGGAGCAGGCTCTGACCTCGCAGGCTCATCGATATCAAATGCCCTGCGTCTGCATTTTCCCATGCTTTATGATGGAAACATTAGTGAGGGGAGAGTCGGCAGCCTCATTTACCTGTTCTTACTCAATATTAGGTGCTCAGGAGATGCAAGAGAACTCTCCTCTATATGCTACAGACTTATTAATGCCAGAGACCCTTGCGTGTGCGTGTGTGTGTGTATGTGTGTGTGCTCGTGCATCAAAATGTCCATTCATTCCTTACCCACTCGTTACTTTCTGAGGCCTTGGAGTGCAGAGCCCTGTTCGGCTCAGTGAAGAGATGGCTCGTCTTTTCCCGCGCTGTATCCTTTCCATCGTTGTGACTCTATCACTTTGTCTTTTATAGAAACTCTCTGGTGGAAAACTTGGTGTAAATGAAGAGAAAAAGGCTTTTTAATGCTCTTGCCTGATTTTTTTTGGGCTTGATGCCAGGCTATGTCAAATGCTTATGCAAGTGTGTGTGTGTGTGTGTGTGTGTGTGTGTGTGTGTGTGTGTGTGTGTGTGTGTGTGTGTGTTTTTACTAGTACTCTCTAATCTCTTTCTCTTTCCTGAGTGATGTCTTTCCTTTCTGTCTCCAGTCTGGTGTTTGTGCTGTACAAGCTTGAGCCCTGACTGACCTGTATTTAAGCAATACAAAGCCAGATGAAAGCCAGGCAACTATCTGAAGTAATAATTTTCCACACCAGTATTGGCTGCTGTGTGGCTCTGAGAAATGTAAGACTCTGTTTCAGGTCATATGTCATTACAGAAGTTGTGTTCACAAACATGACACCAGAAAGCATTAGGGTTCGCCATCGAGTGGGTAACACGAGTCTTTAGTCTGCAACACTAAACAAGCAGAAAGATGTTTGACCTGCCAGGGCTGCTTTATGGGTTTCAGGACCCTGTAGGGACGAGGCGTCGTATCAGAAACCTCCGTGTCTCGTCTGAAGGGCACTCTGGACAGAGCCGTGGGTCAAAGAGAGTGTACAGAGTTTATTGATAGAGCTAAGATGTAAAGCGTTTGTATATAATAGACCTGTAGAGGTCTCAGTACCATACACAGTTAGTTATTTATGACACAGTGCTTTAAAGCATACACACACACACACACACACACACACTGATCCTAATAACCAACCCACACTATCGTTCCCACTTCGTGTCCTTTCTGTGAAAGCCTGACTTTTTGGTTTCTGACCCTTTTTGCATGCATGAATGTAAATTTCCTCATAAATGACTGACAGGTGATATTTTACCCTGATCATTTTTCTGATATTCATCACCTTAATTTACCTTTTTGTTGCTCTTTTATCTTTGGGAAGGTAACATTCAAATAGTGGTCTATTTCTCTCATCATGTGTCCGTATGTAACTGAACTGGGAAAGAATGGAGTCGTCACACCACCACCCACTCAACCAACAGCATAAGAGCAACCAAAGCAGACTCTGCTCCGTCTCCGAGCGGAATGAGCAATCGCGGGTTTCTATGTCCGTTTGAAGCTGCTTACATGCATCCGTGATTTTAGCCCAGTATCTGCTTGCCGTGTAGCTGTCACTTTCTGTACATAGCTGTAAAAAATTGTGAAACATCATGTTTTCGCTTTGGTGTTGTCGTTTTTTTTTTAATTGTTTTTGTTACCTCATTTTGTCGACAGTATCCTTGATGCGTCCAAACCCGAGAGACCGAATTATTTATGAGCGAATATGCTAATCTAAAAGGGGAGGGGCTCTCACACTACTTTTCTTTTTGTATTTGTTTTTCTTTTACAGACCATTGGCATCACAATTACGTCATTACGATTGATTGTCTTTGTTGTATACCTAATTATTATTATTATATTGAGTTTGTGTCAGCTGTACAGTTCCGTGTTGAAAAATTATACCTGATGCAGAGTCTTATACTGTAATGTGTCTCCTTTCAATAAAGAAAATTACTTCGTAATATAATGCCATGTCCCGGTCAGTGAACTTTAACCTGAGATGTTATTAAAAATGATTTATTGTTTTTTGTTTTTTTTTGGAAACAGTAGATCCTGATGCTTCAAGTGGCCAAAAACTGTTGCGTATCATTTAAAGTTAGAACTCACTTCATGTGAACACACCTAACACAGCTTCCTGACCGCCTGTCTGTCATCTGTGGGCCATTAAATCATGTCCATATCTAAGAGGATCTAAGAGACTGCAAACTTCCTCCAAATACTGTATTAATTTTACAAATCTAAAGGATTCGCTATTCTCTATTCATTTATGTTGATTCAGTTTTTAGTAGTTTGTTCAATTTTTATTCACTGCTAAATTCAAAATATCTCTTCCCCCTTTTGTGTACTAACCCTGCCTTGGCGTCTGCCTGCAGACATGCATGCATTTAGTCTTCCTAAACCTGTCTAAAACCTCGCTAGCAGTGTGCAGTTTGTGAGCAGGTCACCAGCTGTCAGACTGTGCTGTTCCTGCGACCTTACAGCATTCAGCCAAACACATAAATCTCACTGAGTTAATAAATAATAATAATTATTTCCCCACTGATATTAGAGTGAAGAGCGATGATGAAGCACGTGTATAAATCTTCTGACTTTTACCTGAGGACACGAGACCGAGACTAATGTGTATGATGCTGACAATCAAACTCAAAATCAAAACTCACTTCCCACTGGGAACCTATAATCCTTGCAAATTTGGATGTAATGTAATGTTTGTATAAAGCATCTTTCAGTTGGAATTAAATCTTTAAATGTGATTTTTTTTTTTTGTTTTTGTTTGAATGTCGAATTATGACCATGAAGGCTTTTCCCAGAACACCATATATATATGTATATATATATATATATATATACAATCAAGGGGAAGGTGGACGAGACAGTGGTGAGAGCGGCCATGCTGTATGGTTTAGAGTCAGTGTCACTGAGGAAGAGGCAGGAGTCAGAGCTAGAGGTAGCAGAGCTGAAGATGT
>CM074946.1:24414874-24426952 GCA_037577455.1 Pangasius macronema
CTAATTAACACGATGCCTACACTGAAATCTAACCCTAATCATAACCCTAATCAGTAAGTGGCTGTTTTAGTTTTTTTTCCTTTTCTTTCTTTCTTTTTTTATTTTCTTTTGAAAATGAAGTTTTTATTGGTTTTCTTCATACATAACAGACCAGTACAAAAATCCAACAAAACATAAATAGATAAAAAAAAAAAAAGGGGGGGGTATTTAATAATAATAATAATAATAAGAATAATAATAGTGTTACTTGATTAATAAATAACCAAACAAAGATATCACTGTAATGCATAACAGGGTCATTATGTCGCAATCTAAACGTGGATGTCCTTCTATGAAGCAACAATTTGAATAAAATTCTCCCACATGTCAACATCTTTTTTTATTTTCAATAAAAAGCAAACACACCCTGTCTGATATTCCTGTCATGGGGACATTTTAACCCCATATCTTTATCAAGATATAAAACATTCACGCTGTCAGGAAAAAAGGTACTAAACTCTGTCTTTCCTTGTCACTGGGTTGGTACGCTTATTTCTGAGAGCACACACACACACACACACACACACACACACACACACACACACACACACGCAGCAGCAGCAGTGCTTGGCTGAATATATCAAACTGAAACACAATGTCATGCTCGAGAAACTGTATGATTATATGACAAGTAGCCTAAAATCCTTTTTAATGCAAGACAGTGTTGCATAAATGTGAGATATATATTTGTTTTACGTTATCTCCTCGTGGCTACAAATCTACTCCAGATTTACTTAGAATATGAAATATCCTGAAGACAATTCTACTTCAGAAGAAAAGAATGATTGTACTCGTATGTTTCATAGAAAATGAGTCATAGAGTGATTTATGACTCCGAGTCTCCCTAATATTGTTGGTGCATTTGCTTGAATTACACAAAGTCCTAGAAACTCACTTTAGCCAATTTCTGTAAGCTATTTGCGTAAACTAAATCTAAGTTTATAAATAATTACCAGTAAAATATTTTGTTATATATCTTCAGCATAGGTGGATTTTTGTTTTGTATTCATACAAAGCGAATATATTTTAATGTTATACAATTTGGNATTTATTTATTTATTTATTTATTTATTATAATCCCGTTCTGCAATCAGATCATTAAAATCCATGTAGACCTTTTTTGTTCACGGCTCAAATTATTCTTAATCTTTGGGGACCTTTTCTGCACCCACCCTAAAAGCATGACCTCTGCTCTGCCAAGCCCCCCGCGATCCAAATCAAGGACACCCCCTTCCCTGCACAGGGTCACAGGGACACTGTCTCATTAAAGGCAGCCTGAGCCACAACTGCAATGCAGACATTAAATAGCAGTATTTTTCAATTAGCACTGACAAATTCAATCAAAATTCCATAGATTAGAACGAAATGAGGCATGGGTCATTTACAAGGGGATTTAATTGCACAGCCATTAGACAAATAGTACAGCAGTCACTGTCTCATTATCAATCATGTGGAGGCATCAATAGAAAAAGGAGAGAGAATTGGAGGGGGGGTGTGAGGGGATGGGGTGGTGGTGGTGGGGGGGTAGCACTGTCTCTAATATGCTGCCATAGCACCAGCGCTAGAGACCAGTTAATAAATACCCCCCTTTGTACTTATAAATTATCCAGTTTAATTAACAACATGGATTATGATTGGAGTATGATTTAATTAAACCTTTCCTGCATGGTGGTGTGTGGGGTCATCCATTATGTGGAAGTAAGGGAAGCGTTACCGCAGGCTAAATTAAGGAAGGGCCCTAGAGACACTGACTGCCCTTAAGACCTTCAGCACAGGGACAATAAAGTGCAACAGTGGCGATAATGGCTGCAGAATATCTACACTGAAACTAGCACACCTTTATTCACCACGCATGAGCTGTAGTATATCACACGCTGGGACATATGGCACTTGTGCTGAAATGCCCCTGCATTTGGAAGTGGTTTACTCACTGGGCAAACCAATTAAAAGGCTCTTATTGCTGCTGGACGCAGTTTTGCTGGGAAATGGATTCGGAAACGTTGCCTGGAGCATTTGACCATTCAACATTATTTAGTTACCGTGTCTCAGGCTCAACCTTTTCATCAAGACCCAAATGTCAGCTATAATTTATTCGGCACAGTTCGCCTCTCCCAATGAAAACATGACTCGCTGTTTCCTTCACTCCTGATTCAGACATATTAGGAAAGGCCACAGGCACCACCACTTTTCTGCAGTACACACATTTAATCCTCTCCGATTGTTTCAAAGACAGCTATTAAAAACCCCTGGCCTGCTGGCCTTCGATTGTGGATCATTTGATCTAAATGAAATTGATTTATTAACCTTTAAACTGTCCCAGGACGATGTGAGATCAAGCCTGGAGAATTTGTTCCTCCTAAGGTGCAGGAATAAGTACAGGGCTTATTGATCCTCTTCTCCAGTCAAGTGGTGCTCATGATCTCCCATATAAGTCAATATTCACAGAGGCAGTGGAAAGACTGCATGTTCACTCTTACACTGGGTCTGGGGGATAGGTTTATCAGGACTATATTTAACCTGGCCATGCTAAGGCACATGATAGAGTAACTAAGCATATTATACTGTATCAGCTTTAACCAACTGCTGTCTCATCCAATGGTAGACGTTTCAGCTTACCTGAGTGAACTGAATTATTATTTACATGATATACATAAAGAAGTCATGAGCTTTGAGTTACATTTTCAGAAAATCAGAGGATTCAGAAAATCTGGGAGCTGATTTTTTTCCTGTTGTTCTGTCTAGCTTGAGTTTACAACACATACTGTCCCGTGTATGTACTTTGCTTTACTCTTTTTTGTTGTTGTTGCTCTTTTTGCATATTTTTACTCTTTATTGTACAGATCTCATATATTGCTTGGTCCTGGAAACATCCTAACGTATAAACTACTTGTGTACGTGTATGTATGCCTTTATGAAAACATCACATACAGTACCACATGTTGTTCCCATGTGATTATGTGAGTAATATGTGATCACATGTGGAAGTGCATTTTAATATATAATGCCCTCAAACAGCACGTGATGTCATGCAGATAATATGATCAGATCACGTCCTACATATGAAACATGTGAACAGGTTTGTACAAAACCCCTCATGTGTAAGTAAATTAATTACATAAAAGTGAGAACAAGTAACTCCAATGAAAAAGAGCACATGGGAAAAATAAAATCACCTACACTACATGTGAAAGGTCAACATGTGATTTTTTTGGATACATTACATTTAAAATATCTAAAAACCATCTGTAGATTTGACATGTTAGGCTTGTGAGGCTTTTCTCTAAAGGTGGCAATACAGTAAAAATCCACGTGCCTTCACTCCTGCTATAACCCAAACTACCAGGATTTTTATTTAGTGAGCGTGAAGTGGTTTGAGCATATGCTTTAAGGCTACTCTGCCACCCCCTTGATTAGGCCAATTGGTTTTCTGAGGCAGATATTTGTATCACTGGGCGCATTTTCATCACCAGTCATGCTTAGTGAAATAGTTCCTGAGCACTGCAGTAATCATTGCATTCAGTGTTTCATTTGTAACGTGCCACACATTAAACGGTTCACACCATGACATGACGCCATGGCCCAATTCATCTTGCTTTATTAAAGAGAGGAAATGAGGTGAGGCATCAGTGATTCGTGCCCCAAGGGCACGTTTTTAAGACAGATGAACGACGGGGGGCAAACACGGTGCTGGCATAAAATTTGTGTAGAGGAGTTAGTCAGTGGAGCTCTAAACCCACAACATGCCTGAAATGTCTCTGTTGTTTTTCGGTCATTTATTATATTAATACTGTCATTAAATGTAGATTGGCATGATATGCATTAGATGTAACAGTGCAGACGTCCAAAGACAGAATTCACCTAAATAATTACCAAATGTGTCTCTGAATGTGGCATGAAATAGCAGCCCATGTAGTGTACATGATGTCCATCCGGATGCCACTGAGGTTCTGTTTCATTCACAAACTGACTCCCACTTGTGACTTGTGTGTTTTTTGTTTTCTGAAAAGATTAAACCGGTGGTTTGGTGGGACTCTATAACATCAAAACATCACACATTGTCTATAATTTATAGCACATTTTTGGTAGGTGGTATTATTATTATTATTATTATTATTATTATTATTATTATTATTATTTGGATACGTTTCAATCTAGCAGAATTTCATGTTCAGGTAAGTTGGCTATTATAGAGCATATTTGTATTTTTAAAACGGAATGTGTTTTAAATTCATCAGGTGTTCTCCACAAGGCAATTTCAGGACACATGCTTTAACTACAAGGCAGGCTAGGGTTCAAAAAAAGGCTATATATACAAATCATAATTTTTTGAAAGCACCAGTCCACTCCAGAAGCCAAACATACATATAATTCAAACCTTAAATATCCAGATGTTCTTTGCGCACCTAATTAGAGGCTATAGTCATTTTAAAACGCCTAGCAGTCGCTCTGTAACAGACCTCTATCCCAGCACTGCTCAAAACACTTTCTGCACAGAACCCTTCCAGCGTGTGAAGGCAGCGTCTATTTAATAAACACAATCCAATGATTCAAATATTACACAAATGTGTACCGCATTATTTGTTCATTGGAACCATGGAGCGTTTAATTCCTGACCTTTCCACTCACAGACCCCAAATCCTATGAACCCCATCTTTATTCATTTTGACAACTGTGCTTCGTGATTCAAGTTCACAATATTTATATGTATTTTTAGGTTTAAATTAAATTAAGTCATTTAAGCTCATAATTATTATATCTTCATAATAACTACAACAAGTATAACATAGAGGTTTCACAGAGGTTGATGGTGATCTCATACTGTAATCTCTTTTAAAAAAACAGAACTGAACAGAACAACAACAAAACAGATTCCACAGTTAAGCTTTATGTTCCCTACTGTGGCTCTACAATATGTTCTGAAAAAACAGAAAAAAAATCTACTGCTCCTTGGTTGCATTGGTTACTACTGGTTTCTACTGAATTTCCACCACTGCACCACTCAAATCCAGGGCTAGGTTTTGGTTACTGTCCATCATGTCTCGCTCTGATCATATTTTGGACCTAATGTGACAGAAGTAAAGACATTTTAGCACGAGACAATCATGGGTTTAGAAGTCCAGACTATCAATATCAAGTCTGTCCTCATTGCGGTCTCACACATGGTGGCCATATTAGATTTGACGCAAATTCACCCCAGGCTGCTCACACACGTCTCAAAAGACGATTATTTAATAATTACATGCTTAATTACTGGTACAGGCGAGAGGCCCAAAATAGAGTGGAAGTCTTATGATACTAAAATTGGGTTCGTTCCTTGTTCATTGCCCTGGTTTCCTCTGTGGAAACATCATGCTAACTGCTTTGTTAGCCCAGATATTTATTCTATCAAATCTACTTCGGTACTCAAGAAATGTTACTGCATTAGCTATTATTTTAAAAATGAAAAAAGAAAAAAAAAATCAGATCAAAGTGGCATAGGCTGGTATAATCATGTAGACCTAGCCGTATTAGAAATTCCAAGATGTGTTTTTTTGCTGGGTGTAATTTCGAAGACTTTGACACACCACTTATGGAGCCATTATAGATAACAGAGCAACCTGAACTCTACCACTTAGTTCAGCCTCATCATGTTGCATCAGAGGTGATAATGAAGAATGAAAAACACCAGGTCAATTATGACTAGCTTGTCAACACAAAGACTTAAAGAGTGAGAGAGACAGGTGAAGAGGTAGACAGAGAATCAAAGGAGAGCGAAACAGACGAGTGGGAATGATGAGTGAGAGCGTGTCAGCAGCAGGGTTAATCCTGAAGACGCGGACATTTGATTAAGTGTTGTGTGTCTCGGCTTTGCAGTGGATTCAACATTATTACGGTGAGAGGGCGACAGTATGCTCAGCCTTCCTGAGGCCTAATGAGTTCTGTCTTCTCATTCTTCATACACTAATTAGTCCTACATGGGCCCAATACACACTGCCTGCTCACCACAGCCACGCTCACAGAGTGAGCAAATGCCTACACAGAACTGTGGCTGTGGCAAAGCTTTTATTTTAGCTCTGTGATGAGATGTGTAATGTGTCAGGAACAATAGGCTTTGTGCTGGTCTAGCGCTTTCACTTCTGTAATGTCAAACTATTCTTCAGAGAGTTTAGGAGATCCCTTGTCAATAGCAGTTCCATTGCATTCTGTATTGTTAGTCAAGTGATGAATCTTCCTAATGATGTCCTGTCATCTTTTACTTTCTACTTGATCCTGTTCATGCTGGCTCAGAGTACAAAATACAAAAAAGTAGTTCCTCACTGGTTCTTTGGATAGTTAACCGTTCATGGTTTCTAAATGGGATCTTCTTGGAACTTTGTCTAAGAAAAAACCCAGTGTCATAGGGCGGTACAGAGAAACTTTAACAGCTGTCCTAAGAGTGTATGATACAAGGTCATATGCATGTTTTTATGTGTGTATGAAGTTGGGCTCAGAACTATGATGCTAGTTTACCCAGGTAGAATAATAATAATAAAAAAGGTTCATAAAATACCATTCAAATTCAAACAAACAGTAGACTTTTTCTGCAGCAGTATGGTTCAGAACAGGACATTCCTGTGACATTTCTTTCTATTCATTTGTCAGATGCTTTTATCCAAAGCAATCCTTTCATTTGTGAAAGGATACAATGCTAGTACAGGGCTGAGCAGCTAAGCGTCTTGCTCAAGGGCACAATTTGAGTTCATAATTTGTCATAGCTCAGAACCCTAACCACTGTGGTATCACAGTCCCTAGGAACCCTCTGTATGAATTAGGTGACCTTGAACAGTTTAAGAGTGCAATGACAACAGTTGAGATTTCTAAGGAAATATAGAAATACTACCAGGCGTACTTTATTACTCTAAACATATACTAAAGGTAGGTAGGTAGGTGGCTGGGTGGCACAGTGGGTAACTTTTCTGCCTTCACAGCTCCAGGGTCCCTAGTTTGGTCCTGAGCAGGTTATGGTCTGTTTGGAGTTTTGCATGTTCTCCTTGTGTCTGTGTGGGTTTTCTCCAGGTTCTCTGGTTTCCATTAGGTGGATAGGCTTTGCTTAATGGCCTGAAGGTGCGACTGAGTGTGTGAATGTGTTTGTGTATGACTTTGGTGGAACCTCAAGTAAAAGCCTACAACTGAGGGATTGTCTATCAAAAATGTCTCTAGGTAGAACCTTTCGTCTAGAAAATAATTCAAAAGACAACATAACTAATGTATACAAATTTATACAAAGCACTAAACCATCAGCCTGTCTCTTTCATCTCATTTTACTCTAATGATGAGGGCTTGTCCTGCTAGGACTCCTGGGTTGGACTGGCTAGAGAGGAACCCATGCTAAAATAAGAGCTATGTGGATAATCACTCGCACTTCTGGTTTTCAGGGGCCATAAAATGTGCTCACTGAGGTTGTCCCTCCCCAGCCCTAAAAGTCTGTGATTTCCCAGATTCCCCTGCTGGAGTGGCTGACCTGGGCAGAGTGGCCGGTAATTAGGTAGTGGGGCAGTGGTGTAATTGAGAAGGAGCACACCTGGCCTTTAATGAACAGCTCACCTGGTTCAAGTGTCCCAGCATGTACACTAACTCTACCTGTCCCCTTCACTCTCACTGTAGGCACTTTTAGGAGCTTTTCAAAGGATCTATAAAGATGTAACAGGTTTGCACTCCTTCCCACATAACTTTTAAGGGCTGGTAATTATTCAGTGCCCACTTCATAAGTAAGCTGCTGTTCATCAACTTGTCCTACCATTGAGTATGATATTTAGTGTACAATATATTGTGCATTTGCAAAGAGGTCCATAATGTCACTGAAACAAGAAATCTATTGACTTTTATACACCCAGTACTGAATTGTTACTGCTGGGTTACTGTCTGTGTGGAGTTTCACATGTTCTCTCTGTATCCATGTGGCTTTCCTCCAGGTTCTCTGGTTTCCTCCAATTTTTTAAAAACATGCTTGTAGGTTTATTGGCTATACTAGATTGCCCCTAGATGTGAATGAATATGTGTACATGGTGCCCTGAGATGGACTGGCATCCATATACCATTCACAGTGTATTCCCACCTTGTGCTCAGTGTTCCCAGGATAGGATCTGGATGATGAGGTGACTGGTGACCTTGTGACTGGTGACTAGTGTATTTTGTACTTTCTGCAACCATCTTACACTTCTTTCTGGTCAGTTGTTTCATGGTACAAAGAATGAGAAGAACCAAAACTTGCAGGTACACGGACATGAAGAATACTGTTGTATAAGTTAGAGATGTGCTGCTTACATGGAGCAGGAGGTCATTCCTAGCATGTGGATTTAACTAACCAGACCCTCCTTCATTCAGATTTACACATTAGACATACAATGAGCAAATGTTCACTGTCTGTATTACCCAAATTTTCTTAGAATAAAATTTTTACAAGAGCTATACCAACATCTAGCTATGTATCATATTGTTGCAATGAATGATCTCTCCCTCTCACTCAATCACTTTCAGTAGCTACCTATCCGAGTCAGGGTCACAGTGGATCCGGAGCCTATCCCTGGAACACTGCACATGAGGCGGGAATGCACTTTTGACAGGACATCAGTGCAGTGAATGATGGAGCTATCAATTTGTTCTTTTTGACACCAACTGATGCACCCTTGATATTTGGGTAGGATTAAGGACACATTTTCAGCACATGGCTTATTGGATTTCAGCTTTGCCCAGTGGAAGATGACATACAGGAAAACACAATAACAAATAGCATGTTTTGAGAAACACTCGGAGTCTTTAAACCCTTGTATCACAGGACTGGATTCTGCTTCACTGGTAAGTACCTTTGAATAAATGAATCAATGTAAACATGATTTTCTTCAAACCTTAATGACCCTAATGACTGTTGTGTTATAAATTTATGCTAAACTTGCTGTTCAGGATGCCTGCAGGATCAAACCCCATGCTGTGCAGTGATATGAGGATTCTTCCTGCTGTGTAGAGGAGTTTGTTAAATACCAGAATCTGATTAATCACACGTAATTTTATGTGCTACAAAACTCAGGCTAATTAACGAATAATTAGCAAATGATAGAGAATTTCTAGAAATCATGCTTATTAGCATAACATTAATTGCTTTGTTTTATAATACCCAGCTGGCTAATTGTTCAGTAATTGGAGCATTCAAAATGACATCTTTGGGAGCTAGAATGTGGCATTGCCCAGAAGAGCGAAGGCCATCAACTGTTATAACTGTTTATGACAGTTGAGCAGTTTGTGTTCGCCACACAAACAGACATCTGATGTGACAGGTCTTGTTCCCAGGGTCCCCCTGCCAAAGCTCACTTTTACGATCTCCATTAAGTGAGAGAAAACATTTTAATTGTCTCATTCTTCACCCTAAGGGTCAGTTTTAGGGTCTGAGGTTTGGTAAGGTCACATGACAGAGGAGTGTGAGGATCTGGATGCATCATCATAAACAGTGGTAACTATCTCCAGGAAGCCCTGAAGCCTTAGAAAATAAACTAACTGAGACATGATGATTAAAAAGTTTCTTGAAGCGATGTTCTTTGTTTTTGCACTACGTCATGCTCTCAACGAAAAGATGCACGTGACTAATCCGATTAGAATAATGTTTAATTAGAAGCACTCCTGAAGGGAAGATGTGTGCAGGGTTATGAAATTACCTATGAGAACAGTAAGCAGTCAAAAGGGGCAGATTAATTAAAAATGAAGCGTTGAACACCGCCATCAAAAGTCATTCTTATGACTGAGTAATGTCAGCAACAGATACGGCCACTGTGCACTGGACTGCATGCTTCATTACGGAAAGATACACAATAGATGGCCTTTATAAGTGAGTGCTTAAGCAGATGTGCTTTAACATTTGAATTAAAAAAGAGGTAAAAAAAAATAATCTCACTTATCATAGCATGATACTTAGCTTCAGGGCTTTCAGGATGAGAACACACACATCCACACACACACACCCTCCTGAATAATTCAATTAGATGTGAGTCGAAGCTGGAAGGAGCACAGAGTCTTGAGTGTGTTTGTCATGCTCTATAAACCCACCTGGCGCAGAGAACGAGGGAAGCGGGTAACACGGAAGGATCAAGAGATGGATAAGAAAAAAGACTGAGAGAGGAGAAGAGGATGAAAGGGTTTAATATGAGAACATTCAAATCTAGGCTGAAACTCCAATAGGAAGAGGAGAAGAGTGGACGAGAATGGGAAGAGGAAGTGGGTCAGCTGCTTGGTGGAACAGACTGGCACATGAACACCGGGCACAGAATGATCCTGTCAGCTGGGCCGAGACGTTGCAGTGCAGTCATGCTGGCACCCACGGGCATGGCGGCCCATTACACAGGCTAATTAGCAACTCCATCGCTGAGGAGCTAAATGAGACTGCTCAGGAGAGACACTGCCACAACACAACACATCTTTAATATAATTCATTTCTCCGTCATTATTTTCAGCTGCCGAGATGTTGCAATGCAAATGTAGTGAAATTAAGAAAATATTCTTTTAATCCATCTTTAGACAATCAAACCCCAAGACCATAATCTAGGGGGTCTTCAGGGGTGCTGGCGATATTATGTGTGCACAATAGCAACAGCATGAGTGTTGAATATTATCAAACGCTACCCACAGACCAGGATAATCATTTATTATCAGGATAGCACCAGCCTGATAAAGGTTCTAATCCGGGACACAGAATGAATTTTTAATCTGTGTCCTAAACTAAAATCGTCTTGTGGACTGTAACTGAATTGGAAATTCAAAATAGAGCAATAAACTCAGGGCCATAAAACTAGCTACTGGCAAAATGTGCTAATGTTAAGCCATTCTTCATTAACAAGCTACAGATTTGACATATACAATCCCACTTAGGTGTGTTTCAATTCCAGGTTGTAACACTACACATGTGGAAAAGGTAAATGGGTGAGTACATATGCAAGACACTGTATGGTAAGAACATCATTTGGGTTTTAATTCTTTAACGAACCGTAGTCTGTTCATCTGTTTTGTGTGTGATATGTTCAATCCTTTTGTGCATTCAGAATGTATCTGTCAGATAAATGAAAACATTAACAATAAGAGAAGTTGTTGTGTTATTTGTCACTCAACTGATTTTTCTGGTCTGGCCAATGTGACACTGGATTTAGCAAACGAAAAGCTCTTTTAATGAGTAGAACGCCAAGTAGTACCAAATAGTACCTAAGTAAGAGTACTTAACTGCATCTTAATGAAAGATTTCAGTGATGTTTTGCATTAGCCAGTGGATTAGTGATCAAATTAAAATATTTATTCATGCCATATTAAGCGACAAGCACAGAGGTAGATGAAATAAACAAGCGTCTGTGTGAAGAATTATGAGAAAGCCTGCTACTGCCCTCCGGTGGCCACGTGAGGAATTGCAGTTTCCCCTCAAAGTTGTTCAGTTTTTGTCTTCAGGTTTTACATGAAAGCATGATATGATAGTACAATATAAATAAATATAAGAATAAAATGTAAAGTTGTTCTAGGAAAGGAGCTGAAGACCTGGAATAAACTGGAACAGTCCTGATACTCTGAACAGAAAATCACTACAGCTCTCAGTGAAACAGCAAAAACATTCACTTCTTTTTCTTCTTCCCCTTTGCCTCTGCTGTCGGTTTTAAGCCCTTTCCAAGTTTCTTCTTTCCTTTTTTCAGCTCTGCCACTTCTTGAAATGCTTTTCTTGCCCGTGCTCGTCTCTTGCCCATTGGAGTCCTGCTGTACCAACTCTGCCAGCATACAACAACACATGGATTATTACATTAATGTAATTCTTTTTAATGCCTATATTAAAATAACTGCCTGTACTGTAATACAATGGTCTGGAGATCTAGGGTTTACATACAGTCTAATGCAATTAGACAAGACAACATTAAATGAGAGTATATACATATATATATATATATATATATATATATATATATATATATATATATATATATATATATAAACACAACAAAAAAAAATATAAAAACAAAAAAAAATAAAAAAAATTAACACACACACATGGTGGGTATGAAA
>CM074946.1:24430341-24444962 GCA_037577455.1 Pangasius macronema
ATGTCCCAATATTTATGGACCTGACTGTATGTCACAACTCTAATATATTAAGATTATTAGAAATTTCAACCTCCAAACCTTTTCTTCTCCTCTTTCTCTCTCTCTCACTGTTTTCCCTGCTGCATATATTATTTCTCCCCTGGCAGAGAGGTGATGAAAGGCCCTGGGGGTCTCCATCACTCTCCCTTGCCGAGTCCTGATCACAGGCCACGAGCCCTCCAGTGTGCGATTATTTTTAAGCCGCTGACTTATCTCTCATTGTTTTAGTGCCATGGAGGCTGTTTATGTAGTAACACAGTGCTATCTGGGACTCTGAGCTGCTGAGCGTTGTTAGGGGTTATAGCGCACCAGGGCTCTAAACACGTGTGCGGGTGTGAAAGATCTTCTGACGGGTTATTAAAAACGGGGGAGAAAGGACAGTGGGAGAGGACAGTGTGATACCAGACACCGGTGTGCTCTCTTCTAATTGCTTGCTCACTGTAGAGAAAGTGACAAAAGAGGCCGGGCTGTGCAATAAGCCACAATAGGGTCAGATACAGTTCAGAAGGGCATGCACTGTATGACATACAACACATACGCACACAAAGCTTTAACAGTAATGCTCCTGAAAAATTCATGGGAGCCACTCTATTTCCCAGGGTGTTCATTAGCGTCCCCTTGGACATTTTTCTACACACAATAGATCCAATCCATCATCTTGTGTCACTCTGAAGTTGTGCCATACAAAACCTCTTTGTGATCTGAAATGAGTATCATTTTGTCCTTACACTTTTGCTTATAGTTCCATATTTGACTTCATATTTACTCCTATTTCCAGGTGCTCCCTGGCTTGAGTAGATTGACTTTTGGCTAGGATTAGAGGAAGCAGAGCATCCTGGGACAGAGTGAGCAGACATGGGAACGCTTACTCACCCAGAGGCAGCACGCCATACAGAGCAATGAGCTGTCTGACGTCTGAGAGGGATGGCATGGGCTCAATGTCTGCCTGCCTCAGGCTCGTACCCAGGTAACTGTATTCCCCTGGAGAGACAGAGATACAATTTACACAAGCAGGATTAAAACAGAAGCACTTGGAGCATATAAAACCATGATGTAAGTAAGTGACTAATATTAAAAGTCTGTTTATGGTACATCACTACAGTATGTGTTCAGAATTTTACAGATATGAGCAATTGCAGTCACCTGGAAAGAGAAAGAGATATATAAAGAGAGACATAGAGAGTGCATTGACTCATTTCTTCCTTATAACATCAAGATTAACAGATAAAGGTGAATCTCTGGCTGTTAGCCCGCATGACATCACGTTGCTGTGGCAACACTGCTTGCTCCACCAAATAGCATCAAAATGGCATATTTTACATGTCAGAACTGATGTGGTTTCTATTTACAGTGCCACACCCAGGCCTGGAAAAGGTTTAAACATGAACTGAAACATTATGAACTTCAATGTAAAGGCACATTTGGCTATGCACTTTCTTTTTACAGCTAGTTAATAAGCCGCCCGAAAGCATCTGAAAATATGTTACAAATACTGTCATGAAAAAAGGTACACAGGCGAGGTTAAGAACGCTGAAAAACTCTATTCATGCATGTGTGTGTGTGTGTGTGTATTACTACTGACAGCACATAATCAAGACCAACTGAGGAAGCAACAAGCTAGAATATCTCTCCTGTTAACTTCTGTTTTTAGTTTGCTGGGCATTGTATTGATGAGCACATGGAAAGTATTGACTCATCTGTCTCACTGAGGAAGAGAAAATACTCTGTCATGCTGGGATACACACGTACGCACACAGATTATGATTCAGCCTGTGGTGGTGACAGTTATAACATCAGATGTTACTGTGAAACCCAGAGCTATTGATCTATCTTACTGGGGCCTGATTTACAGATGCGATAGTTTAGAGAAGTGGGCAAAATGTTAGGATTGAGCAAAAAGGACCTTATGGTATTAAGTACACACTTGGCAAGCTATAGCCATATTGGACTGTCAGTACACACTTCAAAAGGAAGGCAGGTTTGAACCGTTCCCAGAAAACATATATAACGTATATAACATATGAACTGGAAAGAGAGTCATGAGTGTATGTGACTGTTTAATACCGAGGTAATCACATAATTGTACGGTCATCGGCTGAATCAGGATGCCTTCCAGAACGAGCTCCTCGTATATCGATTCAGTGGTCCTACAGAGACAGGGAGGGAGAGAGAGATGGAAAAATGGAAAACAAGAGCAAAGGAGAAATTAAGTAAGAAGTAGATGAATCATTCACACAGCATCTGAAATACTAGCCATTACATCATTACACATCCCACCCATCTAAGACCTCATGCTTGCCACATTTTACTGCATCTGAAGCTATGTCTCGCTCTTCAACGTCACAGTCCTTTTACTGCTAAATCTTCCAGGCTTGGACATTTTTACTGACAGTAACCTGACAGAATTCCAGGTTAGGACTTATAATAAATAGGCTGAGGGCAAATGAGAGGTAACCGAGCTAACGTCCATCCTCCTCTGGGCAGCAGTTTATAAATTATAGCCATGGGTGAAAGGAAGAAAAAAAAAGAAGCACACAGATCATGAGATGAATCAGAGAACCAGGCTTAAACCCTTAATAAGACTTTGTTCTTTACACATGATCTACAACATATACACTGTATGGCCAAAAGTTTGTGGACACCTGACCTTGACACCCATATGTGGTTCTTCCCCAAACTGTTGCCACAAAGTTTGAAGCACACAGTTGTATAGGATGTCTTTGTTTGCTGTAGCATTACAATTTCCCTTGGATTAAGGGGTCCAAACATATTCCAGCATGACAATGCCCCTGTGCACAAAGCGAGCTCCACAAAGACATGTTGTGCCAAGTTTGGAGTGGAAGAACTTGAACGGACTGTACAGAGACCTGATCTCAACCCCACTGAACACCTTTTAGACGAACTGGAATGCTGACTACATCCCAGGCCTCCTCCAGCATCAGTGCCTGACCTCACTAATGCTCTTGTTGCTAAATGGGCAAATCCCCACAAAAAAATCTAGTGGAAAGCCTTCCTAGAAGTATTATAACAGCAAGAGGGGGGCTAAATCTAGATCTAAATCTTCAAGTATGAAGTCTGCAAGTCAAAGACAAAGTTCATACAAATAGGAGGCACGCTATACGTTATTTTTGT
The DNA here is from genome assembly GCA_037577455.1 of Pangasius macronema. Classification (NCBI taxonomy): domain Eukaryota; kingdom Metazoa; phylum Chordata; class Actinopteri; order Siluriformes; family Pangasiidae; genus Pangasius; species Pangasius macronema. The sequence continues at coordinate 24,433,513 of CM074946.1, forward strand.
CTATCATCAGTGGCTCCAGTAGCTGAGCTCCAAAATAAAACCATATTTCTACCATATTTCTGTAGAAACTGGCCTGAATTTCCCAAAAGAAATATGCTTTTATTTATAGAACTGCCTCTCCATATATCCCTCACAGACCACATGCGGTATATCTCTGCTGGGTCTCCAAAAACAAACATTTCATTAATTTAAAAAAAATATTAACCTGTATATTCATTGCACATGTTTTTCATCATTTAAAAAAGTTATTAATCCATCCATTGTTATTAAAAATATCTTTCCAGAAATCCATACAGACATTATAATGAAACGCATATTAAAAGACCCCAGTTTGACTCACAGCAGCACTACATCCTGGCTTCGTAGCAGATTCGAATAGCAGACTAGAAGCTAAACTAGAAGCTAAAGTAAATCTGACCAAATATTATTAGGTGGCTATTGCTGTCAGCTATTGACAACAGTTCCCTGATTTGCAAAAGACATTGCTGTTTTGAAGGATACTTCCATAGCTTACTCAGTCACATCAGACAGAAAGGGTGTCACAGGGTAACTCACTGAGACCATTAGTGACCTTGCCTGATGTAGCTGAGGAACTGTTCTGTACAAGTTCAGGAGTTGAATAAAGTTCTTGATACAGATACAGACGGTGGCATTGCATTACACCCCTATATATACACATACTGTATATGTATATGTATATGTATATGTATATATTGTACATATTAAGTACAAAACTATGGCAACATACCTTCTTGCATATACTACTTTTATTGTTATTTCCAAAAGTTATTTGTCAATCACATGACAAATAACTTTAGTTTCACTGTTAAACACAAAGTCATGCAAAGATTTAATGGATAAAAGTTCTTTAATATGGCTTCTTTTTATTTTATAGAGGGATAAAAGTCTGACAGATTACAGAGGTATGGAAATGCTAGAAAGACATTAGAGAGATTAGAAATGCTCGAGATAATAAAAATGTGCGAGATGTTTAAGTGTAGCAGATTTAAAGTTCACTGTAAGAACAATTTCGAAGCCTGACCACATAAAACACTCGACTCGTTTCAAGTCTCGAAACACCCCACGATCATGCCCTTGAGCGGGCTCTTTATATGCATATAAAATTCATAATGCCTGTAAACAAGTTCACTTTTATTACCAACCTGTCTGCTGTAAGATCTTTCTCTTTCTTCTTCTTCTTCTTCTTTCCACTCTTTTTTGCTTTCTTTTTCTTCTAAATTGAAAAACAGCACATATAAACATGTTAAACTAGGGCAATGGCAGTCAAATATCAATTCATAATAGAGTCAGAGCTTTTGAAGCCTCTATTACAACTTAAATCTGTCAGTGCACTGACTGGAAAATATGCTTGAACCAGGAATACGAATGCATTGTTGCAAACCAATGTTTGCAAAAATGACACGTGACAAAACATCTGGCCCTTGGTGAGCGATGCACTCGTGCAAATGCTTATAAACACAGTTTCCAAGTTTCCCTGATAGGAGCCCATGACATGTTTGTTTATCGCTCTGAATAGTGATGCACTGCCTGAATGTGGTCACTGGAACACGGGAACCCTGGGTCATGAGGAATTTCCCTGGAATATTCACTGAATGTGTGACTCATCGCAGTTTAAACTTGGCAGTGATTTTGGTGCAGCTCACTGCACTACACTGTCCACAGTGTCTGCACTTCAGGGAGGTTAAGAGCATAGCATGTGCTAATAATGTGCTTACTTTTTTATTCAAGAATGAAAATGTGCTAAACAGGTATGACACACAAGCTACAAAACTTAATCTTAAGACATCTGAAATGACAGCAGTTAAGTGTCTGACTATACACTTCTATGATGGTATACTGTAATAAGGAAGTCTGAATTAGGCATATTAAATAGGTTAATATGTACACTTTATATAAGGAATAAGGCATGCTGTTATAGGAAAATAATCAATCACTCAGTGGTGTGATACGACATCTTCAAGTGTTTTATTCCTCACATACCGCAGCAATTTTGCCAACCTTAACATTTTATTTATTAAAGAATGACACATCATACTTTTTATCCATTTATAGTTACTCTGTGTTTTGGAGCAACAGCTGAATTACCGAATAATAAGATGGGATTTATAGTGGTTAAAAACAGGACAGCCACCAAACACGCCCAATGTTAATCGGAGAAAATTGTACTTCGGAACAACTGTGTGCTAAAAGCAAACACCCTAACCTTTTAAATCATTCTAAAATAAAAATATTCGGGCAGTTCCAAAGTTTTGTAATGCTTGCCATGTGGCTACACTGTTTGTCCATTCCAATATGGAACAAAACTATTTTGCACAACGTCAGCCAAGGACTGATTTCTTATAAAGAAGTATGTACTCAGAGTCAGAGGAAGGTCAACACTGAAGCTTAAACCCAAGAACAGAGTGTATATCTCTGAAACAAAGAAATCTCATATGTCATCTTTTAGCTGTTTTCAACAGGCAGAAAAAAGGGAAGGGGGGCATTCTGTGGAGAGTAAGTGAACATGTAATCTCTCACACACTTGAGATATCAACACTGTTTGGCAAGGCTGGGTGTGTTGCCAGTTTGTACCATGCTAGTTGTAAACATTGGTAATTAAGATTTAATCATACAACTCTTAACACATGTCTTCATTTCTTCTAGTGTATGTTTATATTTTTCACTTGGCCCATGTTATCCTTTATTCTTTATACTACCACATATATACCATTATATATACCACAGACCCACTCAGCACAGGATTGTTTTATGAATATAATCCAAATGTTTGGATAACTATTTGAATATGAATAAAAAAGGATGGGGGCACAAATCACTAGCCAAGACACCAGGGACAAACAAATGACGTATCCCGGCTATCAGTTTTTCATTCACAGTTTGGCCTGGGGATAAGCTAGTTCAGTAGGGTGTTGATATAACTGTCACCAGCATCTTTTTTTTTTACATTACACATTCAACAACAGAAGAAAAAACTCTACTCCCTATTGGCTTTCCAAAAAGAAAACTTTTCATATGATATGTTTGTTTAAATGTAACAAACCCCAATTGGTTCCTATACTGTATTTCTCTGTGGCTAAAAGTAGCTCAATTCTTCTGTGCACTACTCTTTTCCGAATCCCGCCACCTGCTGAACGACTCACACACACTCACACACACACCGAGGACATGGTCTGGCTGATTGTAGTATTTCTTTTTCTAGGCATATTAATTATCTTGAATGGATGTAAGGCAATCCAAAGCAGGAAGGGATGTAAAAACAGTGGTTATACTGAGCAAAATACAGGACAGAGCATCACAAAAACAGTTATGAATGCTGTAATGCTCTAAAACACCACACAGCCAGCTCACATTTAAACACATCATTGAGCAAAAATGAAGATCCGAGCCAGACTCAAACAATGTTTTTAAAACCACATCTCTTGGTGAAAGCCAAAGACTGTCTGTCAAGAGTGCAAATATGATGCTTCATCACCACTGACATTATCAGGAAAGGATAACGACCATGGCTACACAAAGTCACTCCTTTCAGAGACTCGAGCGCTTGTTTATTTTTCTGCATAAATACACATAAATAGCCGAATTTAGGATTCACCTCTGACAATCATATTCTGGCTATTTATTGTATTCATACAGCTTTTCATTCCTGAATTATTTTGCACTGACAGAACACCTTAGGTCCAAGTTCACTATTTATAGGTCTATTTAGTTTTGAGTTACTGAGGCTTCAATTAAAGTGACCAGTCAAGCAGGCAAATAAATCTAATAATTAACACGTATAATAATAATGATAATATTGGGTTGTGTTTTCCATCAGTGTGGGGAAAAAAAAGATCTCTCTGGCTATGCATAATGGACCATATTTTAAGTATCACTGCTTTAAACATCTTGTATCTCGTACCTGGCAAAAAATAAATAAATCCTGATTTTAAACATAACATTCAGGATGTATTATGTTGCAGAGACATGTTAAGAGTTACACACTATCTAAATTAATCAAAGTTTGCTTCATCCTGTAAATAAGAGTTTCATTAAACACTGCCATGAGCAGATATGTACTCATGGAGCAGGGTGAAATCTGTGGATTCCTGTGTGTGTCAAAGATGTAATATCCCAAGATGTAATATCTATGCAAAAATACATTCCACATGTGGGCCAGAAAGTGAAAGGCTGATTTGTCTGTCAAAAAAGTTGAGTGTAAAATACCACTGGATCAACACGCCAAGTATGTTGTTGAAATATTTGCTTGTGCAGACATGCCGTAAGTGCTTGTGCAGATGCAAAGTGTTTGGAAGAAGAAACAACAAAATTCACTTCAGGAAATGCTGAAATGCAGTTGGCTTGTATACATATATACAAAACAGACATGCACAACATATGCCATGTACGTATACACATGCTTATGCATGCACACGTATATATAAGCACAGTAATTATAAATCCGGTCCATTCCAAGTCTCAAATGTGAACGCCTTGGCGAGCACGCGTGTTTACTACAGCATACAATTGTTTGGAAAGAAACAACAACTTCAACATCCTGCTTCATATCCACCAACACAACCCACATCTGGCACTGCCTGTAGTGTTCATGTGTGCGTGTGTGTGTGTGTGTGTGTATAGTGTGCACGTGTATGTGCCAAAGGTGGTGGGAAAGCAGTCCTATCAAAACACAAAGTGACAAGGGTAAGACTGGCTATCTGCCTCTGTGTTCTTCTAACATTCCTGGCGATCAGTGCGAGACCCACAACTGGCTCTCATCACTGTAACAGGAATAAGCCCGTCAAAATCTGTCTGCATTCACACTGCAGGCTGTGTGGCGAAGAACTGCAGATGAAACCGAGCAAAGAACATGAAACACACCAGTTCCTATCAGGTGCTGAGTAACATCAAGGAGCTGAGGTCTGCACACTTTCAGTACATTATGCAAACTACAAAGAGTTTTTTTTTTTTAAACATAGCCCTTATCTCACATTAATCCAAGTGAGAGCAATGCACTCTGGTCCTTTCCTTCACCTTTTTATTAGACTTTTTCCCTTTTTTCTTCTTGTTGCCCTTGTCCCGGTCCACTACCAATTTCAGATTCTTCAGTTCCTGTCTCATCAGCTCATCTACCTGTGGAAAAACAAGCGTCACTTCATATTCACTAAATATGATCTGTTTTCTGGTATGTCATAAAAAAAATTATAATCCATACAGCAGGTTCCAAAAGTCTGAGTCCACTAGCAAGAGCTAGTTTTATATATTGTTTTATAAATAGTTTTAACATACAGAAATTCATACCAAATTTTATTCAGGTGATATTTATTTTTTTTCCATTATACTACCAGGCTGTTGGTCAGAAAGTGTGACTCAGAAAGTGCTTCCCTCTGCATACCTTTATATTAATTCACTCGTTCTAATAAATCTTACACAGGGACATGTATGATGAACGCTCCACATGAACTGATTTTAAAAAACAGTGTCAGAGGTAAAGCTGTAAAGCTGTAATTTCTCCTCGACAGGAAGATCTAGAGAAGGAGGACTTTGCGATTTGCAGACATTTTGTTTTCTGACACAGGGAAGTCTTCAGGAGATTGCAGTTTCTCTGTAACAAAACACGCTGCATTTTTTGTCTTAGTAATTTTTTAGAAAATTATACTTACTTATATATACTTACATACTTCTATAACATTGAAATCTGTGTATTGTAGCCGTACGTCATCAGTGCCAGTTTCCGTCAACTTTTATCACCTGATATTGACTCGGTGACTAATATTAAACCCTGCTTAAAAGCAGCATCTATTCAGCATTATGCAGACAACATAAATGCCATATTTTAGTACTTCAGTGATACACAGATGATATACTATTCAGGCTGAATTTCACCGCATGAGGCCATAACTATTATTGAGATAGACTCTATCATACAATTCAACATCATTCCATTTTATAAATACATACATACATATTACTCTATAAATAAACCTATTTCTAGAAACCTAATATTAGTACTTTATTATTAGTAAATTATTACTAATTTATTACTTACCTCAGTTGTTTTTAAACTCAGTTGTTTCTAAAGTTGAGAAGTTAGATGCAAAAATGAACTCTTTAGCTATTTATACTAATTATCCAATTAAAACTGAAACAGTTCTCGTCTACCTTAAAGCTTGTCTCCACCACATCATTACATAATTTCTGTTTTTAACCACTAAAAGTGAACACACTTTTGGAAATGAAGTATTATAATGTATTATAATGAGGGAACTGCTTACACAAGTGAATTGGTCTGCGAGCTAGGCATATGATTTTTGCGATGAGGATCAGTATGTAGTTTACAGTTTATGCTGTTTGAGGAATTAGTCAACTGTATCATTTTTTTCTAATTTTGTTTTTCTAGTTTTTGTCTAACTGGTTAAATTGTTCATGGTAGTCTGGACTTAGACTTTTGGACTGCATGTAGGTTTTGTATTTTATTTTTAATAAATCTATATGAAGTATAGCTAGAATTTGTGTATAAGGGCATTACACTGAAATAGGGTGTATTATTAAGTTTTAGAAGAAGTGCCTAACTCTTACCTGAACTCTGACCTCGACTTCCACCTCCATTCTCTTCTCCTCTCGCACCAGCTCAGCATCAAAATGCTGGTGGAAGTTCTGGCCCTCGTCTCGGGCCTGCCAAACCTCTGCAACACAACACAAAACACACACACACACACACACACACACAAACAAAAAGACCAAAGAAAATAAGGAAATGCTGCAGAAAACAAAACAAACTACCAGGATGAATGATAAGACCAAACACATTCATAACACAAGCAACTGAACACCATTTAATGAAACAATAAAACACCAAAATAAAGTGTATAAATATAATCAATCATAGCACCACTGGACAGTTCCATTTTTTTTTGTTTTTTTTTTGTGATGATCTTGTTGGAACCCTCTGTTTGAACCTTTAACTTGAGGAAGCACAGGTGCTGCTGCCCGGGTGAGAATGTTGAAGGTGATTGTCCTCAGTGTCGCGCTCTCATGCGCCATATCCTGACAGGAAGTGCATTTCCGCGCACTTCCTCTTCCAGGACAGGACAGTGTGCCAGGCACATATGGGCAGAAACTGACTGACTCACAGTTTCTGAGGACAGCTGATACTTAAGCCTCTTATGGAGCCTCAGATTTCTGACAATTAACGAAGGAATAAAACATTATGGGAAAAATAATCCTGAACCTTAATTATTAGCTATCACTTGTTATCATGCACTGTTAGGTTCAGGAACAGGAATGCAGTCGTGAGTTCTATTTAAAATGTATTGAGTTTTTTCTCTTGTTGTGGTAACTAGATTGATTTCCATCCTTCATTATCAAAGTTTCCTTAACCTGTTCTGTTCTATTCTTTGCAGTAGTTATCCAATTTGCCCAGGAACATTTTTAGGTTTTAGGCCAATGCAATTGCAAATTTATTTAAAGGTACCCAGTATAAATTTACATCTTATCATATTAGCAATGCAAATAATATTTATGGAAAAAGATAGAAGAAGCCCCTTAACATGCTTGGGGATCCTTCTGATGGCAGGTGTGTGTGCAGCTGGGAGTGAAAATATGCAATCAAGGTCATGTGTCACGGATTACAATCATATTTGTTTCGAGTCTAATCTAAATATTTTTATTTCACCTTATCACCTTCAGGCTACAATGACCTGAGCATCATTTCTGCACTTTACGGTATTTTTCCACTGAAGCTTTGACCAATGAATATGATGTTCTTTAAAATCTGATATCACGTCAAAAGCACTTTAAGAGTTTTTCCAAAAATAAACTTGTTTAAGAGACATGGACCCACCTACATGACTGACAACTCTGTCTTATGAGTTGTTTTATCCGATTTAGCAGAGTTGAAGGGCACCATTGAAGCTTGTGCCACTGAAAACTAAAAATAAGCATTAGACTTGAAATGGGATCTCCTGCCAGGGTCAGAGGTCAACCTGTCCTCCACAAGGCCTGCTTTTTAAGGTCACAATTTCCAAACATCCCCAGGCAATCTGATCTATATAATTACCTTAGCGCTTCAGTGGGGCGCATTCACGCAGACCAGCCTGTTTGTTTAAAAAGGACATCCAACTCAGGATACTGAAAACAGACAGCTTTTTGAGGGAGAAAAAGAAAGATTTACTGAACTCAGTCCAAAACTGTGAAGAGATAGAGAGAGGGAGAGGGAGAGCCACAGCTGACGGTGATCCAAAACGTGACACCATCTGTGAATTTCATGCTAGCTGGACATTTGACAAAGCAGTGTTACATTGTGCAATGACTTGGCACATAGAGGACCACACACATATGTGCAAACTGGACATGGAGTGTGTAGAGCTCATCCACCACCTGCCACCTGGGGACAGGCTGAAAGACACTCGAGGGCTGGAGTGTGCTTGGTTTTACCACTCCTGCTCTGATCTACAGTGTCCTGCTGTGCTCATCATTTGGCTTTTCATTAATGTGCCATTAGTATGCCAGTGAGCATGTGGTGAGGTAACTCCTCTCTTTCAGCTCTTCAGGGAAAGATGCACCCTTTTTGTTTTTGAGTCATTCAGTGGTCAGGAAATACGTTTCTGAGTTAGAGATGCTTCCTAAGGTACAGACCCTTCCGGTTTGGGTTTAAAATCAGCGCTAGCATCCAGCCAGAACACCGTGATTCCACTGGGCAGGAAGGGAGTTCTCCATGTTGCAGATCACCCGGAAAGATAAAGGGTGAGACAAAGATGACAGAGGGAAAAGAGATAATGAAAATTTAGTCCACTATTTTGTTTTTAGGAAAATATGTTGCTTCGATGCCAGGAATTTGATTAAATATTGACATAAAGATGTCTTAAATGGTGATGGATCCAGATCTTACATGTAACCCTTGACAGCAGTTGTGTGCGTTCCAGTCTCTCCATGACTGTGTGTGTTTGGCTGCAGCTCTTTTGCTACTTACTGTTTTGTAAAATATTAAACAAGTCAGTAGATGATGGACATTCTCTTAAAATATGATAGACATCTATGTAGAAATGAGAGATAAAGACAGAAACAAGCAACTAAGAGAGAGAGAGAGAGAGAGAGAGAGAGAGAGAGAGAGAGAGAGAGAGAGAGAGACAGACGTTATGGGAAAACTTCCAACAAGCCCAGACAAGTGTCCTCCTTCTCATCGTATGTCCTAATGGCTTCCTTGTCCTCAGTGCCAGCGATCCACAACCAAAGTGTCAGACGGTTTCCCAGTGAACACTGTGTCTCTGTGGGACGAGGCAGCCTCCCGTCTGATGTTGTGTATCTGGGTAAATACAGAGCTCACCTTTCTGCTCCATCACAACTAAACAAACCCGTCGAATAATAACATCCCAATTACTGACAGCTGATAAAACAGAGCTGAGGCTCTAGAGCCGGTGAGTCCTCACAGCCATGCTGCTTAGTTTTAATCACTACTCAGACAGACCAGATGTGCAACTCCACACTAAATACTGCTTTCCTTTCCTTTTTGGACAAATTAATTATCCTGTCTTTTCGGAGATTAACTACAAAAAACAACTGATTAATTATACTCTATGGTGTACTTTGGAAACACATTAAGGCTAGTCCCCAATTAACCTTATGTAAATTACTGGAAAGTAAACTGGAAAGCCCGGCAATAGTTTTTTCCCATTCCGTCTAGACACTTTACAGCTTGAGCAATGTCAATGTCTTATTAGTGTAGAGTCACTGCATCTATTCGACCTCTGATGAAAAACTTGAAGAGGGCAGCAGAGCTAATGAGCATTGAGGATTGCAGTTATAAGTCAGGAGTTGAGAGCTGGAACTCATTGTGGCAATACCGTGATTAACGCTTAGGAGGTGAGCTCAGTAGTCTGCTTTTCATTATAACTCTTAGCTTCATTCTATAAGAATGTACCCCTGTGCTCCTGGGGTTGCGTCAGGTGACATGTGGAGGGAAATTGTAATGGAAACAAATGAAGTGGCTTTGACTGGGCAGATAATTGCTTCCTACAAAACACAGAGCTGCTGCCCAGCTGCTTTTTTTTGACACTCATGTACATGCATGCACATGTACATGCCTAGTCTTTTCCCCTCCAGTACTCGCAGTCACAGGCACACACACCTCTACACACTCTCCTACACCAGAGTGTGCCTCATGGTCGGGGGAGGGGGGCAGCTTATGAAGCTTCCACACCTGTTAATGTTTTTAATTTGATCTTTTTCTGTTAGCGCAATTGTTGTGAGGCAATTAAAGCCAACTAACTTTCTGACTGACTGAGGCCATAAAAGATTTGGAAAAAAATGACACAAAGTACCTAAGTTACAAATGAGAGGAAGATTGAGCATGTTAGTAGCTAGTAGTAAAATAAGTTAACCATTTAATGTTAATGGATAGCTAGCATCATATATTTAATGACTGGTGCAGTAAATAAATCCATAGAGCAGTTAACACATTAAAAAGTAGGCTAGCTAACAAATTTTATGTGCTGTAATGAAACTGTAATGTGTATTGGACATGCTAGGAAAATATATTTTGGTTTTACAATTAAGTTCATTAAACAGATGTCATTTTGGGGGCATGGTAGTGATGGTGGATTGGTTTGAACTCTTAATTAAAGGGTTTCGATTTAAAAGTCCTAAGGAAAAATTAGTCAAGATTCTTTCTCTAGGTAGATACAGTGGTAGCACGAGGCTAGTCAATGACAGTCACCATTCAGGTTGTTCATAGTCTATACATGTTTTCTTGACTGTCTGCAGAGTGTCTATTTTGGACTATCCAAATAAAGTGTTACTGATACAGCCAAGTGTGCTCACCCACAGAGGTTAGGACAGAGGTCTGTACACATTCACATTAACCACCAAAATAAGTAGGAAGCAACTATGGAATCAACCAAGAACGTTTTGATTTCCGTTAGGTGGAAATCACATTGTCACTCAAGGCCTTCTGAAAGGCCACTATACTCCACTCACTGCAAGCCAAAGTACATTTACAATTCTGTAAGCTAATTTTACATGTGCTGAAAGTGTGAGACAAAGCATTCAGAAAGTAGTTCGCTAAGATCCATTATACCACAGCACCCCTGAATGTTCATATTAATGGGCTTGTTCTAATATGTTATTGTTTCTATAGTAACAGGTCCTACACAGCGACTTGCACAGCAGATGCTCCACATAATCTAAGACTAATAATAAATGGATTTAAAATGGGTTGTTGCTTGACAAAGTCATTTTTATAATTGTTGATGTGGTGAGGTTTTTTGTTTGGAAAAGTTTATTCAATATTTATGGAAGAAGTATCGGTTGTAAGCACTCTTGGTATCGGGACTGCTTTCCATTTCCTCCACTTTCTTGGTAAAATACCAGGCTGTGTTTTGTGTGTGTGTGTGTGTGTGTGTGTGTGTGTGTGTGTGTGTGTATGTGTGAGAGAGAGAGAGAGAGAGAGAGAGAGA
>CM074946.1:24445556-24460912 GCA_037577455.1 Pangasius macronema
TAGAGATGAGCTGCAAAAATTCTGGAACCCAGATTAACCTCTACTAAACTGATGGAAAAGCCAAAGTGTGGAGAAAGAAAGGATCTGCTCATGATTCAAAACATACACTGGTACAAAACATACTCATTGGTCAAGCATGGTGGACGTAGTGTCATGGCTTGGGTTTGCATGGCTGCTTCTGTAACATGATGTAACTCATGATGGTAGCAGCAGAATTAATTCAGAAGTCTACAGAAATATTCTGTCTGCCAATTTACAGAGAAATGCATCCAATCTAACTGGGAGGAACTTCATGTAGCAAGACAATGACCCAAACCACACTGCCAACACAACAAAGGACCAACAGTGGAAAAAAAGTGGAAGGTTTTTGACTGGACAAATCAATCACCAAACCCTAAACCAACTGAGCATGCATTTCACCTCCTGAAGAGGAGAATGGAGGGAGAAAAGCCCCAAAACTAACAACAACTGAAAGGAGCTGCTGTACAAGCCTGGAAAAGCATCACAAAAGAAAAATTCAACAGTATGGTGATGTCAGAGGGTCACCAGCAGTCATTGCAAGCAAGGGATATACATCCAAATATTAAATGTTATTTACTTTAAAACTATCTGTTCCTCTACTTTTGATCACGTAAAAATTGGGTTGTCTGACAACAAAGGTCTGATCTATTGTCTCATATTAATTTTTTTATCTCAACCCCAATACTTTTGGAGGGGACTGTAGGTGAGGACAGGAACTAACTTGTCTCTCGGACATTCCACAATTAAATCTGACTGTAAACTGTTAAAATGCATGATATGTCGTCCATTAATTAATTAAACATTGTACTCATTGGCAAATCGCTGTGGTATAAGCAGAATAACACACTCAAGACCGGTTAAAAAGCATGACGTGTTGTTTATTAAGAAATTCTAAATTGAAATTAGTGGCAAATTGCTGTGGTGTAAAAGGAATAAAACAATTCTGGAAGTGCTATTATAGAAAAAGAATGGATTTCGGGGTAGTAATGGTCCTCCGCTTCATCCCATCATGTTTAATTCTTTACACACTGAAGAATGACTAAGAGAGGAGAATTTTGCAGGCGCTGCCATAGTAGATCTAAAGCATTATGGTTACAGAATCTGTTCTAAATTGGGATTTAAGAGACTGTATTAAGTCTCTTGAACTTTTTATTAGTGTTTGGGTGTGGTTGCTGAATGCCAGAGACCATTTTATTTTATGAAGTTTGTGTGTTAAGACTGCATAATTTAAAATATCCACAGTGTGATATATTGGATTTAAATTTGTTTTGCTAGTAATAGCATAGAATGCAACGAATACTTAAAGCAAAAACGCACTGTTTACCACTGATACTCATGCTCGTTTCACCATTCTTATGTGGGATTTCTATTGTATCTAACTGCTGCAATGCCTACCCTACATACACAAACATCCAGCCCTAAATGAAGACGAAGCATCAATGACCACATCAAAAAATGTTTTAACCATTATTACCAGAGCTGTTGAAAGTCCTTACCCTAGCACACTCAGCTATATAAGTGCACGATCTAAATCTACATTAGCTTAGCCAACAGCGATGACAGCGAAAGGGGCAGATGCGGTGCAGCTGTGCAGTGATGTGCCTTATGGCATCGTTTTTCATTTTCAGATTCACAGACACGCATGTGTTCATGCACAACAAGTGTAACCTTAACCACATGAACAGACTAATAAGACTTACTTATAAAGTGAGCCTACGTGATTTTTTTAAACGTTGACTGATTTCAATCTGTGATTCATATGGTTCTTGTGGGGCAAGCTGGTCTACGAGTGTAAATCAGAAAAATGCAAAAACATGTTGTTTCAATTACGTCTGTGTCATAGGTCTGCTGTGTTCAGACCTACAGGTCTACAGGTGAGTGGTGGTGTTAAAGCATGGGAGATGGATTGCAGTTCTGAGGAAGGAAGGGAGGAGAGGAAAGGAAAAGGAGGAGGAGGAGGAGGTGATGGCTGACCCAAAACAGGGCCTCACCCTAACCCTTGTTCTTCTGATAGACAGGCCAGGAGAAGATGGATGAGCTGTTCTACGATAAGAGAGCTTGAACTCAGAACCATTCATATTCTAACAATGATAACGCCTGACAGGCTGAACTCGAGTTATAGATATTTTTGGATTAACATCAATCTTTCTGGGTTGTATGGGCTGTATGCAAAGCCCTGGGATCAGGAACAAAAGGTTTACTTTTCAGAAATGCTACAGTGAAGTATCCAGGAGATGTGAAACTTAGTGGATTTTGACTTGGTTTTGATTAAACTCTAAATTCCCTCTCACTGCTACACCAATTGCTCCCCATTGACACATTCATGTATACACACACTTGCACATGAGATTTGTGGAGGTCCCACTTTCTCTTCTGTCAGCACGGATCATTGGGTTACAGAAGCACGACCTGGGATGTCCACTTCCTGCTATACTCAAACAGAAAGTAGTGCTTCATTACAGAAACACGTTCACGCTGTCAAGGGATTAGGAGGTAGTCATATTGATTTTTCATTCACCGTACCATGGAAAGCCTCTCAAGGACACACACAGATATGGATCTTAGAAGAAGAACCCTGGGGCCCAGGCATTTTAATGAGGCATTTGGCCAGACAGCATGAAGTTTATGCAGCTGATGGATTGTAGATGGATTAGCACGGTACTACAGATTTTTCTAAACCAAAACGTTTGGACAGATCATAACACTTCTCATTACAATTAAACTGTGGAACTGTAGATATTTCATCCACAGTCATTACTGTGCATGATGTATTTCTGTGAATTTTAGACTTAAATATGTTATTATTCCCAGAAGATGTAGCACTTCTGGGTGAGTTTAGTAAACATATGTTTTCTGATAAATGACTGCACTCAGTTTCAGTGTGAGGAGATATAGTCTCCAGTCAGTGTCCAAGTGCTATGCCTAGTATTTACCTCGGAAAGGCAGAAAAGAGAGAGAGAATGAGAGAGTGAGAGAGGCTTTAAGCGTGTGAGAGAAAGCTCTGGACTGCTCCTTTTCCCCATCTTTCCCATATTACCCCTGACACTGATTGACTAATTACAAAAAAGGCAGTGGTTCCTACATTATTCACCCAATGTATTGTATAGTCAATGGCCACTTGATCAAGTAAACCTATAATATGGGGTCACATTGCTGGTACGCAATTTACTGACTGTGGCCCATCTGTTGCTACTTACAATATGTCCACCCCCCCCCCTTTCCCCCCGTTGATCAATGAATAGCTAACCAGTTATTTGGGTGGTGGGCCATTCTCAGCACAATAGTAGCACTGCTATGGAAGTGTGTTTTGCATTGGTATGAGTGTATCAGACATAGCAGTGCTGCTGGTATTTTTGGACACCTTAATATCAGTCAGTCCACCAAGCAAAATTATCCAACTTGCAGGCCTGTGGTGAGGACTGTGCATGGAAAAAATTAGCTATACAGAAACCATGTAGGTGTGTCTAATAAAGTGGCTAGTAAATCTCAGAAACTCTATGACACTGCTGTCCCTATGATAAATCCAGCTAGGTCTGTCTAGCTGCCAAAACACAGACTGAGCTGGTCAAACTGGTAGACCATTTTTGGCAGCTGATAAATTATTTTCCAGCTTTCCTATTACTAAATTGATCAGTAAATGGTTGAAATTTTCTAATTGCCTTATTGCTGTGTGATTTTCAATAAAATAATTTGTATGCTGTGTAGATTTTGTAGCAGTAACCCAGAAACTGTTTCCTTTGTACTGGCTTGGCCAGGTCGGTCTGTGTTTTGGCAGCTGGTAACTGCTCAAACCAAGCTGGATTTTTCAGCGGGATCCCTGAAGCAATTCAACATTCATATAATATCTTGTCACTGTTTGTCTTTTGGTGTTTCTTCTGCTTTTATGGATGAAGTATAGGAATAATATTCACATTTACAAAATTGTACAACAGCAGTTACTAGTCGTGGCCTAATGGTTAGAGAGTCGAACTTGTAACCCAAAGGTGAATGTGAAGGTCGTGGGTTCGAGTCTCAGGTCTGGCAGGGATTGTAGGTGGGGGTAGTGAATGACCAGCGTTCTCTGCCACCCTCAATACCACGACTGAGGTGAGACCCTTGAGCAAGGCACCGGACCGCCAACTGCTCCCTGGGCGCCGCAGCAAAAAAGGCTGCCCACTGCTCCAGGTTTGTGTACACAGTGTGTGTGCACTTGGATGTGTTAAATGCAGAGCACAAATTCTGAGTATGGCTCACCATACTTGGCTACACTTCACTTCACTTATTGTATATGTAGGTAGGTAGACCTGATAAAATAGCCAATGAGTGTAGCTGCAAGGCAGATATTACTAAAAAAGTGGCCATTTTTCTAAAATGAAAACAAGCACAGTACAGTAGAACATTGTGACATTAGCTGAAAACCATATACCCCTTTTCCTTCACTCACCTCTGTATATCTTAGCTCCTTCAACCACAGTTGGCAGAAAGTTACTGGGGCTCATCTTCCATCCCTCCTCCTCCTCCTGCAAAACACACAAGCGTTCTCTGTATTTTGGCCATTTTCATCCATTACCCCATGCGTGGTGTGCTGAAACCTAACTTTAGAAATAGAGAAGGCCTTTGAGAGTTATTGCGGGCATTTTAAGGTGAGTTATGGATACTTCTGCTGAAAGGAGCAGAGATCAAAGCCAGGGTGTGATACTCCAGTGCGCTGTGATACCCAAAGTTGCTGGGTTAATGATGTCGATCACTGGTAGGGGAGCAGGGCATAATGCTGTGAGCGTGATTTACAACTGCTCATGTTTTCCTTCCCCCAGTTGGGGGCCGCACATTAAAACCTAATCATTGTCCCCACACACTCGGACAAATGTTTATTTTGTGGGTTGCACGCAGCCGGATTGTGAAGCGTGTCTCCGCTCAGGAGCAGCGTTGTGTTTTCACAAGGAATAAGGCATCCTGACACTTTGTTTTATGACTGCTCTGGTTTTAAACACATTTCCCCATTATTGGTTAATGGGCCCCAATAGAGACAGAGATTCTGTCTGGAAATATAAAAGAATCTTAAGTGCTCTTTAATACATCCAAATGATGTATAGATGTAGTCATGGCATGAAGCAGGGCATTTCCTTATGGATCTAGCAGGCTTTACTGTAGGAACATAGATTATGGCTAGTGTTCAAACAAAGTACTGGCTCAAGTTTAATGAAATTCAGACAGCTGGTTAAGGGTAGCGAATAATGGCTAAACCCACTCTGTTATGGACAAACTGTTATGTTCTCTGTTGATGCTGTTTTTATTAGACACAGTGGCTCCCATTTGAGCACTGGACTTGGTTATCGGTAATACATTACCACACTTCATTTCTACACAGCCACAGCCTTTAAGAGGCACTAAAAACCAAAGCTAACTTCATGGAGTAACTATGAAAGCTTTGATGAAAATTCCCTCTAATGACCCACTCAACTTTCAGCAGGAAGTGCTGATTTTTGAAGAGGCTCAAATTCGACCTTTCACATCAGTCCGCTGCAGGTATCAGTAGCTCAGTTCCGTAATGAGAATAACAGGTGCTCTTATATTAACCAGAGCCGGAACAAAGGCTCTATTCTATAACTGCAGAGAGCAATCACTTTGAGTGGGTATTTGTAATGCTTGACTGCTTTGCAGTTAGCCACTACCGGTATTAGTACAACAGTCCAGATTCGGTGCTCCAAGAACGAACACTTGTAGATATACTAGGAAGGATTTAGAGCACTTAAAATGTTTAGATTGCATGATAAGTGCCAACTTTAGTGGGAAAAAAAATGTCCAAAATGAAAAAATGAATTTGCAGATGAATGCTTGTCTGCTGCCAGTGGAAGCTGGTCAGATTCTGCATTAGCTAAAATATGTTTATGTGGACCAATGATACTGGAATTTTTGGATCTGTTAGGAGAGAAAATTATAAGATATATAACACAGCTGCGAAACAAAGAACTTAATAAACAGTGTGTATTACAAATATAAGACTGCACATGCTTAAAAAGCACTATCTGAGCCACAAGAAAAGGAGCTGTGACTATGAAAAAAACTGCTGCTCTCTTTGGGTTTAACATGAAACTTGTATTATACACTATGATGAACATGAACTACAATTCTGAGTCATTTCTAAAAATCATACTGTATTTTATTACAGAGATTTTATAACTGGGATTAATATAATGCTTACTAGGTATTTAAAAAATAGATTTCAGTGAGACATGTATTCATTAGTACTGAACAGAAGATAAGTATTACAAAAAGTAAATAAAAGCATAGGAACTGATAGGACCAACACCTTGAATCTGTTGTGTGATGACTCCTGTGCTATGTAAACATGTGATTTAAACACCACTCTCCACTGTACAAAATATTCTCAAACGGAAAAGCAATTAGAAGCACCGAATATGTCCTTGGCCAAAAGGACATGCAGTATTTATTGAGGAAAGAGTTAAGAATGAACAGGGTAACAGGTTATCGGGACAGAGCAGGACACTGGAGACACGCCTTGTTAGAGCCAAAGATATTTCCTGAGACAGCTTCAAGAATAAACATCCTCACCATCCTTTATCATAGCCTCAGGCTAAAGAATTAACATTCTTTCCTTTGAGCCTAGTGTTTTATATGCCTTTAGCTATGCGTGAGAGCACCACATAATATTTTTGTTCCGTTTTGCACACAGCTGGAATTGTACTACTGGAAACGTACGGCAACGATCCATCATACCTAAGCACACTGCGACAGAAGTAACGACTGGAAAGTCACTCCTTTGTTATCACCTAAGTAGCTGCCACTGCGAAGTGTACTGCAAGGTCAATTGTACACTACAGATCCTAATAACGTAATGACACATAAACTGTTCCCACAATAAGTTCACTTCACTTAAATACACATTAACTTTTCAGTGTGAAAAGCAGAAGTAAAAGAGGACTTCAGTTCACTTGAATTCAAATCATTCGAGCCAGTGAGGTTACTAGGGAGACGGAAGAAGACTTTGGGAAAAACATTCTAAAAAGGGGAAAAGTAAATGCTTTCCCATTGAGCATGTGAATGCCAGCTGTGTGATTTGGCCTTCGAGATTCTTGACCGCTCAATTTGTCATGACCACTAAAGACATTCAACATTAATACATGCTCCAAATCAGCAGCATCTACCTCTTAGATATGGATCCATAATCAGGGCTTCTGGTATATTTCTCCAGCTTGTGTATTCACTTCATGACCTTACCGCTGTATCAGCTTTCCCGCCTTTGCTTTTAGTCTTCCCCTTCTTGTCTTTCTTCTTGTCCTTTACAGCATTTTTGTCTTTCTTCCCCTTCGACTTCTTCTCCTTCTCTTCTTGTTTAGCGGCTAGCTCAGCAGCAACCTGCACAATAAGTAATACACTTAAATGAACTTGTGTTACACCCAGACTGGGAAATGTTAGATTAAATTAACTCAATCAGTAATGTTCTGTGGAGATCTATTAATGCCCCTTAGAAACGAGTATAAATATTTGTGATATTTAAAATTACATAGAAGATCTGAATGGCAATAATGGGTAGCTTTTCGTGTCTTATACTGAGTCCTGTTGTTACGGAGATGGTAATTGTGTGTCCTTGTGTGTGTGTGTGTGTGTGTGTGTGTGTGTGTGTGTGTGTGTGTGNTGTGTGTGTGTGTGAGACCTCCTCCGGTGTCTTCTGAGCAAATATGGAAGCTGATCCTCCATCCTCACTGCTTGGGAAATCAGGAAACTTTCCGGTGGCATCTCTGCAGCACAAAACAGAGATTACTTTTTAATGTGTTATCTAGTTAAGAAGCAGTACGCAAAAACATTTACCATAAAGCGAGGCATTCATCAGCACTGACAGAGGATTTTTTGGTTCCTGTTTTCTATCCATTTCATTAAAACCATCTGAGAAAATGCTCGTTTATTATGTACACGATAAACTCTAACCTCTAAGTGGCCATGCTAATTACAAAAATAAGAAAGGCCTCTTCTAATTAGCCTCCATTAAATCGTAGAACTCCCAGGAAATCCCAGGAAAAAGAAATCCCAGAGCTCAGTCTAAGTAATGCAATTAACCCCAATTTTTTTATTATTATTATTTTTTTTTAAATCTTGGGCCCCTTTTCAAAAAGCCAGACATACTCAAAAGACAGCAAAGATTTTTGTCTCAGCGAAAATGCCCATGTTCAATTTCAACATCATATGCAATAACCTGCAACTGGTCATTTTAATGACTCTTTCCCATTTGTAAAGAGAGGTCTCCTCTGTTTAGCCTCCCATTATGAAAAAAAAATCAATCTCCAAGCCTGTAATAAAATTAACCGAAAGATTTTTCAGAATGAAAAATACTGGTTTCCTTTCTTCACTTTCTAGTCAATCAATAAAATATCTCAGAAGAGCTAGGGACAAGGGCGAATCAGTCATATTGGAGCTGTAAACCTCTCACATGATGAGGTTACATTAACCAGATCTAACTGTGGTTCTCAGGGGATCTCCGTCAGGTCTAGACCAGCAGGCTAAAACTGTCAGTCTCAGCTCTCACTTCTGCTTAAATTCATCAGAAGCAGACTGGCCACAGCTCACGTCACGTACTGAGAGCAGGGTCACAGCTGGAGGACATATAAATAAGCTCTACTGGATTTGCTCTGCAGTGTCTGGATCAATAACTGGATTCATTTTACCAAAAGTAAAATGATCACAATCTATTTGTGGTTTATTGATTTGATTCATGGAAGGTCTTTCAAGCAATACGAGAACAACATGTTTAATTAAATGTACAGTACCAGATAGCTACAACTTGAGCATGAACTATACTGGTACAGTTAAATTGAAAGTGAAATTGTACATACCAGATATAACAGAATACTGACGAATGAATATACAGCTCATTCAGAAAGTATTCCAAATTCTTCATTTTTTCCCCTTTGTTACATTACTGCTTTGCTTTAAAATGGCTCTTTTTCTCAGCAGTGTACTCAACAGGTTTGACAAATTTATTAGGAATAAAAAACTATTTACACAAGTATTCAAACCCTTTACTCATTAATTTGTTAAATGACCTCAGCCTTAAGTATTCATATGAGCATGATGCTGCAATCATGGCATACCTGTATTTGGGGATCTTTCCCCATTCCTTTTTGCAGAACTACTTCAAGTTTGTCCAAGTTCAAACCCGAGACCGACCCCGTAAGCCGGTGAAGACGTAATAGAACCGACACACAAAGTCCAGTGACAGATGTTTGAAGGTAAACCCTCACCCCATTCTCAGGTCCTGAGTGCTCTTGAACAGGATTTCCTCAGTAATGTATCTGGCATTTGATCTGTTTATCTTTCCCTCTGACAAGCTTCCCAGGTCCTGCTGCTGAAAAGCATTCCCACAGCATGAGGCTACCACCACCGTACTATAGTGTAGGTATGGAATTATCCAGGTGACAGGCAGTGCCTGACATCCTACCTAAGACATGTAAAACTTATCACTCAAGCCAAAGTGTTCAACCTTGGCTTCATCAAACAATGGAATCCTGTTTCTCCTCTAAGTGCCCTTTTGACAAACTCCAGTTGAGCAGTCATGTGCCTTGACTAACGTCTGGCTGCTCTATCTTAAAGGTCTAAGTAGAGTAGTAGAGTGCTGCAGAGATGATTGTCGTTCTGAAAGGTTCTCCCATCTCCTTAAAGGACCCACCATACAGCTCTTCTCCCTGTTTGCTCAGTTTGCCTGGATGACTAGCTATAGGAAGCATCAGGGACCTTCAAGGCTGTAGAAAAATCTCAGTATGTGCCTTTCCAAATCATGTCCAATCAACTGAATGTACCACAGGTGAACTTTAATCAAGTTGGAGAAACATTTCAAGGATGATAAATAGAAATGGGATGTACCTGATCTCAATTTTGAGCAAGACATGGTCTGAGGGTCTGAATATGTATCCAAATGTGATATTTCTGAATACTTTCTGAATGCACTGTACAGTAAGTTTACTGGTTCTCTGGCTTGTTAACCATGTTAACCATTTCCGAGCAGTTATGGCTGAAAATGAGCTTGAGTACAGATACGAATGAACAGCTATTGGCCTTGCATGTGTATCTGCATAAACTGTTCAGAGAAAAATGCCAAAAACACAACTTAAAAAATGTTCAAGAGCTCCTACAGACTGATAAGGAACATCTCCATGCCAAATATTTCTGACGCTCTTATCACCACAGCATAAATATATTATACCACAGTGCTGCACAATGTTTGACTCTGACTGGTCAGAAAGTGTTGACTAGTTTTCTATAGCAGCCGCTCTTGTTTCAATAGTAACGGCTGATTCACAGGGACTTGTACGGTTGAAGTTCCACATAATTTAATCTAATAATAAATGTATGAATAATGTATTGATATTTAAAGAAAAGCACATAATCAGAAGGAGTCTCCAGTGTCAGCGCTCTGTAGCAGTCAGAGGTAAAGCTGTAATTTTTTCCTCCAGGACAGAGGGGACTGCACTTTCCAGTTTCTCAATAATATAACAAGCTGCAATTTTTTTGTCTTACTAACTTCAAGAGAGAGCAACTATATGCTACTATAATGTAAGCGAGGAACTAACTTGTCTTGCTGACTTTCCACAATATGATATGTAACTTAAACGAATAAAAACTATGAAATGTCATTCAGTCTATACTATGAACACTTTGAGGCATGCTGTTATTGGAAAATAATCGACTTTGTTGCACACCCCATTGTGCTTTATTCCTTACATAATGAATTAAAAATTTTATAAACATTATTAGTTATGAATAACATTTTCCAGTAACTCAAATGTTTGACTGTTACTGCTCATAAATGAAGCCAACAGTTGCACTCAGCTATGATTTGCCTCTACCTTGAACACTGATGACAATTCTTCATGCATTAAACTTTTTCCTATTCCACAGGTTGCCACTGGGTTCCTTCAGCCACGTTTTCAGTAATCCTCCATCTGCCAAACAGTTTTACTTCGTCTCCCTTCATCAGCACCTGAAAACCAACACCACGCCAACACGCTTCACCTGACCCAGCGTCACACATACATTGCTTGTATAAGCGCTTCAAGTCCAGAAAGGTCATTGTGCATGGCATGCTCCTAAAGGCCCACAGAGACCAAGCTTCCCTGTGGGGTCCAACGGAGATGACTTATGACCTTAGTCTCTACACTAATGGGCAACAACATTCAGTGGCTGGTCGTAAATCAAGCTGGAATGTGCTAATCAGCTCGGCACAACACTGAATTGCCCACACGAGCTGACCAAGCACAAGCCTTAGCCTAGCATAAAGGCTAAATGAGACTGCCGTCACTATGGATTACATTCCAGCCTCCAAGCAAAAGAAGCGAAGACAAAACAATTGAGGAATGCACAACACAATTGGAGCAAGATAATGCATGGCCCGGGCAGGGACAGAACTCAAATCCCTTGTGAATGAAGAGCACTGGAGCGTGCGAACAAATTAGTGGATTAGCTAAAGGAGACAGGCTAAGAGTGTATGAGACAACAGATTATTAGATATGCACAGCTACAGAACTCCTGAAAGAGGCATTGTTGAGCACTGACAGTTAACAATTGTCTATATATAATTAAAACAATATAAACAATTAAGTACTGAAACCAATATATACGGTAGCATTCTCTTTTTACAATAATGTTTACTTCATGTTTTGTTCACTATTTAGCAATTAGGGGTTTAACAGGATTGATGCACTGATCTAAAAGGCAACAATTGAAATGAATCGAGGCAACAATCATAAATCAATTACATTTAATTATAAATTGACCAATTATAATCATTGTATTATATTATTATATTATATTATCATTGAAAAAAGGTAATAGGTGATGTATAACTAGGCAAGCAAGGTGATTTGCCCATATTTCTGATACTTAAAATAGTCCTTCTCTATATCAGCATCATTCACAAACTAACGTTAGGCCTATCCCAGATTCTGAACAAAGTTGGTCACAGTGATCGGAGACTACTAAGTGGCTACATATCATCAAATATTGAATCACTGCCTTATGAAGAAATTATATCGTACCAGAGTCAGTGGTATCATCAGATATCAAATTGTTGCTGTAAGATACGTAGTTGTATTAGATTGTGTGGAGGTCTGTTGTCTGGGAACAATGGTGCAAAGTATGAATATATCCTGGTTCTTGAAGGTATCCTATTTCTTCACAGGGCACCATGCACACACACACACACACACACACACACACACACACACACACACACACACACACACACTATTTTTTACTATCTTTGTGAGGACCTTCAATTGACATAATTGTTAATGCAGCTAATTAATGATATGTCTACACCTAAATCCAAACCTAACTTTAAACTCAGTAACCAAAAGGAGATACACACCCATACCCCGAGAGGAAATTTAGAATAGCCAGTTCCTCCATGTTTTTTGGTAGGTTGGAGGAAACTGAAGAACCTAGAGGAGATCCACACAGACAGTGAACCCAGGACCATAGAGCTGTGAGGTAGCAACACAACCTGCTGCTCCACAGTTTGCCCAACAATGTAACTGTAACTTACTAAAGACTGTGTGACATGGTGGTACTGTCTGTGCAGGGTTTTGCATTTTTTTTCTCCCTTTGTCCCAGTTCACTGCTTTCCTCCCATTTCCCAAAAACATGACTATGCTAAATTTCCTCTAGGTTGTGCATGATTTCCTGTGATGGACTGGTATCCTTTCCAGGGTATATTCCCACCTCACAACCACTGTTCTCGTAATAGACTCCGGATTCACCACAACCGTAACCAGGATAACATTGTTACTGAAGATGAATCAGTGATTTTTACCAAATAAAACATAAACTGAATGAAGTATTGCTTTGAGTAAAATCATCAGTATATTTGAGCTTACTCTGTATGTGTTACTTGGTCATTTCTAAGCAGTAATTTTACCGGCATTCGAGGAACCATTGGCGTATCTGGTCCTGGAGTGTTTCCTTTATGTCAGGTCCATCTACCAAGCGAACAGACTCCTTGATGGTGGTCAGGGCCTGCTGGTATTCTGCTTCATGCCGCTCCTGCATCTGATGCCTGCTGCTTTCTACATGCTTTGCTCGCTGCTGTGCGGGACTGGGTGTTGGGAGTTGGGGGTCTATCTGGGAATAATGATGTAAACACTGTAAGGCTGCATATCTCACCATATGATTTGGAAATTTCATTAAACAGCTGAAATACAAACTACATTGGCTTGCCATGTCTATTGGTACTTTAAAAGCTTTAAATGGTTTTACTACATATCAGCTCTATTACTGATTCTCAGTAAATGATATAGCCCATCAGAGTGATGCAATTCTTTCCATTGAAAAAGAACTGGACAACTAAAATTTCCTTAGACAAGTGAAAAACAGCTTCAATCTAGCAGAAAAAGGAAATGTTTCTCATAAACAGTACATTGGCAGTGCTTCCTGGTACCAACCATTCCCAGAAAGATCATTTCCTCCAGACGTTCTCTCTTGGTCCTCTTCCTCTGCCAGTAACCCCGCCATGTCTACAGAAGAGCACAGTCACAAAACACACTTCTTAGATTACTAGAGTACCTGATGAGAAAGAGCCAGGGGCTCTGGAGACTGACGCCAACATGACAACAATTTTTTAACAAAAGACCAGTCAGTTAGGTTATTGAGTAACGCTCACCAGCATTCGGTTTTAGTAGAAAGGAATGTAATATGTCATGATTATTGTGTAATCGAATGTGGAGAATTCAGTTTCATGAGGTACAAAATTCTAAGAATGAGAGCAGAGCCATTCTTTGCTGTCTTTAGCATCAAGACATATAATCCCAAGATTTAGTTTCTGGCTCATAGACAGAGGCAAGGAATTTAATTTATCCTGAAGAGTTTCCTGCCTCTGCGTGAGGGCAACGAAGATGCCAACCCAATAATTAAGTCTGGCTGGATAAAAGAGATTACGTCTCCTGGATTTCAGAGCCCAAATAGAAGAGAATGAGAAAGCAAACAGTGTGGAGATTAGGCTTTCTAAAGCCAGTAGATCACTTTGCATATACTAACAGCACTGAAGCAAATACATACAACGCTGACTAAGGTGGCTCAACCCTGAAATATGTAGTAACCACCATGACAGATAAAAGAAAAGCATGGTGTTTTGTTGAAAAAGCTGTTCCGTCACATGTTGCTTTGTAGGCTTCTCACGCAACTGCACAATTGCTTAGACCTCTTCAATCATATCTACTATCTCTTTAAGACTATCTGTTTAACATTATGTTCAGCGTCTGAAGGACACGTGCTTTGAGAAATATGTCAAGGCACCTTAACTCAGATTACCCGATTAGAACAATGAAAAAGCATGCCTAAAATCCAGGAACACTTTCGCTCTCCCTTCTCTCAGGTGCTAATCCTCTCTGGGGTAAACAAAAGAGCCATAAGCACATTATCCTCACACATGAGTTGAGCATGTATATTTCATGTTACGGGAGTGATTGCATGATGATATCCATAATCCCTGGTGAGTAGATATGGTATTGCGGAGCCAGTGAGGAGTAAAGACAGGACAGATGGACATCATGTGAGTTCATGATCAGGTTGAACTACAGTCATGTTCTCTCTCTGGGCCTGAAAGTAGGCCTTGTGTGTAGCTTGATTCACACTTTCATGAGTATTATGATTTTTATGAGTGCACAGGGAACATAATAAAATAGACATTATTTCTGCAGTGAGAGGCCGATTTGCTTAGCCACTATAAATACTCAAAGAAATTATTATTTTACTGATGAACATATATTATTTTGTGTAAAAAGATAAAGTTATGACAGTTATGTTTTTGGAATGGTACCAATAAATGTCTTATCATTGCTTTTAACTCACAGATGCACAGATCTCAACTATTTATAAAGCCCACGGTCATTAGTAAATCAGCACTTATATCTAGCACAAGACACGTTCTTTTCTTAAATGCCATAAATAGTGTAAAACTGTCAGAACATTTTATTGGCCATATATATATACAAACATTCTACCAGGCATTAATCAGGGCCTTATCTAGCACATACTGAGTTACAGATGACAGACTATTGTTTTTTTGATATTTCTTCTTATCTCATCTACCATAAATTACAAACATATGTACTGTTTAATTTTAGGATTTCTGTATTGCTAAATTGTTGAAATTAGAATGGTTAAAGAATATAAGAGAGGTGGGAGCCTAAAGCAAATCACGGGATTATATTAATGCATTCTAATACAATCGTTTCTATCGTAACAGTTTATACAGCGTCTCGTACGGTGGACGCTCCACACAGTCTAAGGCTAATAACATTTAATAACTTTTGAAAAATGTGTTATTATTTAACAAAGGAAAATGTGTA
>CM074946.1:24464053-24481957 GCA_037577455.1 Pangasius macronema
AGAATATAAAGGCTATAGTTTTACTGGGTGTGATAAAGTGTTAATACGCACAGGTTCCTGTTCTATATTAGCCTTTTTATCCAGAATATGAGCCAGCATTTTCTCTCTTTCTTTCAGTGCTTTCATCCTTTCCCTCACAAAATAGCGTGGGATGGGAACCTCCAAGTCCTCCTGTGAAAAGCACAAAAGATTTAATTTAGATCAAAGCTCTGAAAGGGAACTGGCCCAGCCAGTGGAAATCTGCAGAGAATTGCTGGTGTAGGTCATGTGACCCCACTTACCTTTCTGCTAAATTTAAATCCGTTTAAAAGGATTGAGTTTGCAAAGTAGTACTTTCCTAGGACAAAGAGGGAGGTTTTCTGGACAAAGCTGTAAACTAAAAGTATTTTCAATGCAGGATCTAAGTAAGATGGAAGATGTTACACTATAGTCTGCTCTTTAAATTGATCTCAAACATGACCCATATCTAAATCTCTAGAGGGTTACTCTAAAAGCATTAAAATAAATGTATGTAATATAGTCTAGTCTAGTTTTTTTTTTTTTAACTGTGACATCTTTAAATAGCTTTGAGATTTAAGATTTTAATTGAAATAGCATTTAGATTTAGACTGAACAATGTTCATTCAGGAGTTGATATTTCTACAGTGAAACTCATTTAATGTGTGAAGTAAATAGATAAATTCTGTGTAATTCATATGCAAATTTGCTCACGGACTAATTGCAGCTCTAACGTATTATAAACACTCTGTATAGAGAAAATGGTGTTGCAAAAAGTGCAAAAATCTTTTTCTGCACAATATATACACACACTCACAGGTGTCATCTTCAGGTCCTGTAGCACGTCGTCAAAGTAGTGAAACTCAGAGAACTCTAACTCTACCATCTCGTTCTTCAGCTCCACCAGTCTCCCCATGACTCCTTCCAGGACGTGGCGCACCACATGTCTCTTCTGGGGATGAACGATCTGGTCATAGGCTGCCTCCAGACCCCGAAAGATCTGGAGGTAGCGCAGGTAGAAAGTGGCCAGAGTCTGAAAGACCTGAAAACGATCCTTCTGTGGACAGGGCAGTGACGGGGGCATCTCTTCTTGCAGCAGATCCTGCAAGGCCCCATGGGCATCTGCCCACATTCTGCCATAAGACCTGAGCACAAAAGAGCAAAAGCAGACTTTGAAATGCTAACCCACATCAATCTTATCAATCTGCTATTTCAGCTTTTCTCTTTAATTAAAGATTCCATCTTAGTTTACACTAAAACAGATAGATATCTTTTTTAAAAAAATAATTTAACCTCCAGATAATAAGGTTGGCAGAAGAGCAGAAGAGTACAGCATTAGTGCTAGGAATCAAATGCAAATGCAAATATAACTTTACTGACAGACCAAACTTTAAAGTCATCAGATTTTTTTTAGGTGTACGACCAAATATACATGCAATAAAAGAACTACACCTAGACAGTGATTTTCTATATGAACTGAGTTGCCAGTATATTAGTTAATGGATTGGTTACCTAACCAATACCTAATAAACACACTGTAACTGCAAGGTTATTAATAAACTGAAATCCGAGTATGTCGTGGTGTCTCTGGAAATGTGACACACTTTACGGCTCCGCTTGTTTTTTCCTACACCATGCATGCGATGGTCACGGCCTCTTCAAGAGCAGCAGGTTAGAGTTTATTACCTATTAACGTCTCTAACAACACCTCTCTAAATCACTTGCCCTGTGGGATCTTATTGATAGTTCAACTGCAGTGTTAGTACCCTCAGGCTGTATTGTTCCCCATTTAGTCCTGATTATCCAAGAGAACATGACATGGAGTGCTAGCAAAATAAGAGTGTAAGCTAATAATTAAATCGTGCTCCGTGACTATGAAATAAATCCTGATAAGTTACATTTCTTCCATTTCAATCTCTTAAATAGAATACACATCGCTCCAGTACATGCACCCTTTGCCCTCTTTTAACCCTCCTGTGTGTGGGAGTCCCTTTTGTGCATCTCTGAAAGGGTTCAGAGCGAGGGTGAAACTACCTTCTTTTCGTATTCTGATGGGGCCATACATTGGGATCTCAGTGTGGGCAAAACCAGTGTCAAGCGCCATTGGTTGTAGGGGTGACCAAATCAAAGGAGACAAAGTATTGAGTGGGAGTGTGTGGGGGGTTGGGAAGCAGCTGTAGGTGGAGGCTGGGAGGACACTTCTAAAGCAGTGTTTACAATAAAACTGGGAGGGAATTTTTTATTTTTTTTTTACCCTAACTTGCAGGCAACAAAACAGTTGAACAGAATAGCCTACTGCAGCAATGAAAGCAGATATGCTGATGTTGACAGAAGTGCTAGGGATAGAAGGGATATAACTTTTCTGACAGAGCGATCTGCGAGGTGTCGTTCAAGGACCTTCACACTTGCACAGGTGTCTCAATGTGTGTGTTGATGCGTGGTTCAGAATTGGTTCAGCCAAAGGTCTTAGCAGACCATAAGCTTCTTTCAACCCACTATACTCTGGGAAAGGTATTGGAGCCATAATTTGTTATTTGCAATAGGAACTGCAATACAATGTAGCCCCACTCCCCCACAGCTCACTCCTTCTCAGGGTTGCAGAGTGCACTTTAGCTTGCATGCATGTTTCATTTACACAGAAATTTCTTTCTTACATTGTAGGCTATAGTATAGGTTATATTGTATGCATGGATTTTAAGTAATCGATATACATTATATGCAATATTCACGTTATTTTATATAACATTGCACAGGGTTATGCAGTTTGTGCAAGCAATGCATTAATAGGGTAGCATATAGAGAGGTCTAGAAGTTACTTTCATACCTGTGTGACATCCTTCAGTATGATCACTTCACTTTTCCACACGTCTGCGCGCTCCAGTGTCAGAGTCTGTGTGAACAATCTCAATATATGTTTCCACACTGCACTGCGAAACACGCACGAGTTCATGTCAGAAGACGCATGATTTAATGAAAGGAAATATATATGTATAGCAATATATTAAATCATCCACCACGACTAATCAAACTGCTGACTTTCTCCTTCCTCGCGCCCCGGGTAGTTTGCTCGACGCCTCGCGCCGCTGCCATGGCGACGAGATCAAAGTGTGCAGAATGCGAGCGCGCGCTCAGCTGGAGACGCGCTTAGCACAGAATGCGCTCAGCTAAACAGAGCTGTTTGAAAACAGAAGACAATACTCATTAAATGATGTACCACAACGACGCCGTAATCAAAGGGGTTATCTTTTAAGTCTTTTAAGACATTTTTCGGATCATCTTATCTTATCGAGGGATAAAAAATGAAGCGCGAAGTGAAGTTAAAGCGGTAAATCTTCTGTTAGCAAGGCAAGCTGTGCTGTGCGCTCGCGCAGCTCGATTGCTCTTTGTATTCAAATCAGCTGCGAGGTTTCACAGGCTAAAGACCCTGAAATCGTATTCCACATTTTCTCCACGCTGTTTAGTTTTGAGATTATCAAACTCAATTTGTAACATCTGTGTAACTTGTAAATTCGTGTAATCTGCCTATACTTTAAAACACTGCAGCAGGTGTACACTTGTAGTGCACCTTCACAGAAAACACACGTGACTTTCCATGTGAATTTACACGTGCTTCTTAGTCTTAGACACTATACATGCTTTGCACATTTTATTTTCACATGATCCCCCCCCCTCGCCCCCAACGACCACAAGATTAATGTTCACATGTTAATGTTCCCTGTGTAGGACAATTTCTCACATGAATAATTCTTTTTCAATATGTGATCACAGACTGCTCACATACTTGAGTTTACATGTACAATTTCAGGGCATTACATGATGAATTGCACCTTCACTTGTTCCTCACCTTCACACATTGCTCACATAATCACATGGGAAAACACATGATCACATGCTAAAGCATATGTTTTTTTTCTCTCCCTGTAAGGGCAGTCTGGCTGAAACTCATCTAACATTGTTTGTCAAAGTTAGACTTATTCCTGGGGCCTCTGCGTGGAAATATGTTATTGGTTTATTATATGGATTATGGCTATTAAAGACTTTTATGAGTGGTATACGATCTGCCGTGCTTTCCCGCAATGTCGTTTACACCCATTTCACAGCCAGGTCCTCTGAGCACAATATTCATTTAAACCAACTTCAGTGGAAGACCTGAAATATTTAGATCAGACATTTCTACTTTAATGGATAATTCAGAATATAGGACATGGATACAATTGACATCTCCCAACCTTCATTGAAGTCAGGAATGCAAACCTAACTGGGGTCTGATAAATGGCTTAATAACAAGGAAAAAGTTTTTCCTCCCTCAACAATCTTTCATTTTGACATTTTTTGACCATACAGGATCCCTAACAGAAACCAAATGTGCTTCAAACATGTGTTCACCGGCCTGCTGTTCCATTCACTTCCTTAGTCCAAAATGTTCATCCTCATGCTTTTCAATAATGGACAGCAAGGAACAATCTTGTATTAAATAATCTGTGGGAACTGTTATACTGGAAATTCCCTATAGCAGGTCCTGGACGTGTCCACGTGTGCGTTTCCCCTGTTCGGCTGCAGTTTGCTTCAAATACACAGGAAATATGTGTGTATTGTTTGGTCAGGTGTTACTTAATGCCTTGCATTTATTTGTGTACTCAAGGCCTATTGATCCACCTCCTTCCTCATTAAAGAAAATACTGGCACTGGCTGAATGCATTTGGATCCATCCTGATTGCTGAATGAAAAAAATATTTTGGTCAAAGCCCAGTAATTAGGCTTGATTTACAATAGGCCATGAACTCAAGGGAATAAATGGGGCATACTGTGATAACATGTGGAACCTGAAACAGGTTTTGTGTTGTGTCCAGGTGAAAGGTAAAGAAGTATAAAATAGCTTTATTTGTGCTGACATGCATAACTTGTCTGCTTGCTGCTTTCTCGGCTGAAGTTCACGTGGAAAAAGACAGTGTACCTGATCACCTAATCAAGTTTCATTGATTTAGGTTTTCTATTTTGAAACTTCCCTTTTCTGTGTCTACCACACAATATGCTTGGCTCTGAGCCAACCTTAAGTCAATAGACTTGAGGTCAGCTGAACACTTGTTCAGAAGCAACAGGTGAAACCCTCTTGTGCCTATATTAAGCCTGTGAAGCCTATGAGCCATTGCCAAGAGGATATATGGTAAATTAAACTCGGAACAGGAAAAACAACAACTGCGAAAAAAAAAAAAATCACCTCCCACTATTCATAACACATAGTTTAGATTAAAGATTTTTCATACAATAAAACACCTGAATAAACTGAATAAACACCACAAGTGTTTACATGAGTCTAGCTGTGCAAAAATGAACCCACTGAGTTAATTAAATGCTTTAATACATTTACACTTACATTTATGGCATTTGGCAGACGCTCTTATCCAGACCGACTTACAACAGTGCTTTGAATAGTTAAGTAAACACTGTTTTTTAAAGTTCTTTAAACAGTGGGGATCTTTCTGTGTAATAGAGAATAAAGAATAATATGATTGCTAAGGGTTGGAAGAAGGCAAGCTGTTTAATAAACTGTAAAACTATTAAGAAAATGGAGTTTTAGTGTGCAGGGTTACAGAAAGACGTGACTTTTGGAGGGAGATTATAATCCAGATAGAGAATAATTACACCGCTAAGGGTTGGAACAATGAGAGTTAGTTATATAATATAGATAATGTACCAAAAAAAACCCTTTAACCAAGACAATAAACTTAAAAAATAATAATAATAATTTAAAAAAAAAAACATAAATATTTAAAAACTGGTAAAAATATAAAATAAATGGATAAATTGGTTTTAAAAAATGGAAGAAACTTTTGTAGGGTTGTAGGGTTATATAGAGACAAGAAATTTGAGGGGAAAGATGAAGCATATTACAGATAGAGAGAGAATAGTCTGCTAAAGGTTGGAGGAAGGATAGTTTTATATCCAAATACAATAGCATGCATATAGTAAAAAAAACAAACAAAAAACCTAAATAACAAAATGTAAAAAAGGTAAAAACTGTAAATCAAACATGCAAAACTGTAAAAAAAAAAAAAGTTATTTACTGGGATTTACTGTGCAGCCTTACTGGCAGACAATGTTTATTTATTTATTTATTTATTTATTTATTTATTTATTTATTTATTTATTAATGGGGGTGTTAATTAATCATAACCTTAATAAGGACATTTAGACCTATACCCTAAAATAGATAATGCACCAAAATGTGAGAACTTTTAAACCAGAACTACATCCTGCTTTCTTCAGGACCATGCAACATGGGACCCATGAAACACTGAAGGCTGCTGAAACAGGTCATGTGTAAATAACTGTCACTTTCAGCCTGTAAAAAATGAGAAGTAGGACAAGTTTTTCTCCTGCTCTAATCTATTGGTTGTGTCTCACATCTCTTTATGCACTTCTTCTGTGACGTCGAAGTGCTCTTTGAACTGGGCGATGTGTTTATTATTGGCGTGTAGGGAAATCCGACGTGTCGCACGTCCGCTCTCGTTATTGTTTGTTGGACAGAAACTCCGATTTCTACACTTCAGTTCCTGAGTAGTGCGGGTGGGAGGCGTTCCTGCTCTCCTCCGCGTATATTAACCAGCACCAGTAGCGCAGAGCGAGACCATCTCTCTCTCTCTCTCCCTCTCTCTCCCTCTCTCTCTCCCTCCCTCACTCTCTCTCAGTCTCTTCTGTGCTTAAGCCAGACCTGTGACTCGGCAGGATTACGACACGACCAGATCTGCGGAATCCCGGAGATCGATACCAATAACGTAAGGATTGTGCTCTGCTTTTCTTTTCATTCGGTGAATTGAGTTAAACGCTTGTGCTTGCCTCTAACTTGAGACTTTGGCTGGAGAAACTCTGAGATCACACTCATGCATGCGCAGCTGATTTGGACCCAGGGCGGGTATGTGGTGCTGAACTGCCTTTTACCAGTTCAAAGCACATAGCTCACATAGCTACTCTGAGCTACTGAAACGGATTACCTATTCGGATTACCTTGATTTAAGTGCGGAAAAGTGTCAGAAGTAGTGATTTCACTGTCTGAGCAACGACTTTATTAGGAGTGATGCATTTGTAAGCTCTGATGAGCTGTTTATACATTTAAGTTAAAGGTGTAATAGGCTTATAAGCTCTCTTTAAAACAAAAAAAATAAAAATAATCTTTTTAAATGAATGTCCTTGGAGGGGAATTAACTCACTCTGCTTCTTTTTGTGTACATCTCAACTCACAGGAATGCTGTGCAAGGTTTTGATATGTGGGATGCTTTGACTTTTCACTGTGACATCATGTAGTGGAAATTTTATACGGTTTCCTTTGCAAATATTTTTTTTCCTACAGCACCCTCCATTTCTCCTTCCGAAAGTAAATAAGCAGGCTAATATTTTGTGTAAACTTGTTCTCAAATATTCCGCATTTTTCTCTGGTGCTATTGCTCTTATATGCTTCTGGTTTTCATTACTTTTCATCTGATTTAGCATCTTAACACTTTCACTCTATTTTTTAAGGCTCTGAGGCTCTCTAAGGTCCACTGACCGTTCCTTTCCTATGTGGAGCCGAATGCTTTAACTTGTTAAAGGGGAACAATGCAGAGTTTCAGGGGGCTTAAGGAGAGAGAGACAGACAGAGAGAGAGAGAGAGAGAGAGAGAGAGAGAGAGACAGAGAGAGAGAGAGACAGAGAGAGAGAGACGAGGGTGGGGAGGGGGATTGAGGCGAGAGTTGCTCTGTCCACACAGGGAACTCTTTGTGCCTCGAGGCCTGGGGGTTCAGGTAAGGGCACCCAGTGTATTTGAGAAGTGTAAACACAACAGTTTTACAACAAGGTGGGTGGGGGAGCACTCATAGACCACCATGTTTTATTGCACCTGATGAGCCAGGTCGGAGCTTGACATTGCTCACATCGTCTCCCTCCACCAGTAATTACAGAGGAGAGCTGTAAAGGCTACTGGCTCCGCTGCCGCTGTGGTTTTGTAGGATCAGTAATCTTGTAGCGGTGCATTAAGAGCAGCTGCATCTCCTCTCACATTTCTCTTAATGGCGTTATGGTTAGGTGCTAACACTGTTTCTTGCTCAAAACAGCCGGCTGGTATGGAATGAACCTAAACAAGCTTAAACAGATTATATCATTCGATGGCTCTTCAGCTGTGCACCAAGTTGTCCCTATGGAAGCTGGCACTCTGCTTTAAATTCATTGTAAATAACAGATTAAGATGTGGCCCTGGCTAGGTGTAAGATGCATGTTCTACTTGCATGTAGTAAAGGTTTTGTAATACACTCTTTGATCTGCTGCTCTGCTCACATGTACGCTGTTCTTTGTGAAACACTCCATGCACTTGGCTCGCTTAAAGACAGTGGAGTGGGTTTTATCAGAAGGTGTGTTATATATTTTTCAGGATGCTGCTTGCCTCTGTTCTCTGTCTGTCCTAATTCCAGTGCAGATCTCTTGCTGGACATGCCCATGTGTAATGCAATCTTTCACCTCCTGAGCAATAATGCTTCTTTGCCTTTTTCTTCCCCTCACCCTCAGTCAGTCTGATGCTTTTCAGAAATGGAGCTCTCTGTTTTCTGTCACTGTGCTTCTTTATGGGCTTGCACAAAAAAAAAAAAAAAAATGCACAGCTCTCACTTGTTATGGATATCACATTATCATAGCGATTCCGATGTAAGGCTCTTATTTATTTCTTAGCTCCTGAGTAAGGAATTCACAAGCTGTAGATTTTGGCTATAAAACTGTCATAGTAGGCTTAGTTATAATCCAGTTAGCATCTACTGTATGCATGAGTTTTGATCCTGTATTATTTGTGGAGCTATGTTGTTATCAGTTCACTCTCTTTTTCCTAATGGACTGTGTGATAGTACTGTAGATACTGATAACAGTCTTAGAGAAGAGAAGGGGATCTCTAATCTTATGCATTCTTTCTGTCAGTTGCATTTCATTTGACAATTCCTTTCAGATGCATTAGGCTGTAAGTGTGAGCCTTGATAATTCCCCTTTTTTGATCCTATCTGAGTGGCCAGCCTTGCTATTGATAGATTACAAGCAACCCAGTAACCCTGAGAAATGGCTCCCTGTTATGTGTAAGGCTGAAAAAATTCCTTCAAACCACATGAGGTCCTGCCCTCTGACATGGGACCCTAGCGTGTGTGAGATGTTTTAGATTATGAATGTTGTTTTTAAAAATAAACATTCTTTGTTGCACATTTTTCTGTCTTCCCAGTACTTAATTGCGACCTGTGTACATTTCTTGCCAGCACCTCATAACTCACCAGTGGATGTTTTACATTGCAGGATCAAGAGTTCCGGTGAGGAAAAATCACCATGAGTGTGAACATGAACGAACTGACGGACCTGCTGGACATGTTGAGAGAGCAGAACTTCTCCTTCCTGGAGGAGAACGGCTCCCGAGTGGAGACAATGGTGTGCCAAAGCGCCTTCAGCCACAACGCCATGCTCTACTCCCTCTCCATCCTCTACGTGTTCATCTTCATCATCGGCCTGGCCGCTAACACACTGGTGGTGTGGGTGAACATTCGCTCCAGCCGTGAGCGCCACGAGACACACTTGTACATCCTCAACCTGGCCATTGCTGACCTGTGTGTAGTGGCGACGCTACCAATATCCATCAGCTCACTTCTCCAGCATGGCCACTGGCCATTCGGTGATGCCATGTGTAAAATCACACATCTCATCTTCAGCGTCAACCTCTTCAGCAGCATCTTCTTTCTCACCTGCATGAGTGTGGACCGCTATCTCGCCGTGGCTCGTTTCGGTGAGTCCCCAGGACACAACAAGAGAAAATGGATAAGGCAGGTCATCTGTGTGGGAATATGGGTGTTGGCACTGCTCGCTGCCTTGCCTGATACTTACTTTCTCCAGGCGGTCAAGTCCACACACTCAGATATAACCGTGTGCAAATCTATGTACCCAGCCGAGAAGTTGCACGAGTGGACTGTAGGTGTCCAACTGAGCTTCATTGTCCTTGGTTTTGCCATTCCCTTCCCCGTTATTGCTGTGTTCTACGCCCTCTTGGCCAGGGTGATCAGCTCCTCGGCGGACCAGGAGCGTCGTGCCAGCCGACGCCTCGTCTTCACCTACATAGTGGTGTTTTTGGTGTGCTGGCTACCCTACCATGGCACACTACTTCTGGACACTCTGGCACTGCTCAACGCACTGCCACTGAGCTGCACACTGGAGAATGCGCTGTACGTGGGACTGCATGTAACACAGTGCCTCTCGCTGCTACACTGCTGTGTCAACCCAGTCGTATACAACTTCATCAACCGCAACTACCGCTATGACCTCATGAAGGCCTTCATCTTTAAGTACTCCACCAAAAGTGGCCTGGCCAAGCTAATCGATGTGACACGAGCCTCTGAGACTGAATACTCTGCTGTTGAGAACCAGGGCCCTCTGTGAGGAAATTTCCTGTGAAGAAATTGCTAACTGACTTTGCTGTAAACTCTGCTGACCCTCTGTATTGGGTTGAGAAACACATATGCTGCAATTACAAAGAGACAGATCTCTTAAACTGCATCTCCTGCAACAGTATATGCTTTGTAAGGGACTATAGAATATTGTATTTGTTCAGGATATACTGTACATCTCTATATACAATAGAATTGTATTTTTTTTTTGTAAATTCAAATGACTTTGAGAGATGTAATGACAGAAGCACTTGTACTGAGTTGAAGGGTAAGCCAGTAAGCTGACTGGTCAAGCGTGTAAGGTCAGAGGGGTCAGTCGAAACCTGCTCCCCCAGAGGAGACGCTCAGAGAACACACAAAGCCTCAGGGCCCATTTTGACCTCGGGGCTGACCCCGTCTCCGTTTATCTGTACCTTTTGGCCACCTTTAGGCTGACTATCGTGACATCACAAGTGTTTAGCCAATGGACCAAGACAGAGTTAATAAGGAGAGACACAAAAGAGCCAAAGCATGGCGAGCAGAAGGGGACAAGTCCAAAATCTCATTAAGAGACAATGTCAAGGAATTACTGAATTGCTTGCATGTGATATTGTATAAATCCAGTTGTAGAAGCCAGATATACTTTTTTAGATAGATGTATGCTTTGTAAATACTAAGGGATATTTATGTATTCATCAGTGTGTATGTTCAGTGTTTTGACAAGTTAAAATGTACTATTGAAATAAAAAAACGTATTCCTGAAAATGCAAATGTGTGTTTATTTTTCACTCCAAATAAATAAATAAATAAAATAAAAGATAAAATATATATATTTGATATATATTAATATATTGCTTGATTATTTATGGTGATCTATCATCTACATAGATCTTAATAATTTATTAATATTTCGAGTGGAGATTTAGTTTAAATTGCATCATGAAAATCAAATGAAAATAAGAATGAAAATAAAAACCATGGTTTCAAATCCACTTGTAGCTTCACAGTTGCGCAGTATTTTTTTTTTTTTTGTTATTTTGTTTGGAATATAAACCAGCACCAGTGTTTATTCACTGATCCATTTTAGCTAGTTGTACTATAAACAGCAAGGGCACAACCTCCAAACAAAAATCAGCAACACATTTTTGTATGTGTGATCAACTTATCTGTGCTAAAAACCACATATCTATTTAAATGGGGAATATTTCTTACTATTAAATGTCAAAAATGGTCAAAGAAAAGGCCTAGAAAAAAGGCCTGTTTTGTGACTGTTGCTGAAAAAAAGCCATATAGACACCACTTAGACAATGTAGTTTGGTACTTGTACTTTTAAGATATTGTAAAACTACAATGAGGATATGGATATCGCCCATAGCAGTTAAGATACAGTAAGTGTGTTCAATATTCACAAGCCTTTTTTTGGTGTAAAATCAATCCATATGGTGGCCCTCAAGGGCAGCAGACATCTCTACTGATCTAGTGGAGATAATTCATGTGCTTGCATGCGTGCGTGCATGTGTGTATGTGTGTGTGTATGTGTGTGTATGCGCGCGCCTTTTGCTCTTTGTACATTCGCCTTTGGTGGCAGAGGGAAGGAGGGGTGGCTGGTTAATCAGTACCAGGGCTTCTTTTTCCGTCTTTCTGCTTTGTAGTTGCGAAAAGGATCCAGGTGTTCATGGAGTCAGCACCACGTTTCAAAGAGACCCTCTTTCTCCCTCTTCATCACTATGGCTCCAAGTGCACAGCAAATTACACTGTCTGTGCGAGGCATGATTACCGTCACCTCCCAACTGGAAACTCCCCAAAAACAAGAACAAGGTCTTAGTTTATCCAGAAACATATAATATGTTGCACCATTACATTTCTAATCCTATACTCATATGTATAGGAAATAACCATCTGGCAATCCCCTTTTGTGCAAATTGAAAATTAAAAATGGAGTACACACACATGCACACACACAAACACACACATTAAAAACAGAACAAAGCTTTTTAACTGTACTCGTTTCGACCTGTAAAAACCTGTACTGTAACTCCACTATTGCTACAACCCAGTGCATTAATTAAAACAGACAGACTAGTGATTACATTTAAATGGATTAGCAATATTTTCTTTTTTGTCAAATAGAAAAGCCTCAGGGTTCAAGTATAGGACCACTAAGAAAGGCTTAAAGTGCTATATTCACCTACTGTACCTACTGCATGTAAACATACCATTCCAAACCATGAATATTTTTGACAATTTAAAATGTACTCTGGAAATAAACAAAAGGTATAAATCAAATATAGATATATTGCTTGATTAAAAATCTGTAATGGCATCATATCTTACATATTGCTTAATAATTTATTCATTATTTGGACTAGAGACTTAGGTTAAATTGCATCTAGTCACAGAGATTCATAGCTTAAATGGAAAAAAATCATGATTGCAGAGCCACTTGCAGCTTCACAGTTTAGCAGGAATTATTGTTTTTCGTCCCAGACAGTTAATCGTGTGTTCTAAAGGTCACGAAACGGACTCCGTATTTTGGAAAAAAAAATTTTTTTTTTTTTTTTACAATCGCTGCAAACAATAAATTGCCCTTACAAAGACAGCTATAGTTGGGTCCCGGTGGTAAACTCACTGTCTGCTATGGTTTTGAAAAGGGTGTTATGAGGTGTGTGTGTGTGTGTGTGTGTGTGTGTGTGTGTGTGTGTGTGTGTGTGTGTGTGTGTGAAAGGCTGTGTGTGGTGCTGGGGTGAAGCTGCAGGACAGAACACCCTTTCACAGTGTCTTCATTTATTTGGATGAGGGAGAGACTTGCTTATTTTCTCACGGCGGTGGGTGTGCGCTACCGATTCACAATGATTTAGCTATAATCCTGTCACATCAATGATGCAGGATGTCCTATTCTCAGGCTGAATCCAATCGTGCTGTCATGTTTTGTGAGTGTAAGGAAGTGCTAATTTCAACAAGATGAAGTCATAGGTGACTTGCACCACAGTTAGAAAGTACTTGTGCGTATAAGTACAGTGATTTATTATCTTGGTCATGACCTCATCTCTTGACCATTGACCTGGTTTCACCCAGGAGACACAAAAGTATGCCCAAAACACTGAGAAACAGGGCACATCAAAGACAGACAGCAGTAAGTTTTACTGGCCTGAACTAAAATCCTTTCTTTTTATGTCGTGTATTGTTAAAGACAGAATATATTTCTTAAAAAAAAAGAGACTTGACTACTATTAAGGCTGCAATCAAACTCAGATATTTGAATAGTCGATTATTAGCGTTATCGTTGGCATTTTTATTTATTGTTTTTTCAATAACAATAAAACAAAGCTGAGGAACAGCTTAACTATTATATCTTGTTACTCTACTGAGTTTCCTCTAGGCCTGATTTAATGATTAATCCCTGTTACAATAGCAATAACCAATGTAAATTACACATAAGGAATTGAATATGGAATGTATTTTAAGTAAATTTACTTTACATTATACTCCGGAATTACAGTTGAAAACTTATATAAGAAAAAAATACAAACGTAGTAGTAGTACGACCTCTCTGCCCAGACTGCATTATATCATGCACCATGCTACTTTTTGAGTGAAACTATCTATAGTGCTAACTATAATGTTGCCGCCATTGTGCAAAGTTCTGTCTGCGCGAGAGAACAGGAACACAGCCCAAAACAACATTAAACCTTTTCTCCACATTCGGTTTGATGGCTCTGTTCGGATTTTCGCTATCTAAGAGATTTGCGCATGGAGTTATGTGGAGCAATAGTAGCAGCACTGCTCCAGGGGCTTCACTATGGCATTGCAAGGCCTGTGTGGCCTCACATTACAACATAATACTGTTGTTGAATACACGTAAAAATCTATGTTGATCATCTTTCAGAATAGACATTATTGAGTGTTTTAACTAATTATTAAAGCCTTATCTACTGTATTGAGAATTAATGTAGATTATTAGATATCAGTGAACATCAAATATATTTCCTAAAACTGTTTTTTGAAACGTAACTCCGGTCTCCGTAACTCCGTGTCCACCTTGTTTACAACCTCTTTCACTATGTCTCTACTACCGTCCACGATGACATTTCAGATTTCCGTACTTACAGCAGGGTTGGGTCACATGTAGAGAGTTTAAGTAGGCCAGAGAGGGAGGAGTCCATCAGAACATTAGCATCACACACTGGGTATCACCCTGCGAGTCTATAGCACCTTCAGTGAGAGTGACAATGGCCCATTCAAAGTTCCACTCCCTGTGCTTGGCCTCAGTATTTGGCAGCCTCTCGCGAACTCTTATTGTTTGGTAATGAGGCTAGATCATTTTTCATTTCACCTTTATTTAACAAAGAAGTCTGCTTATCTGCTTTACAATGCAGGCCTGGCCAAAGGCTTGAAACCATAGAAGACAGAGGGAGAGTGGTTGAAGGGCTCGATGAAATTCAACACATATACATGAAAAGGCAATACAATTACCATGCTATTGTCAGAATGGTATTCATATATGTCATCAAGAGAATTATGAGTGGCTATACTCTCAGAATAAAATAGCACTAAACTGTGCCTTTCCTTTCCTGCGCTCAAGGGTACACATTCTGTACGTTTTATGTACCTGTATGGACCTTTCACATAGAAATGTGGATGTAATATACATTTAAAATGATCTAAGTACCACAATTAATTTTTGGAGAAAAGCTTTAAAGGTACACTACATGCACTTTCCTAGGTAAAACATAGGCTACATACTAAAGGGACAAAAAGTGTATTCTTGAGTGTACCACCCCAGCAACAAGGAAAGGTAGGTTTAGGGCCCCCTTTTTTCTGAGAATGTACTTAGTGGTCAAACAGAGATTCTTAGCTAATCAATTTAGTGGATGTGGTGTAAAGAAGGAAGTGGACAGAGGGTAGACCATAAGTTTGTTTTCTCACGAATATTCTGGCTTGAATGTGGCAAAAGAACAATTTTGGGAAGATTATTTTGACAAGTGTGCTACATCCTCATGGTCTGGCCACCAGAATTATACTAATATGTACAAAGAGGACTCTTACTGTCTTGCTTATTTTCATAAGTGCGCTGGCGTCTTTAAGATTGGACCATGGCATTAGCTGCATATACACTTTCAATGTGTTTAAGCTCTACAAATATGGGCTGAATGTATGGTATGTAGAAGAAAGGCTTGAGGAGAGAGAAATACCAGTTTTTCCAGCAGGGGATATTTAAGCAGAGGAAGCCTAACAAATGAGAGTCGTTACTCTTGCCCATCACATCCAATAATAGCCTGCTACTACTGATTGATTTTCCTGCTTAAACATATACTTTTTAGCTGGCATTACAATAAGCTGACTGGAGAGGACTCTACAAGAGTGAAATATTTGGAATTCTTTCCCAATGAATTGGTGTTGGCTAATCATGTGCAATATTTATCTAAGAAATGTAATAAGCAGAAGTGAAATAAACCATGAGAGATACTATGACTGCTAGTCTGCTAGCCATTCCAACATCCCTCTAAATTCACCCATTTGTATTTTTTAAATCATTTATTTAGCATACTGCTGATTCTGATCAAATGCAGATGCCTGCCAACATCTTTTCTGACGTCCCACTGCAAATGCTATAGTTCAGCCTGCTTTGTCAGGTGTCCTGAAAAAAAAAATGTGCCACAGTCTGCAGTAAACCATTTCTTTTTGAACCAAGGCTGCACAGTGCTAATGAATATGAATGTGAGGCCATGCTACAAGCTCAGAGCCTGGGGCTCCTGCTTTCTGCTATTCTCGGGACATAATAAACAGGGCCCACGCGGATGAGAGAGGTGCAGGGGTGCTGCTGCTGTCAGGAAGAGAAAAGAGAGTTGAGTTGAGCCCCCTACTGCCCCGGGGCCCACTAGTTTCACACGCAAGGAACTTAAGATGTGCAGAAAGCCCCTGGGATGTGGCATGTTTGTGGGTGACAGGAGTACATTGAAAGGGGTGTCATTATTTTTTATATACTTCTATGCTCTATTATGGTTCAGATAGTGCTCTCGCTTTCATGCAGAACAGAATGTATAGAATGGACAACAAACCCAATGCATTTTCACACAGCATGTACACAGACTTAACACATGTACACACACTTTCCATCTTTGTATGTAATTATACATAAAGTGAATACTTTGGCAGAAAAAAAATAGTTTAAAAATAGCAGATGTGTTTGCTGAAACTTCCAAAAAGTCCTTTCTTGGATGTTGTGTTGCGTTTTTTTCTTCTTTCTGTTCAATGGAAAAAGTAAGTGCATGCAGCAATGAACAAGTAATGAATGCTGAGAAGTTCAAGTTAGGCATGCAAGTGCAAATATGTTTTTGCCAGGAACCATTGCCCTGGTAGAACACAAACAAACACATAATCAGAAATAGTAACACATAAGTGGAGGAAAGAAAGGTACTGGAATAAGGAAACACAAAGAAACAAAGAAACCAGGAGAACAGGGTTAGCAATCTTTGACAAAAACAGGACAAACAGGACAGTTTATACAAGTAGACACAAGTTCTAATGAGGAAAGAACATGTACATAAAACAATGAACCAATGATGTT
Source organism: Pangasius macronema (assembly GCA_037577455.1). NCBI lineage: Eukaryota > Metazoa > Chordata > Actinopteri > Siluriformes > Pangasiidae > Pangasius > Pangasius macronema. The sequence goes on from CM074946.1 coordinate 24,481,031, forward strand.
AAAGTGGTACCAGAGCTAGTGCTGACCAATCAGCATTCAGCATTCAATGTCAGTAAGAAAGGATTGGGTTCCAGGCTAAAAGCACATATACAGCACTACTGCAATACCTAGCATGTCAAAACAGCGTGTTACATATATTAGCAAACTATTTTGCCATACACTTTAAGCCCAGAGACGGAATAAACTTTTTGGACATCAGTCAGCACTTTGACCTCCTTTCACACAATGTATTTCTGCAGAAGAGTACCACAAGTAATACAATTTGTCATGATACTTTACACAGATTTCTGTCCTTCCTGTAATTAAACACCCAAGGCCACAATGGTATCATACAAGAAATGATATGACATTTTCACCAGAAACAATGATTTGATTGAGGGATCAAATGTCCTAACAATGTGTTGTTTTGTGCACTCTTGCACAGTCTGTGAGGATTTCACCATATATAGCAGATAGAGCTCTGTTAAAACATAAAATTCAGAATAATTAAAACAAGATTTGAGCATGTGTAATGTTTGGATCCCTGTTTTCAGAGTAACCCTAAGCTGTTTCTTTATTTCTTTCTTTATTTATTGTCAAAATGCTAAAACTTACTGCTGTGGTTTTGTCTTTTGTTTTAAAGGCCAGTGAGAATTAAAAAAAAAAAACTCTTTGGAAAATCTGAGTTAGTTTTGAACCCATGACAAGCATATGCTATTGAGAGCCAATATACAAATACATGATCCAATATACAAATATAGGGAGTGCAAATTAGAAAAAAGTCTATATAATCTTTACAAGATAGCTAAATAGAAAGCTGAAGTTACCGAAATTACAGATTGCATGTGCTGAAGCCTCTTGAATCTGCCAGAAAATCTAGAGTTATGGCATGTTTCACTGATCAATCACTGACCATTAGTGTTTCCAACAACCAATCACTGATCACCA
>CM074946.1:24482057-24520174 GCA_037577455.1 Pangasius macronema
AACCCAATAGAGCATGCTTTTCACTTACTGAAGACAAGACTGAAGGCAGAAAGACCCACAAACAAGCAGCAACTGAATACTTCCAAACACTTCTGGACCTAACTGTATATATATATATGTTCTATTCTCTCAGTGTTACTCAAAGATTTTTTGTATGCACATACATTATCTGGTATAATTATAGGCATCTTCATTCAGTGCTTGTCTTCTGTAAGCAAAGTTTACTAGAGGAAGGCAATGGGTGCATGTAGGATTGGGGAAACATGGTGTCAGGTGGTTTTGGGTAACTTTAATATATAGTTTGCAAATACGCTATATGACCAAAAGTATGTGGACACCTGACCATCACACCCATACAGCATGTGGGCCTTCCTTAAACTGTTGCCACAAGGTTGGAAGCACACAATTGTCTACAATGTGTTTCTATGCTGTAACATTCAGATTTCCCTTCACTGGAACTATGGGGCCCAAATCCGTTACAGCACAACACTACCCCTGCGCAGTGAGGTCCATAAAGACATGGCTTGCCAAGGTTGCTGTAGAAGAAGTTGAATGGCCTGCACAGAGCCCTGACCTCAACCCTACTGATCACTTTTGGGATCAAACGGAACGCTGACTGCATGCCAGGTCTTCTTGCCAAATTTCATTGCCTGACTTCACTAATGCTCTTGTGGCTGAATGGACAAATCCCCACAGCCACGGGCCAAAATCTAGAGGAAAGCCTTCCCAAAAGAGTGGAGGTTATAATAACAGCAAAGGTGGGACTAAATCTGGAACAGGTTGATCAACAAGCCCATATGGGTGTGGTGGTCATTTGTCCACAAACCTTTGGCAATATAATGTATGATAAAATAAAAAATACCAACCAAAGTCACTCTTTCCCAGACAAGCTTGAGTGACTGGTTCATGCTAATGCTATTGCTATTGCTTCCTTCTGTCTCCTTTCTCTCCATCCTGCCAGGAAAGCAGCGCTACGCTACAGGGCATTGGAACTTGACTGTGTCTCGCTATCAGTTCCAGCACTTAAGCACTGTGAGTGGTGCCTAGATAAGATGAGTGCAGAGAGGGATTAATGAGGACATGTGGCCACTAAATTCAAAACACACCCATACATGGAGATCTCTCTACAATCCCACAAATGTTCTTTTATAGCTTGTGGGACATTTATGCTGATTACTACTGTTCTGACCTCTGGTTGCTTTTATGGTTGGTGCAGAATAAAGAAATAATTGTTACACAAGTCCGTTACTGAAAACGTAATGTGTACAAAGTTGTTGCTTCTAACAGCCCCCCCTTCCCACACACACACACACACACATATTATTGTGATTTGTTTAATAAATGACAGTGTAATGCTGATAAGACTTTCTAAAATATTCAGTCTCTAAAGCTGAATCTATAATCTTTTCCACATAAAGGTTTAAAGCGTTTGACATATTTTTTGCATGGCATAACCTATACTCAGCACAGTGGCTCAGCATCTAGTGTTGTTGCCCCAAAGCTCCAGAGTCCGCATTTTGATCCTAAGCTCAGGTTACTCTCTGAGTGGAGTTTCACATGTTCTTACTGTGTGCATTTCAGTGTGGGTTTTCTCTGGTTTTCTGCAGTTTCCTAACATCTTCCAGGTGTGAATGTGTGTGTCTTGGTGCCCTGCAATGGATTGGCAATGGACTATGAATACATCCGGGGTCTCCATGCCTAATGCACAGTGTTTCCAGGACAGGCTTTGGGTCCAACACGAGCAAGACCATGACAGACCAGTTACTGAAGATGAATGAATAAATAACTAGTACTGGGTATTTTAGAACTGGATCTTTATCTGTAAATACAGTACACCACAGTGAATTCTCGATTCTGATTGGTCAGAAGGTGTCAGAAGTGTTGATTCATTTTCAACTGCGAGGCAAATCCCAGGTTTAAATGAATGTGTTCATTCTAATACTTTATTGTTTCTGTGGTCACAACTTACACATGTTCTCCGCTCCTCCGATTCTGTTTTTAACTGTCCCTAAGACTTTTATGCACTATAGGTTTTAGGGCATTTTCTTCTTATGCTCCAAAACTGTGGAAGTCACTACCGTCTGATCTTAGAGAAGCCCAGTCATTTAGTGAATTTAAATCTTATCTCAAAACTTATTTTTTAGGATAGTTTTACTTGATGACTTTTTTTTTTTTTTTTACATTATTTTTTACCATTACTGTTATTATTATTGAACTGTACTTAGATACATGCTTATGTACTTTGTTTTACTGCTGTTGTACTTCTGTTTCTATTTTCTTTTCCTGTGTAAAGCACCTTGAGAGGCCTTTTTAAAGCTGCTATACAAAATAAAGTTTTATTATTATTATTATTATTATTATTATTATTATTATTATTATTATTATTATTATTACACATGGACTCATATGGCCTAATCTAACATTAAAAATAAATAGGTAAAAATGTGAAGTTATTCAACAAAGAAAAGTGGCTAATCATTGATATAGTCAAGCTTTCTGTATGGAAATGTTTATTTAGCTTTTATAGAAGCAGAAGGAGTCAGCCAGTGTCAGTATGTTGTAACAGTCAATAAATGAATAGGAACCAAACTTGTTTCTTGGATGTCCCACAACAACACTTATAACTATAAACTGGTAATAAGTATGAGTTGTCATTCTTTAATTAATTGAAAATTTAATTGATGGCAAATTGCTGTAGTATAAGAGAAAAAAAACACTTTGATCACTCAGATTATTATTTTAGTTGACATTTTGTACATATATGCTGGGCACTAATCTATTTGAGACTGTTAGTAGTAGAGTTTTGTGCCATATAACTGCAAATTTCAATGTATTTTGGTACTCTAATAAAACAAAAAAAAGTGGACTTAAAAATAAGTGCTGCATAGCAGCCACCTATAGTGTCAGAAAAAGGAATGTGATATTTGCGTTTTACTAGACCAAGACCAGGACTAGTCACTGAAACCAATGCTCACTATGACAGTTGTGGTATGTAGATTTATGTAGGTATTGATGGAGCTCTGGACTTGAGCTTGTGTGACCTTGCACTAGAGACAGGACCTGTGCAGGTCTTCTATTCACTGTCCACAGTGAGGACAGATCAGGTGCTGAAACTTTGCAATAAAATACCTGAGTGCCTCTAAGCAGTTACTGGACACCTAACACCAAACCCCCACACCTGCCAACAGATCACATCCTGCCCCCCTCCTTTTCTCAATATTTTTTGGTAATTTTTTTGTTTTCTTGCTTCCACAGTATTATTTTACTGCCAGGATGTAGAAGCTCAATAGGTTAATCTGTTCATACAAAAAATACATATTCACATGAAAATCTATCCTGTTCATGCACATATTTGCATAGAACCTGTACAATATTGTATGACTACACTATAGATTTTATTTGTTTTTTTTTTCTTCCCATCTGGAAAATACGCCCATCTGTGCAAATTTATCCTCCACTCTCTCAATTTGTGTGCAACAACCCTGCTAAACAAACCAATCAGAACAGGCTGCAGGTTTTCACTAGTGAAATGTTACTAACATTTACATTCTCATTAGTGGAGAAGGCAACAGATTTAAAAGCTTTTTAAGTTTTTGTAGGTATAACTTGCATCATTTCTACATGTAATGGCTGTTTGGCATGAAGCAAGTAATTGAAAGCACTAGTAGTATGTAGTAGTCTCTATGACCTCCCTTTCCAGTTGCGAATTTTCACACCCAAATAACTGAGGCTTCAATCGAGACAGATTTTGTTCTTGTTTGGGGGAGGGGCTCATAATCACAGTTTTGCTTTCACATTGAAGAATTCCTGCTACACAAACGATGAAGATCGATCGTGCAATTCCATACATCACTGTTGTGCACATAGGTTTGCAAATGGCAGGTTTACAGAAAGGTTCATTCAGTGATCCAGTCGTATGAAAGTTTGGTTTCATGTATCAATAAGAAAAACAGCCCTTCCCCTAGTGTCGCAAAAGTAGATACAAGAAGTAAGGAGACAAGTTAAACCAGTCATGTTACTCGCCATGTGGCGCCGAGCATGAATAGCTTCCACACATGATGTGCATGCACCATGGCTCAGCTGGAGCAGCCCTCAGACCACTGTTTATGAGATAACCAGGGATCAGTTGTCTGGAGTAGTTTCTGTAAACGTGCCTATACCAAGGCCCTATTTAGAGAGCCCCGAGAGAACAGAGAAGATTGCAAGTGTGAAAATTTTAGTTCCCTTGAGGGCCCATCTGCCTAGGACATCTGGATAGTCAATCTGCTATTCCCCTGCAACATGATGTAATCATACCTGCACTTTAGAAGAGCATCATATTTTGACCTATACTTGTGAGATGTTTACTTCTCTATTACTGTTTATAATGCTACATTTATAACCCATTACACAATCTGCAGTTCTGCTCAAAATATATTCCACCCAGTTCTTCCTTAAAATTTGTTTTTGTTGTTGTGCACAGTTAGTGTTGTGTACTGTTGTCACGTCTTTCCTCAGTCATGAGGTTTGACAGGATTATGAGACCTGAACCTGGGTGCTGGGAGCAGGATAGGACTCTTTTTTGGTGGTATTCACATATTATTTGTTTATTTGCTACACCAGCCGTACAAGCCAGTGTTCTAACACAACCTTTGTAATTAGTCCCAGCTCAGTGCAGTTAAACAGTCCGGAGACATGCCACCCATTTATATCTTGCTTTGTCTGACAGCAGTGGCAGGTGGTGGAAATGTATTACATTATTTAATAACATTTAGTAATACATACAAGAATTTGGCTGTTACACTATGTTAAGAGCTGCACTAACGTTCGGTTCGCACTGAGCTCAATGAGAACTAGACCAAGGCAGTTTCATAAACATCACTGTTGTTCTGTAAGGGATGTGTAAATACAGTCACATAAGTAATTGCCTTAATATAACCAGGACTTTGAAGGGTACACCAAAAACTCAGCAGGAGATGAAAAGCCCTACAAATAAGATGTTAATTGTGGCTGCACATAACTCAGAATAATGAATTTACTTAAAATGTAAGTCCACAAATATCAGCTGAGAAAACATTTGGTTAAACTTTGTTCAAAGGTAATTCAAAACATTTTTTGCTGTTCAATTCAGTATTTAAAAAGACCTGAAAAAGCTGCCAGGGGACCCAGCAGGTATTGGGCTTATGCCACACTGATCAAGCTGCTCCAGAGCAATGGAAACAAGCCCAGGGTAGAAATATGTTACAAAAACAGCCATTATGGATGAAGTAAAACACATGGTATGTGATATGTTTTGCTTTAATTTGGAATTTACAGCTTATACTTATAACCCATACTTATAATAAATTACATTAATACATGATTGCTATGTTTTAATCCTTAAAGCAAACATCCTGTTCTTTACTTTTTCTTAACTGGGATTTCACCACCAGCTGTACATACTATGGTTCGTTATTAACCTAATACCTTATATCTTATATCTTATAGCATAGGTCACGGAACAGGCAGTGGGAAAAACCCCAAAAAATGTGAGTCAAAACCAGTAAGTACAACACGAAAGTGGAAACACAATACACAGGAGACAAAGGCCCAAAATTGACATGATAAGCCTTTGCAATGAAAGACAGAAACAGCAGGGTTTAAAAAGAAAACCTAATCAAAGGCTAGTCACAGTCCAGATAACAGAGAACCTTTATTAGTTCTTTACTATTTAACAAGTTGTATGAGGGTGAAATATAACATTCACAAAATAAAGTTCCTATAATGTTCCAAAAGCATTTGCTGTAAAAATGGTTTGTTTCACAATGATATGAGAGTGTCGCTCACGCTACTTTCTCAGTTAGACAAAAATTAACAGGTCATGAAAAGGTCAATATTTACATTCCTATAAGTTAAAAATGTGGCAAACGTGAACAACAGTCGTTAGCATCCTGAAGTATGCATTTAACAGTTAATCCCTTGGTATGCCAATGCACAAAGTGTACACAGAGGTAAGATTTATCTGTCCCTCAGTGGGTTTTAGAGGAGCTTAAGAGCTAACCTGAGGGTTGGATTGACTCTGGAGTGCAGTGGTCAGGCTCAGACTGTGTTTAGTGAAAGCAGGTGTAGAACCCATGCTGTGAATATAGGCATCCCTCCAGCCGGAATGAGCCCATGATTTATCAGCCTCCATACCCCTTCAGACTAAACGTCTCCATGCAGTGGGTTTTAAGATGTCTGCCTCACTAACACATGGCCACAAACAACTACAGCATCAATCAATATTGTCTTTCTGTCCTCTCATAAATTCTCGGTTGTTCTTTCAGCTCTTCCTCACTGCCTTCGCTGCTCAAACACACCATGCAAAGAATGCTTCCTGTTTCTTTTATTGTATATCATGGCAAGCCCTCCAATAAACATCATTCCAAGTTTAATACCTCTAAAGAAAGTTTAATACCATATGAGTGGAAGAGTGATTGTGTTATTTATGGTGAGATGATGCATAGTAACACATCGTCTCACCATAAATTGCATATAAAGCTTTGCCAGCTTTTACTCTAAGCCTAATTCCACATGATATATCATTAAAGTGAAAAGGAACAGCCCATGTTATGTACGCAGAGGAGAGAGTCAGCCATGATGGATGATGGAATTGGGGGAGTGAGAGTGTGGCTAACTTCTGGCAAACACACACCCTGCAGCAGTGTGACAGCTACACAAAAGGGGTGGCCAGAGGTGACGATGCGGCTTGCCGCTTCCCTTTTAGTCCTTTTCCCCTCGAGTGTGGGGCTCCAGTGAAGCCTGAGCTCATCTATCATGATAAAAGTACAGGAGGAAAAGGGGGAACTCTCTAGTGGGGCTTCAATTCTGCAACAGAGTGTGAAAAGGCCTTTATGAGAGAATCTGAATGAATGCCAGATACCTGCTTCCTCAATGCAGTTATCACAGGAATGTATTACGGGTGAACGGTTTTTACACCAAAACAGTGCAGAAATGTGCTATTAGTTGATAGCTTGCACATGAGGTATTTTAGGTTGGGTAGAGGTCACACCATCGGTGTTTCAGAGGAGCTGATTGAGATATTTTTGTTTTATTTTCTTTACATGTCGAACAGAAAAAAAACAGGTTTTAACACTTCTGAGTGATGAATATCATGCTTTCAGTGTCTCAGTGTTATGGTTCAATCTTTCTACTAAAAGTGGAACAAGAACATTTCTCTGATAGGCATTACAAAAGAAATACTTATAAAGCAGAAAATACAGTGACTATAGAAAGTCTACACAGCCCTGCTAAAACAAGTTTTTGTGACGTTAAACTGAAACCAAGATCAGATCTTTTTCAACCGTTAATGTGATATAGCAAGCAAGAAACATCAACTGAAAAACAAGTAGAAAAACGAAACCTTTTATAATATAAAACACCTTTATATAATGGAGCATGTGACTTATATATCATATTAAAGATAAAAAAAAGATCTGACATGCTTTATCTTGGTTTCATTTTTTACATCTCAGAAACCTGCAACTTTAACAGGAGTGTGTAGACTTTTTGTATGTACTGTATGCTGAGATTATTTCGACCTTGAAGCAACAAAATGGAATACAAACACTTAATTAAAAACTTATTGAAAAAATTCATGGTAAATATAAAATACAGGTGATTTTGGTCCTGAGGCATTACCTGACATCTACACTCCTGGGCTAAAAAAAAAAAAAAGGGCCAAGCCCAAAATGGCAAATATTAAGCTTTTAATGGTCTTAACAACAAATCATTGGTCAGAAAAATTTAAGAATTAAACAAACGCACTCCTGAGAGCTCCTGTGCCTCCATTTGCTCGTTTACTTTTTCTGCAGTGAAGTGTCTGGGGAAAAAGCTAGCAACAGGGAAATTCACTTAAATAGTCTTCTTGTTCGCAAAGGAAAAATCATGATAATGATTGATGTAAAATTCAAAATAACACATGTCTGGGTATGCAAAATTTTCCAAAAATATCTTCTGGAATGTTTTTTTTTTTTTTTTCTTAAAAGATTAGTCATTACTTGGTTATCTGCCACACTTGATCCACAGGGCCACAAGGCTTTAACATTTAAAGAAACCAAAGGGAAAAGCTATCCCATACTAAATTTCTTTATCTATTTGTTTAATTCTTGTAAATTTTGGGCTTGGCCCATTTTTTTGCCCAGCAGTGTATTATCACGAGAGAGTCGCACAAGTGTTGCAACATGTGGAACAAAAGTGCCACCATCTAGAAACTTTCACGATGTGTGACATATCACATTTCAGCCTAAAGTCAGGGAAAAGTCTTGACAAGTTGTGGCATGTCTAACATTATGAACTGGACAAGCAGAACTACACTATTCCACAGAATGGTTCCATCTAGTAATGCTTAAGCAATCTTTAGTTTGTCAATCTGAGGAAGCATTGCAGCAGAGGTGCTGCATCCCAATTCACCTACTTATACTACGGACTGAAAGTATGTACTATTTGTGTGAAGAAAAGTTACATACTTTTGAGTGTCTAGCAAAAGAGTATGTAAGTACTGGGACATAATAACACATCATGTAACGGAAAAGAATGTTCTTATTTCTTTTGCCAGTGAAAAGGGAGTCATTTGCAACGCACCATTTTATTAGGCACTCGGTCTTTTCATCTGACCCTACAAGATAAACGTGGTACTCTTTTTTAAACACCACATCCAACCATATCTTACATGACAATAAAAACCTTTGGTTAGTGCTTAACATTTAAGTTCTTACACAGAAATACTGAAGAGGCATCACCGACGTTACACTCGTCCTCCATGTTTGCTCATTTACTATGTTTTGGGACACATTAATTCTAATCTCGGATACTATGTAGGTTGGATAATAGGTGAATTGGGATGCAGTAAGGGTTTCCCCAACAGATAGAATTCCAAGTAGGATCCTTTTGGCGAGCTAAAAGCCCTTAACTGTCCAAAGAACCTTTAGAGACCCTTCCTTTTTTGCAAAAATGTGTATAAAGGGGACTTCCAAAGGACTCCCGACATTATTGTCTTTTCTGTCCATTTTCTGCCAAATGGAGGCTTGGCCTGTCGTTTGTGTAGCAGGGTCTCTGAAGTTGGTCACAGATGGCAGACTGATGGTCTCTGAGGCCAACAGTTTCATCAGCTGCCATCATCCTGTCCTGTCTCTCAGTGTGTGTGTTTGTGAACAGCTACTTCTGGGAGACACACGGCTGTAGACAGGCCGCTGAATGCGCACACACACACACACACACACACACACACACACACACACACACACACACATGTGCACACGTGCACACAGTTGACAGATGGAGAGAGAGAAGAAAGGATGAATATAAGAAGGTAGAAAGAAAGAGTTCAACATAGAATGAGGGGGTAATGTGTGTGTGTGTGTGTGTGTGTGTGTGTGTGTGTGTGTGTTTAGACATCAGTGTGGTGAGAGAAAGAGATTGATGTATGGGAGGTCTGAAGCTTGTCACTCTTCACTCCTCTCTAACGGGGATCTGTACACTGGGACTTAACCCCGGGCCTTAGGCTTTTGAGCCGCTGTCGCACACAGACAAATGCGTAAACGTGATATGCGATCACAGACGCCACTGGCAAACAAAATGTGTGTTTACTAAGCCGACTCTGTGTTGTCAGTGCACCTTTAGGATCTGCAGTTTTCTTATATGAATGAAAACGGGTGTGTGGCTACACTACATTCCAGGGAGTGAGGTATTCAGACTTGTCAAACAAACGACAACAGGAAGCCTTGCTAACACACACACACACACACACACACACACACACACACACACACACACACACACACACACACACACACACACACNCTCTACAGATCTTTCGTTTGGTGTCTCGCTCGTTACATTGTTGTTTATTTCTGGTGTGTGTGTAGCTTTCTAACACACACACACACACACACACACACACACACACACACACACACACACACACACACACACACACACACGCACAGCCATACACTCTTTTAGAGCTGTATATGGCATTATTAGACTTTATTAAGATGCTTATAAGAAATCATTATCAAGAATTAGAAGCACAATTATAATGATTTAATAAAGGAAGTTGTTACTGTATATTTTTTCTCATGGGAGTCTGCACAATTTCTGCACATCAGGAATTTTCCTGTCATTTATCTCCACAAAGAGAAACAGAATAGATACTCTCTCACACACGCACACACACACACACACACACACACACACACACACACACACACACACACACACACACACACACACATACACACACACCTAGCAAAGAATGTCTTTGCCAGCTACATCCTGCCAAAACATAAAATGCTTGATTAGCTCTCTGCCTTGCTGTTCCTTCATGCCCCCAAGTGCTAATCCATTACTGCCTTTCATGGTCTAAATATATTACTCCATTTAGATAGGCCAGATTAAATGTGATTAGAATAGCCTCCCACATGCCCCTATTCTAGCTAGACACTCTGAGATCAAAGCTATGAAGTGTACGGAGAGCCAAGAAAGTGCCAAAGTGAGATGAGAACAAGCCCCACGTCTGCACTGACTGACAGAACTAACTGACCTGCCTTCAGTCTCCATCTGAACCCTGAATGGACGAAGAGATGGGAGCGTCATGGACTGATCAGTGAAGAAACAGAGGCAATCTTTATCTAGCAGCAAATATCAGTCCACTTTGACTTTCCTGCTCTTTTGCTCTGACTAAGAAGGGCTGGGGATGTACTGTGCTTTATTTTCCAACTAATTACTGCAGCTGATTCTCTGTCACTCCTTCAGTAAATCTACAGTTTTCATATGGCCACAATATGCTTTAAAGTATTTAAGCTTTCGACATGTGGACTACACTTGGCTCATTATTCTGTATAACAAATAACACTTTATAAAACAACCTGATTTTCCAAAATATCCTCATGTGGATCATTCATTATTGTGACATGAATTCAAATTACTCAGATGAAGGAAAACCCCTTTTCTTCCATTGTGTCAGACTGCAGAAAGCGAGACACTCGACACAGCACTGATCTCATACACAGTTTCTGGTGCTGGCAACAGAGATGTAAAAATCGTATTTGAAGCAAAGCTTTGTTTGCAGTGTAACCAAACACCACAATAGATATTGTCTCGGTCGACCTAATCCTGCTAAGAGTCTTACAGATGTAAACTGATGAGCATGAATGGCTTATTCATCAGAGCAACTTTAATTTCAGTTCAGTTCAATTAAACTTATTTGCAATTATTTATATATTCCGGCAGAAGAACAATATAACTATTAAGCTCAGGTTCAGATCAATCAACATTCAGAATACAACCTACAGTACTACTGCATTGGTATATATGTCAGGAGAAACAACCAAATTTTGGATTTCAAAATGTTATTTTAGTTAAATTATAAAAAAAACAAAAAGAAAGAAAGAAAGAAAGAAAGAAAGGGTATATGTATTCTTGTAAATATAGTAACATATTAAGTAACTTTTAAAACAAAGAAATCATCAAGGCAGCGTGGGACGTGCAGAGACATAAGCAAGTGAGAGACAACATCTGCACAAGAACTGCTGCAAGTTCTCCAGGATGCTTGGAACAACCTTGTAGCAAATTTCTTGCAAAACTGCATGACGGTGCAAATCAGTGGTCACATCAAATATTGATTTTTACTGTTTGATGTCCTTTATATCAGTTTTGAATGTATATTCACTTCACAGAATTCCTTTGCATAATTCCTAACACTTTTGTGCTTGAAGAAATTACAGTACACCACCAGAGCAGACCACCAGTACAACAATACCAGACAATAAACACGTCAAGCAGAATTCACAGTGTACAGAAATAATGTGTAACAAGTTTAATGTATATTGTTATGGAATTGGGTATAAAGTACTTTATACCCAATATAACTACAATGTGGTGTATTATCTAGTGTGGCACGGTGTTGCCACCTCACAGCTCCAGGGTCCTTGGCCCCACCCAAAAACATGCCAGGAGGTGAACTGGCAACCCTAAACTGGCCCTAGGTGAGAATGTGTTTGTGCATGATGTCTTGCGTTGGAATTGGCATCCCATCCAGGGTGTATTCCTGCCTCAGTGTTCCTGAGATAGGCTCTGGATCCACCATAACCCTGACCTGGATAAAGCATGAATGAATGTAGAACGTATAATATACTGTGAACATGAATTGGTTACACATGTGAAGTGAATATGAAAAAGGTATTGTATATACTGTATTTAGAGGTAAGTATGACTAATGTGTAAATCAGTACATTAATAAACTTTTAGATTTAGAGCATTTGGCAGACACATTTAATCAGAGTGACAGAATCCAAAACCATACCCTCATGCTATACAGTACAAATAGGTCAGGGTGCTCAAGCAGTATCAAGCTAAAACCCTGTTAAAGTGGAGTTGTTAGTGTAGCAATGAAAAAAGTACAAGTTGAGTTATTTTTAAATTAAAGGTCACTTAAGTCATTGGTGAAGAAGTTGGTGTTCAGTTTTTTCAGCCAGTGATTCATCTCCTCCAACAGCCAGGGAAGTTCATCCCATCACTCGAGTGCCAGTAGAGTCTTGATGTATGTTTTCCTTGTGTTTTGAGGGATGGCGAGTCTGTGAATAACCAGGTGTGTGCCTGACAGACAGCCTAAGTAAAAACAAAACCCTCTGTTTTTAAGTCTAGTAGACCAGTACTGAATACTCTGGTTCCACTTTCCAGGTGACTTGGGAGATTATGCTGCACACAATTCCTACACACAAGTACCTGAAGCAATCAATGCACAGAAATAAGGAATACTGTTAGTATCCAGTACAAAGGCTCAGCATTGTACTTAATTCGACCTGTAATCCATAGCTTCTCGAATAGTATTTAATGGTTATTATATAGGCTGCGAAGTCCAGATGTGCAATCATAATTCAACCACTGTGAATTACTGCAATGATTTATTAATTCATCCTCATGCTTCTGAAAAGAGAGAGAGAGAGCAAAGACAACATCTGAGTGGTGAGTGGTGTAATTGTGTACATATTATCGTACATATCATCCCACTGAATCAGTCACCAAGAACTTTCCCAAATCCCTAAACATGAGAAACACTACCTTCTGGTATGCAGGGGAGAAACACCAGAATTAATACTGCAAATATCATTTGCCTCAGTGTGAAAGAGAAGGGAAATATTGATTTAATCTTTTTTTTAGAGGCTGTGTTTTTATTTTAACGGTTTTGTAATTAATCGATTGTAGCATGTCACAGTAGCATGTGAATCAAATTACAGCCTTATCAGAGACTGATGAGGTCCTAATGCATCACATTCCTCAGTGACCACTTCAATTGGGTTTTTATTCAATTTTGTTCACAGCCTGGCAGTCAGACTGGAGAAAAGTATCATAACACATCACGAGGAAGTGAATCAGACTAAGTTGTCCCTTTTTTTCCATTCACTTTATTGAGAAAGTCCAGTTTCTAACTACTGATGTTTAATAGATCATCTATAAACTATACACTTGTCTCTAGTCCTTTCACAATTTCAAATTAATCTGCACGCTATTTACACTTTTAATGTATTTTATAGGCAGGAAAACTCAATTTTTGGCTGTTCAACCACAGTGACATCTGACGGGATTTCCCGGACCACCACACAAGCATAGTTTGTCCTGACAGTATCCTAACAGTCTGTTTTCTTCCCCGGCTCATGCTATTAGATTTTTGGACGCTACAGAAACCACATCTGTAACATGCTGCTTTGATTTATACATATTCTTTTACAGCTTAACCTATGGCTTAAACACAATTTCTGGTCAAGAAGAAGAGAAAACATGGTTCTTTTTTTTTTTAGCAGCACTACTCTAAATGAGCCTTACTCATCTATTATCATTGAACGTAATGAATAACGTGACTCTAATAGGGTCTCGCTCATCCTCATCCATAACTGTCATAGCACACGGCACCTATTAAAAGCCCCCAACTCTGGGCCATGCAAACTCCATTAATCTTTGCACCCACCTACACACAGATCCCTCATTACTCCAACCCTCACACTATGAAATAAACCTGATACAGTGACGCCAATCCTTCACTGACATACTTTGCTGACATACTATCCAAACCTGAGAGCTCTGCTCATTCCATGAGGCCTAACCACACTCATTCAGGCAACAAGACTTTTTTTTTTTTAAAGAATGTCACCTTAATGCAAAACCCATAGTTTTCACACACATACCAATCCATCAGTTTCAGGAAGAACATGTCCTGTGTGTACTTTATTTGAATTTGGTTTTGGGAACAAAATGTGGTGTATTTTATTTGAATAACATTACGAGGGCATTATGTGCCTTTTTAATACGCAGAGCTAAAAGATTTTTCCCTGGTTTCTGAGCTTAAGGGTAGCATCCAAAAGATTCAATCTACTACCAAGAACTGTTTTCACAGTGACCAAAAGATACTATTTTACTCAGATGACACTTATTATCGAATATTCATTTTGTATTTTTTTTTAAATATGGAATTATATCACACCACTCCTGGATGCTCGAATCAAATTGGTCAGAATGTTTTGATTAATTTTATATAACATCAGCTCTGACAGTTCTGGCTGCAAGGTTTATATTCATGTGTTCAACATTTGATACATTATCTTTTAAGAACACACACAGGGTCTTATATTGAGGACACTCTACATAAAGAGATTGAAAACATGTATAATCACTGATAGGGTGCAGCTGTGAGGGGATGCTTCTTTAGCAATTTTTGGAAGGAGTCTCCAGTATCAGTGCTTTATAACAGTTAGAGGTAAAGTTGCAAATTTAAGGTTTCTGACACAGGAGAGTGTTCAGGACAGAGGTGTTTGCATTTTACTGTTTCTTGGCAACATGATAAGCTGCATGTTCTGTTTTATTAATTTCAAATGAGAGTTGCACAACAATAATAGATATACAATCGTTAGAGCAGACAAATTGCTGTGGTATAAGGAGAATAAAGCACTTTCGCACATGCTGTTGTAGGAAAATAATCAACTTTGTGTCAAACTATTTATTCCTTACTTGAAATATCCAATTAACACAAAATTTGCTGTTTCACTAATCTTGTTATCTCTTAGTGACAAACACAAGTACAAGTCAAGTAGTATAGTTCTCTAGATATTACTCATTATTACCACGTCTTGTTTCTCTAGTGAAGAACAATGAAATCTTAAAAAAATATTTTTTGGACCCTGTTGTATCCTCAGAAAAATACTAATAATAGAACAGTGTGTGTGTGTGTATTTATATTTCATTTCAGAAAATGGTTGTGCCTTTTATGGAGCCCATTTGGGCTCCAAAGTAACTTTTATTTGAGCCGCCCCTTCTGTGTCTTTTGTTCAGAAAGGCTGGATAAATATTAGATCGCTGGGATAAGGTAGGCCAGGGGCCATAGGCCTGCACAAAGAGAGAAAACCACAGCTGTCAGTCTACTGTATTTAATCCGGACCAGACCTCAGGCAGTGTGTCGATAGAGGAGTCCATTTCAATTCTGCTCTATAGGTGCTCTCTTATATCAAACAGACCGGAGACACTAAACTGTCAATCAATGTCAGTCGCTGCTTTATCTTGAGTCTTGTTAAAGACCACGTTCACATTGGCCAACCTTTCAGCTTCTCCCAGGAGCTTCCTGATTTTCATTGCCTTCACCACTGTTTCTCAGAGGGACATTAGAGGAGTTTTAGCAGTTTGATCAACACAGGAAGCCTGCTTTATGTTTGATATGTATGTTAGAAGTCAACATACTATATTTTAGCTGGTGGGCAAAGGTTTTTTCTTTGACTATGACCAATAAAGCCAACTGAGAGCCTTTTAGACTGACTGAAATTATACCCTGATGATACCTTGCTCAATAATAAATAAGTGCTGAACACAAAACCAATTTGCTTTTGGTTTATTATTGTGTGATTTTCATGCACAAAATATGCTATGAATGTAGGAAGGGATATTTTTAATGGGTGTGGACAAATCACTAGCTTGGGTGGCCGGCACAAGCATATTTCGTGTCTGGGTTATTAGTTTTTGTATTCGTAGTTGCGCCACAGACAAGTGGGTTCAAAATCCAGAAAAAAGACTCATGGACTTTTGCAAAATAAAAGTTTATATTTGGAAAACACTTCGGTGCATTACAATTCAATACTGTGACTATAGACATGCACTTCAGCACTGCAACTATAGAGACACACTTCAATGCTGTAATTATAGCAATGCACATCAGTGCTGTAACCATAGCGACCTACTTCAGTGCTGTAAATATACTGACACACTTCTATGATGTAACTATAGTGACGTATTTCAATGCTGTAACTGTAGCGATGTACTTTAATGCTGTAACTACACCACATGGCCCACTACATAAAAGAACTATTTTTACCAGGCCAATTTATTAGAATGAATGGATTTTTCAGACTCAGGACCAGGCAGGCCTGTGGATACACTGACATAACCAAACAAAATAAATTGTAGCACAAAGGTGTCATGTAAATCTTTTACTAGCACAACATGCAAGTACCTCACAGTTAAATATAGGGAGAAAATAAGGACCAGAATAAATCTTCCATAGCAGAATAAAGAGAGTAACTAACATAGCTGAAAGGTTACTTAAGAAGTTGTTGACTTTTGTCGAGTACTCTCCATGATCATATAGACATTCATTTCCCTTCTGGATTAATGCACTTGACTAACTAGCTTGCTGTATGTTATTGCAGTAGGTTAGCTACTATTTGTCATAAGGATTCCAATTAACCAAAACATGTTACTGCAGCACATTGGTGCTTTTACTTTACTGATGGATTAGATAATAAATGTATGCTTTTCCACCCTTGTTTAAATGAATACATTTATGATCCTGTAGGATCTCAAGGCTTCCCACCTGGCTTTTGAACATATCTCGATTTCTGAGGTCTCAAGTTTAGCAAGGAGTGCCACGTTCAGGTTCATCTGCAGAGCGTCAACATTAGCTGACAGAGAATACACACATATGCGGTCTGTTTATTTTCTTCTTTTCTTTTAAGCCAAGACATGATCTGACTCGATCCAAATCCAAAATATTTGTACAGGTAAGCTTCTGATGAGCACGACCCAAAAACACGCCCAAATAAATTCAGAGATGGGGATAATTACATTTCAGCTAAATTAGCTTATGGGGTTATTACAGAATGAATAGATTTTACACTACTTGTACAATCACCTGTGTTAAATGACTATTTTGGGTGGCAACACTACTGTTTGCTTTGGTAAAGAGCTCATATTTTTTTTCTGACAAATTCAAACCATGTGAGAGTGGAGCCAATTCTGGGACAGCTCTGTTGCTGTTTCAACAGTCCCTGAAATAGTTTTAGTTATGGCAGAACACAATAACCTGATAAATGAAAAACTGCAAATATTGATTCTGTAAATGATTACAGAAATATTCTTCAGTATTCTTGAGTTTGTAAATAGACAGTCTATTGCAAGTCAGACATGAATGTTCCAGTTCCAGTTCTGCATTGTTCATTATCTCAGCTGCTATTTGTATTATTAAACTTTGGGGGATAAAACGTTCCAATGTCAAGAGCTTTTAAGGCCAAAATTGGCGTTGTGGCTAAAACCTAGAAACTGACTGTGACCATCTTTGACACTAAAGAGAACAATTCTTTTTTATTTATTTATTTATTTATTTTTATTTTAAACTCAATCTGTCATTACATGTTATTTGTCAGTGGCCTCATTGAGTTCAGTGAAACTAGAGCTGTGGCATTATGAGGTGTGATGAGAACCATAACACATGACACTCGTTCATGAATTGTGTTTCTAAATCCTTTACATCACTTTTGATTTGGAGTAATTTGGAGTAAAGACATGATTAAATCCTGTAGGACTACTGGCCAAGTGGATACAGGATATAGAGCACTATATTCCATATCTATAATCTTTGATTGTATCTTGGCTTTAAGCCTAAGGAGGATTATATGTAGGATAGAATGTACTCTAGAGAGCATTAAAGATGTATTGATGTTGTATGCACACCAGGTTTCAAGCACCAGATGCTCCAGTGGATTAAACTTGAATTCATGACAAATTACTAGTCACAGGGCAATTTAGAGGTACTATTCTTATATTTCTGTCAATTATTGTACTCCTATAAACTCAATGTTGCATTCCTAAATTGTAGAAACATGTTGTCTGGTTACTAGATTGTGCCTGAGGGCTCAATAAATGTAAAGAAGGTCACCGCTCTCATTTCCTCCAATTCATTATTCGCTTGATTGCGTGCTAACTTACGTGACCACAGCCTGCACTTAAAATTAACACTATCTGACCTGGCTTTGTTTCAATCCCAGCGTGAATCCCTCACCTGGCAGTAAATCCCTCACATTTAACTGCTGTTGTGTTTGTCAAAGATCATTATCCATGGAACTGAGATCCATAATTTAGATGTAATTAGCTGGATGACTGAAACCTTGTCAGTGTAGGTTGCAAGAATTTCCTCGCCATGTTAAGATATAACTAGAGATTTGAGTATTAAAAAAAACATTATTCCACACTGTCGTTAAATTCTTGAATCTGAAAGTGTGGACTAATCTTCTGTAACAGCATGACTCTGACAGCAGGGCTTTAATTCAGATGATAGGCTTATATAAATGCACTCATTTCTGTCATTTTGTTTCTAAGGTTTCTATAGTAACAATTGATTTACAGGGACTTGTATGGCGAACACTCCTTATATCCTAAGTCTAATAATAAACATATTCAAAAATATGTTATTTAACAAAGAAAAACATATAATCATTGATATGGTGAAGATTTAGGATTAGATTAAGAAGACATTTATTTAATATTAATGGAAGGAGTCTCCAGTGATAGAGCTTTGTAGCGGTTAGTAAGTCTTCCAACATGGGAAATTCTTCAAGTTTGTGATCTCTGGTTTCTTGGTAAACATGACAAACTGCATTTCTTATCATATACAAAAAAAAAGAGGCTGCTGAGGGAATGACTGTTTATAGCTTCTATAGCGTAAGTGATAACAGGACCTATCTTGCCTCTCAGATGTTCCACAACATTAAACTATAAACCGTTAAAATGCATTCATTAATACATTTAAAATTGTAAGCAATGGTAAATCACTGTGGTAAAAGAAGAATAAAATACTCCACCCTGGCCCCATCATCATTTATTCCTTTCAAAATGTGGCAAAAAACAATAGGAACAGTTTATGTGGTTAAACATGTTGGTTTATATTGGTCTTTCAAAGAAGTTCTAATTAAAATCTTTAATTAGTTACAAGAGCATAGTTCAAGGTGAAACAAATAAAAAAAAGTCGAAGGAAAACATTTCTTTCTCAGCCAATATGGTGTCCAGTGTCTCTGCAGTCCTCTAAGCAAGTGTGGCTTGAATACCATCAGTGCTATAAACCAGCAACAAAAGTAAACATCAAATCAAAAATATCTCATTTAGCAATGTTCTTTTTTTGTGTTTGGACAGAAACAGTGCAAATTATCTCTAATTACACTCTAATTAGTGTTATGCACAGACAGTTTCAAATCTGTTTTCTGTGGTTTGGAAATCTGTGGTTTGGAAAACTGAAAAGGTCCCAAACAAGCAAATTCAGACATGACAGTAAAACTGCACTGAGGGGGTTCAAGTGTTTGGTATTCGAACTAATGCTTAGGAATCAGTGGAGGAAACCCTGGCTGCTCATCCTGTGGTGTGTGCACTGAACCAAGCTGCACGCCTCAAAGCCCAGGAAGGGAGAGGACAGTGAAAACACACGCCTGTCTCGCTCCCTAGCCGCCCAGACAACCTGGCCTGCATTGTGGAGCAGATTGCAATCAGCCAGTACACAACCTCTGAGTCAATCAGAGACAATAAAGCTCTTCCTTGCTATTACTTTTTTTGCCTTTGTTTCTAGCTCACTTCACGGCCAGGATCACAGAGTACAAGTAAACACTTTTAAGAAAAGTGTTTTTGAGGAACACTGATGAGGGGTCACATACCAGCAATATATCCTTAACGCAAGTTTTTATTTTCTTCCATTTCCAACATTCTGCCCAAGTAAAAGGTTTAATTGCAGTGCTGTTGACCTGGCATTGACCTACAGTCCCACACAGGCAGAAACAAACCCCAATTAAAAGCATTTCTAATCTGGGGTACTGGCTAAGAACCAATTTTGTAGCTTTGGCTCAGTAAATCTTCTTGTTACTCAAAAAAGCACCAATACTGTTTTTCTTTCTTATTTTGTTACAAGAATTCCCTACTAATGGGAATATTTTTATGAGCTATATTTTAATGAGCAGTATATTAACTTGAATGATGAATTCAGCATTAAAGAAAGATTAATATTCAATTTCACCCTAGAAAGAGCGTGTTTTCATTGTTCTGAATTTTCTTATTAATTTTGGGGAGGTTTCCCTCCCCAGATCATTTTCCGTACGCCATCAATAAACACGACCCATGTGAAGGAAATGCTGTAGATATTTTTTAGTCACTCATTCAGGCAGTAAGTCTGGTGGCCTCCACTTGTGCCCTTTGATCTCTTGACTTTGCTAATGAAAATTCCTTGTGATCAGCTCAGTGAACACAATCCAACCAAGCTGGTAGATCTTTATCATCCCAATGAGGTCATCCTTGGCACGGACATTCCATAAAACAATATCTTGCCGACATGAGATCGGAGACAGGAGTCCTGGAAAAGCAAAGCAGGCAAGCATGAAGAAACATAAAGCAAATAGATGTGGAGATAAGAAGCAGGAATAACTATGGACTAACCGTTGCATGCATGTTTTGACCTGCATTGTAGCGAGCTGGATACGCTCCAGATTCAATTAGGAAGCTGCTGGGACGTCCGGTTCTCAGTCTGAGAGAGAGATGACCAGGGTAAAGCAACACAAGGAGTTGGGTACCGCTTGGGGTAATTTCATGGGTATTTCCAGAATCCCCAACACTCCAGCTGTCCTTCCGAACACAGTCTGTGCGTGACACTTGGACAGCCATGGGAAAAAAGTGCAGCGGCTAATCTGAATCATACAGAATGCATTTGGCTCACAAAAAGGTCTCAAAAGAAAAGAAAAAGAGCTCTGGGAAAACCTATTGCAGAAAACACTTTTGGAACAGAGAGATTTTCTGATTATACACATAGTGAAAGATGCCAGCACCTGCTAATGTGTTACCCATATGGTTAGATCCACATGTGTATAAGCTAAAGAATATTAGACATGTAGTAATATCCTCACAGGTAGAAGTTAAACTGTAGGAGGGAGCGTGAGGCAGGGGAATTAAATGCTTTTGTTTTTAAAGTTGCCAACCTTGAAATGACAAAATGATGCATACACTCACAATTCATACGAGGCTTAGAACTTTAGTGTACAGGATTCAGTACTAACTGCATGCATGCTGTAAAAGTGACATTTTGAATTCACCAAACTGTGACAACACGTGGTGACTGGCATATTTCTAACTACTCAAGCTAGCTGACATGCACATTAACACTCCTGGGTAATATTATATGAGGTTAATAAGTGGCTAGCTAATAACTAGCTAATAACACTAATACTTATAAGTAGCTGTCTAAAACCAGCATGTTACATTTATTACTGTAGTGTATTATGGCTTTTTAATTTATTTAAAATTATGCTCATGGCTTGAGAGTTTACTATGAGGGGCCTATGTAAGTGAACTTACTTTTGCTAAGTGCAGATGCTGCACAGATAGGGGAATGTCTTTGCTATGGATTGCTAGGGAAGTTATCTCTTGTGGACTATATATGACCTTGGTTTTTACAGTGCTTGTGAGAAATTAGAGCCTGAGACCTTTAATAAAATGCATACATTACCCTGCATCTCTTTTCCAATGATCTAAAGGGGAGAAAATTCTGAAATCTAACAGCAATGTAGCCCTTCTCGTAAGCACATTATATTACTCATTATTCATTCACTGATGTTCAGTAACTGCTGTACCCTGCTGAATCCAGAGCCTGTTCCATGAATGCTGAGTGCATTGTACTGTATGTATAAATAATGTACAAATGCCATGTATAAAACTGTAAGTACATACAGTACATTGATAGAACATCATCTCTTCCTGCAGCATGTCCATCATTATAATGAGTGTTAAATATGACATGAGGTATTGTTCCAGCTTCATTCATTTACAGGATGGCAAACTAAATAGCACGTTTGAGTACATAGTTTAATATCATCTATTTAATGTAGATATAATTGTTTACTTATTCTGAGTATATGGGAAACCGTAATATCAAATATTTATTGTAGGTTAGGAGACCCAAGAGAGCAAGAAGTTAAGTTTTATTATGAGTATTTATTATGAGTATTTATACTCAATTCATACTCTATTTTTCTTTTTACAACAAATCCCAAGGTCTGTAAATAGAATATGGAAACTGATCTGGTCATGTTTTGAGATGACCACAGGTTGTGGAATACCCCAACCCCTGTGAGAACAAAGTTAAAGACCTCACATTCATTCTGTGATGACCCCGAGCCACTTTTAAAGTGACACCATAAAACAACCATGGTGGCTGTCACTTCAGCTACCATACTGGCTTAACAATAGACCTAAACATGCAAAAGAAAAAAGCATAAATAACTATGTGGCGCCAGCACTGGAAATGTCATCTGGAACTTCAGCTGCAAATTTACGAGCTGCAACTGGACCTGAAAACCCCTGCAAGGGTTCCGTAATCCTCCCAACAAATAAATCTTAAAAGACAATACCTAAACTCAAAGAGCCAAGCAGATACTGTGCAAGTTCCCTCTCTCTCTAACCCTGAGAAATCACATTAGGCCTAACATAAGCAAACAGCTCTATTATTTACAGGTCTATCATGTTGAGTGACTAATACCCATAACCCAGAATCCTGCTTGGCCAATCTTCTGTTTACAGTACTCGATAAGTCTTTAGATGAGGGCAGTGCAGAGATGTTCGTAATCTCCTTTTAATCAGCCAGTCTTTAATCTCCTGTTTGTTCCTTTACTATCAGGGAATAAGATGCTGATGGATATGATCTCCTTCTCTCGGTGTGTGAGCCCCACTCCCTAGGTTTGGAGCCAATATGCGAGTTTATCTTCCTCCATAACTCAAAGCAATGTTTGGGACATGGTCTTTGAGGACACTGTTAAGATTAAAATTCCAGGACCACCCCATTATGACACCCATGAATCAGAAAGATACCCAGTCACATATAATCAAGTAATTTTGTGGCTAGCATTTAAATAGGAGCAGTTTCCTGAATTAGCTGTTTTCTTTTAACCATCCGTAACATAGCTCAAGTCATTACCCCTCCCGATTCTAAGTACTCCTCCTATTACTCCTCCTGATTCTAGGTATATAAAGCTCGAATGTAACTGAGTTATTTCGATAGTTCTGAGTGTTGTTTTGTGCTGATTGTTTATGCTATGTTTGAGTTGCCTTTGCTTACTGCCCTGTTTTATTTCCTCTGTAAGGACGCTTGGGGGTGGAACAACAACAAGACAATTATGCCAATGCCAATATGCTATTCGGATAGCTTAAAAATACTATGTAGCTGCCAAGTTTTTGTTTTATAGCAAATAATCAGAATTAAATTTAATACATTTCTGCAGATGATGATTAGTGTACGTGCAGACACCGTGTCTGTGGTGTACAGAACCATTCCTATTGGAAGATATTGGATTGAGCAAAGGAAAAAGAGATTATGGTGATAGTTACAGGGAATGATAGAATGATGGCATATTACATATGAGCTCACAAGCCTATTCCAAATTATACTGACAAATGCATAGATTATGAAAGAAAAAAGTTAAGTATAAAGTGAAACAATATACTTGAAGCATTCTGCATATAATTCAAGTAGACTATTATGATATTAAAGTAGCCTATACTATTTTATTTTTTACAAAGGTATGTGATATGGTAATAAATTACAACACGGTATGTTTTCTGAAAATAAAACGCCTGATTTTAAGGAATGTTTTGCACAGCTGTAATTTATAAAAAGGAACTGTGTGTGTTGTGTGTGAAATAGAGTTCACACAAGTGCATTAAATTTCTTTGAAATTGTTTTAATTTGCTGATAATAAAAAAGTAAAATTGAATTGCAACAGTACTTTGTTGAAGAATAGAAACTAATACTGCTTCTCCAACATACTTTGTGAAAGTATAGTATATTATATAGTACAGTATGTCATAAAATAAGCAATCAGTAAATATGGAATTTTATAAAGTACATTAAAATACCAAATTAGTTCACCCAAACTGCAGTATACTTTTATATATTAAGTAAGTAAAGAGATAGGTATAAAGTGAAAAAACATACTAGAGCATTCTGCATATAATTCAAGTAGAGTATTATCATGTTAAAGTATACTGTTTTCACATGGGCATATTGCCCCAACAAAAGCTATAGTCACAAGCCATGCACATGGATCCTAACTCTTTGGTTGAGTCTGGTGTTCTACACACTCTCTGGTATGGAAACACTTTGGTGTAAGGTCCTACATAGCCTTAAGTGTTGTAAATGTAACCCTTTTAAAAAGATTTTTTTGTATGGTAGGAGAAGAATAATACCATAATATGCCACCAAATGTAATCAAAACCACCCTTGAATTAAAGCTAACATTCTGTCTTTTAACCTCAGTCATTTTTCCCCTCCAAATATAAAGATGGGTGGCAAATGAAAAACCGGTGGTTCTGTTGTGCTATGGGGAGCATTTTGCTTTCATGCCTTGACTCCACTTGTCCCTTAGAGGGAAAGGTCATTGCTATACAAAATCCTTCACTATTCACTATTCATTGACTATTCACCATTATACTGTCATAAAAACATTTCTATCTTGATGGAAATTGTCCCTTCCAGGATGACTTCCACCACAATCCACAGACACGTGGGATTACTGAATGGATTCAAGAGTGTGCAAATGACGTAAGTATGGTGAGTATGACATAAATCACATGCTATGGCCTTCACAATCACCAGATCTCAACCCAGTTGAACACATATGGGAGATTTTAGAGCAATGTGTTAGACAGTCCTCCATACCACCATCATCAAAACAAAAAAATTGAGGGAATATCATTTGGAAGAATGATGTTCATCCATTCTGTAGATCTGGAGACGTTTAGAACCTATGCCAAGGCGTATGGAAGCTATTCTGCCAGCTTGTGGTGGCCTGGCACCTTAGTATAGTTTCCCCCTTAATTTGTTGCCTGTCTGTATATGTCCAGAAGTACGGATGTAAAGAACCATAACAACAAGAACATATTAGTCATCAAAAACTTCTTTCTGCATGTACAAAAAAACCCCCACAATGATTCAATGTTTAATAAAACCACAGTAACCTCTGACTTCAGTCAAGTGGATATGTTTGCCGGATGCCTGGTTTGTTCACAAAAGCTTATGACATTTGTACCGATGCCAGTCCTTGTTCAAACCCATGGGTGCAACCAGTCTGCACTTTGTGGGCAATGCCATGGCTAAGGGGTCATTGGGAGTTTCAAAAGCAGAGGTGAAGGATCAAACGCTGAGAGCCATGGGAGTGAACAATACCATACAACTCCCACATTTTCTCACACATTCAACTATGTCACGCAATGGCCCAAGTCGCCAGATTCCTGCCTCATTGTCCCTGGTGATCCATTCAGCCTAGAGACCTATCAAATAAATAAACATATTAGCTCTTTCCAGATCAACATTTTTAAAGAATATGAAAAGAAATACATTCAAAATGGTACCAATGGGTTTGCTATTTTCTTCCCTCTGCGCTGTTGCCCGTAAGCCAATCATTTGCATTTGTTAACTGTCATAACCATTATGTTCTAATGCAGCTCTTTTCACTTCTGTCACTTTTGAAGTCCCTGTTATATACTACGGTTGTCAAATAATTTCAGATAGTATGGCTCCATCAGGATAGCTTCTTTTTTCTGTTAGATGATGTGATTTGAGGAGAGTGGATAACATATTCAATTTTAGTCATGGAGCCTTCAGAACAATGCTGAATTGAGAGTCTGGAGAAGGCCTTGCAGAGGAGGATAAAATAGTTTTCTGGTTATTTTCACATGTTATGACAAGCTCTCCCTTAGCATCAAATGTGTTTTAACCACGCTGTCTGCAAGGTCACTTTTGGATTTTGCTACTTGTCATAACCATAAGCTTCTGATAAGACTGTTCAGTTTTGAAAGCAAACCTTATATACTTTTTTATATTGTGTCTTTGTTCAGATAAATGTCGATAGCATGGCTGTCTGCAAAAGCAAGAATCACTATGAAAGAATAATGACTTACCCTGAAATCTAATGATGGTAACTCCATGGTAAAGGTTTGGTTATGAGCAATTGAGAGCTTCTAGAAATGTTTTTGCAGTGTCATGGTGCCTCATACAGAGGTAAAACAAATATTAATCCATAACATGTTCCACGATTGTTTTGTCTTTGGATTCCATTGTGTCTTTCATTAGGTAAGGATAAATTCAGATGACATGGTTTCATTGGGACAGATTTATTTCATGGCCAGATGAGAGGAGAATGGAAAGCACATCTTCAGTCTGCCTCATGGGGTCTTAGGAACAATGATTTACCCTGACAGATATATAATATGGAACCATGGTTATTTTTAAAAGTCTCCCCCGTGCATGCTTTTTTTTTTTTGTTAATGTATCTTATGCTGAACTTATGTGAAAAGGAAAGACTCTTTTATTAATTTTTGACATATTCATTGTTTCTCAGGGAGAGGATAGATAGAGGTGGTGGCAAGTGGTCCCACTGTGCAGCTTGACATTGGGTGTAATTTACCCACCACTTAACAGTGGGGGAACCACTTCAAGTTCTGGAAGCTTTGTGATGACTTTTATCTCAGAGAATTTGTAGTCTCTGCTGACCTCCATGTCAAACAATACAATTTAGCGTGACCAATATATTTTCACTGCTACCCTGACATTTAAAGCATGTTTAATAAAAAGAAACATTCATTCAGCCATGAATGTTGCCAATACTGATAATATCGTAATGTAATGTAATCCTCAGCACCTTAAATTAATTTCAAGGACCGTTTTATTTGTTTTTTTTAATTTTTATTTGTGCTTTGTGAGGATTTGTCACAGATGACATGGTTTAGGGGGCTGGGTATTTTTCAGTAAGTAATGTTCCATGTGCTAGCTAACTAGACTAAGCCTTTATCTCCATTTGTCATCCAGAGTCCCATCCTCTTAAATCTAAAGAACATTTTCATGTTAACAGTAAGAATCAGTTAGCACCAAGGCCACTATTAGTTTAGCTTTCATAGCTAGTAGTATGTCCTGTGTTAACTGGAGGTAGATAATATGGCCACTTCTATCTAGTTTAGAAGCACTGGTAGCTTGTTGAGTTACTGCACCAAATCTTTAGCTTTGTTTCTTTAGCTTTGTTAGCTTCGATATTAGGGCTAGCTACCCTACGAGCTCATTTACCTAGCAGTAGAAACCAAGATTTTTCTGCTTTTTCACCTGAATCAGCAGTCATACCAAATGTGAATAAAAAAAAACAATTCACTGAAGGAGAAAGGATGCAGAGCATAAAAGGCATATTTTTTTCTTATTCGTTTTGTTTAACGCTGACTTCAGGATATACGGTGCATTGCCATTTTTTTTTCTTTCAGTACTGTATATAGGTTATATCATAATAGTTCCTATTTGGGCAGATAAGTGTTTGATTTGTTTGATATTTTCTTTTCATGTCAATAATAAAAGTGTAAAGAACACTACAATGATGCATAGATCTACAAATATCTACAAATAAATCAGGTGATCAACAGAAAATATCTTTCACGATAGCTGTGGACAGTTTATAATTACGTGTAACTTAATATGGACTGCAGAGCAGTCGTGCACTTATGCTAATTATTAAAACACTAGTAGCTGGTTGCTTGTAAATCCTTTTCTGCAGACTGCAGTTAAATATCAGTTTGATCAATACATTTTTTTAAATTAGTTATTCTGTTATCATAGAGCCGTTTTCTCCACCAACATATGCTAGTTTTTTTTTAAGTAAAATTCTTTTTCTCTCTGCCTGAAGATTTTCTTGTTGGCATCTCTGGGTAGCTGTATCAGCTGAACTTTATTCAATGATCCCAACAAGTTTGTAGCTAATTGGCAGCCAGCTTCATTCACTTCCTCAACTAAAAGTTTTTTTTTTCCTTGTAAAAAAAAGACATTCCAAAACATTTTCTTTTCTTGAGGCATTACATTCTTTTGCAGTTGATATTTGCCAGCAGCAAAGGTATCTGGTATGTTTAGCAATGGATTGCACCATGTTTGTTCTCCTGAGCACTAAATATAGGATGGAGTGAAGAAAGGCTGCCTGAGGGGGTGTGCATAGAAAGACTGACAGGAGGGATATAGAAAAACAACACCAAGGGCTCTGTCACAAATCTCAGTTTTTCCAGGTGTTTCCCTGAGACATGTGATGCACTTGCTTTGCTCACACTACTTCAATATTTTATTTTTCATTGTGTGCTACACATATTTCCAAATTATTTGAAATAGTAAAACAGAAATATGAATTGTTGCACTTTTAACTAGCAACTATAGAGGTCTTTTCCACATTTTACCATCTGGAACTGAAATAGTCTTAACTGCGATTACACACCCACCAGTCCCCCTAAATAGGAACACCTGTTCATTAGTGCAATTATCCAGTCAGCCATTCACCAATCCTAGATACAGGCTCAACAAACTGGAGTTAGAGATTGGAAAAATATCAGGCAATGTTGGAGTTTAGGTGAGTCTATGCCGTATGTAGCCTCAGATTCCTGTTTTTGGCTGAAAGGAGTGATACCTAATATGGTCTTCTGCTGGTGTAGTCCATCCACCTCAATGTTGTGCATTCTGAAATGCTTTTCTGCTCACCACAGTTGTAAAGAGTGGTTGTAAAGAGTGGTTACTGTTGACGCACAGCCATCTCAAACTAATCTGACCATTCTCCTCTGACATCTTTCATCTGCAAGGGGTTTCCACCTGCAGAACTACAGCTAACAGGATGTTTTTTTGTGTCTGTGTTTTTTTGCACCATTCTGAGTAAATTGCATGAATTAAAGTAATTAAAGCATTTGATGATTATATATCATGAATTGGCAATTTTATGTGTAATCCCAATTAAGTCCACTTCACTTCCAGGTTCCAGTGCTACAAAATGTACAGAATGATAAAAAAAATACATTGATAATGATAGCCTTTATTAATTCATATTACTTAAAGATATGTGGAAAATCAGATTTTTATTACTATGATCTTATTTACGTATTTGTCAATGAGGTTAGACCTTATTTATTCATGCCTTTTTTCTTTCCAGTTCAGGGGTTAATAATAAATTCTTTTACACATTTCGGATTTCCTGCTTAAACAGGCCACTGCTGGACAATCCATAATGTGGCAGGAAGTTTTAGTGACGACAGTGAGATTGAACTCAACAGGAATCTCGTCTAGTCGCAGCAGGCTATGTCTGTCACAAGAAACAAAACCAGCTCCTTGTACTGTTTCTGCTTAATGCAGTCACACCATTGTGCCTCATTCACTTAAGCACAATATACTTGTATTGTAGGCGTACTTGGGAGCTGAGATTTTTCTGCTGATAGTAACTTGACTTCCAACAGGCAGGAAACACATTCATGAGTGTGTTAAGAACCCAAATCAGATTGTCACCCTGATGAAAGGCCACTGGGCATTTCAATAAATTAGTTTTGTAAACAAAGGACGTTGCTCTTTCTTTAGGACAGACCGAAATTACTGCAAGACTGTTTGAGGTCAGAGTGACGTATTTAGCACAGAACTGAGAAAATTTTGTACTTTTTTCTCTGTTTAAATCTGTAGCCCTTTACACATTCGCAGTTTAGCCCATTTTTGTATTGTTTTCATATTGTTTTCTTATTCTATACATTAGAAATATACAGTAACACCCTCCTTATTATGATATAGTAAAATATTTTGAGACACTGGCAGTTAAAAGGTTTTTTTTAGTTTTTTCTCATGACATTGCTGAAAGCCCTTGAGCACCATAAACTCAACTGTTTTCTGCTTCGATTGTATTATACT
The DNA here is from genome assembly GCA_037577455.1 of Pangasius macronema. Taxonomy (NCBI): domain Eukaryota; kingdom Metazoa; phylum Chordata; class Actinopteri; order Siluriformes; family Pangasiidae; genus Pangasius; species Pangasius macronema. The sequence continues at coordinate 24,512,068 of CM074946.1, forward strand.
AAAGTTATGTTACTTTGTTAAAAAATAAAAAATATCTGGCATTCGGTGAAAAACAGGTGATATAGTGCAATACATGACAAGTATATCAATGCAGTTCTTGGACATCTTTGTGAATGTTGCTCATTTTTTTCTGTCTGTTTCTGATGCATAAATTAGGTACTTATTAAAACTGTGTACTGATTTTAAGACTATACTGACAAGGCAACATGGTATTCTGGATGATAACCATTATAAATGATGGGAGAGCTTGGAAAAGCAAATGTGAGCTGCCATCTGGTGGACTTTTTGCATAGTTACACTTTCCAGTATCCACTGTCTTCTTGAGATGAGTTAAAGAAAACCAAGGAAATAATCTGATTATTGACATACTACAGGACAACATTAAGAAGGTGTGTTAAGGGGAAGTAATTTTAGTTACCTTCATGGTATAACTGTATAACCCAACATCACAATTTCCAGTGTACCGCAGCATCTTCTTACAATATTTTACTTTAGGTAGATTTCAAAGAGAGCATTTAACACTGACATAGCAAAACAAGTAAACAATTATTTGGTCACCTGAACTATTAGAATATTTTTAGAAATATACTTTTAAGTGGTTTGCTCTTTAGTTTTAATAGTTTATCAGCTCCAAAATTAGCTCTAATAAAGAAAATCTAACTCAAATTTTATTTGTCACATGCATAACCATACACAGTACGACTTGCAGTGAAATCTTTATACAACTGTTCCAACATAAAATAAGAAAATATAGAAAAATATTAAATATAAAGAAAAATATATGAAGGGATAAATGGGGATGGCGGCAGCAGCAGTCTGACAGTACAGATATAAAGTGCGGATATGTGCAGTTTTGAAAATAAAATATCAAACTGAGTATCCTAACAGCACCTCAACACCTTTTGAACACAGAAACCAAACTCAAAGCCATAATATTAGCATTGGATTAAAATGGAAAAAATACTATTTTATATTTTATATCAGAGCTATTTTAAACTAACTGAAATGTGTGACCCTAAATAGGACAACAGCATTAGTAGGTTTTCATGATTCATTAGTAAACGCACTTATGTGATTTGATCTTAATTTTGACATTTAGTCTGACCTAAGGACAACATGCCCCAGGAACACACTGCACGGTGACAAAACAGTGATTCTGACACCAGGACACACACAAGTATGTCTAGTGTCATATATTCTGTCACCACTATCTAGGCACTAGAAGAAAGTTCAAGAAACTTGACAGGTGATTTTCTTTCTTGGGATCTACTGGGCACCCTGTGAACTCAGAGTCCTTGGAACCATCGTCACCTTCACCTCTTTATGGCACTGTTTTTTCACCACGCTGCCTTAATTAGGATCAATCTTAATTTATTCAAAACTTCAGCAGTCAGGTGTAGTATTGATTAAGCCAAGCTTAATCAAATCAGCTGATAACTGGAGATTTTTTCTGGTTAAAAAATAAGAGCCACCAGACAAATACTCTGGACAGTGACTGTCATCATCATGGTTACATTAGAAAGTGTTTCATAATCAAAGTGTCAGGTACCAGCTGGATCACATGCTTGTTTATATTTACATGAATTTGGAAGGAGGGAGTGTGTGGGCTGTGTGTGTGTGTGTGTGAACTGTCTGTATCAGAATTACATCATAAATGACTTCTAATGAAGGACATTGTAGCTCAAGGATGAATAATTCAGAAAACTAAACATAATTTGGTCACTCTCAATGCTTCAGAACTAGGTAATCAATATAGACTTATAATAAAGCTCTAATAGAGCTCTGATAAAGGGTAAATTACTGCATTATAAACTGAGATGAAATCAAAATAAGCTCTGCAATCACAGATAACTGGGATCTGGAACTACTAGCTAGGATCCTTAAAAATAGATGGGAATTTTTGCTTTAAACATAAAATGTTCATGGAAAAATTACATAACTATAAAGTAAAATAGACAGGCATTTATGAATAACATCTTTCTCCTGGATATCTACTTGTTTTTGAATGTAATCCACTGATGAAAGACCTTTGATTATCTTGTTCAAGTACATTAGTTACTGGGTTAGAACTGAGTTCTGAAGTTGATCATGATTCGTAATACATATTTTTAATTATTGTCTGTCAAGAATGTACTGATTGTAGTTGAAATGTATTTGCAATAAATAACTTTATTCATACATACTGTATGTTCATTCATTCATTCATTCATCCATCCATCCATTCATTCATTCATTCATTCATTCATCTTCACTCAGTTGGTCTTCAGATGGTGGATCTGAAGCATTGTCCCAGGAACACTGGTCATGAGATGGGAATACACCCTGAATGGGACATCAGTCTGTGGCAAGGCACCAAGCACATGCAGATTCATGCACTCATTCACAACCGGGGCAATATACCCTAGCCAATCCACCTATTGGAATGTTTTTGAATTTTGGAGGAAACTGGAAAACCAAGAGGAAACCCATGCAGAAATGTGGAGAACACGCACAGAACCTCCACACATGCCATATGTCCACAGCATTATGTCATTTATGAAGTAATTAATTAATTTATTTACTTTTAAATTTCATCATGTTTCCATTTTAGAAATAATAACCCACCCATTTATATGTTATATATACACAAAACAATTTTATACTCAACAGAGCAATGAAAAATAATTCCATGTGCTTAAAAAAAATCAGGGCTGGACTGTTTGCCTCTCCATGCAATATTTCGATCTTGCAAAAAGGTGTGACACCCAGTAGCATGTTCCAACCTGTTAGATTGAGAATGTCATGAACAACACCTGTTATTTTGAAAGACTTTACAATGAGTGCTTTCCATTCAGAGGAAAGTTGCACAAGTGGTTTCCAGGGGCAGTGAGCATGTCTATTTGCACCAGTGAGGTGGAAATGGTACACATGTTTATGTCTATTTACAAAGAAGCAGTGGTAATATTGAGCAATAATATATTTACAACAGAGGGATATCCAGGATCATTACTAGAATCTTTCAAAGAAACTTTACATAAGAAGAACCAGCTTGAAGCTTACTGGTGGACACAGAAGTGGACAGGTTTGTGCATTACATCTTGCCATATATATGTTATGAAAAACTTGATATGATGAAGCAATAACAAAGCTTAATGAATAGGTGCATAATAAGCTGTAAACAAAACTGAGTTACGCACAGCTTCACCTGACATGTTGTTGAGCAACCAGTGGAGCTCTGTATGAGTACCTCACTGGTCACATGGGACTTGTTTGTCTGGTGCTGCTTCAGTGCTCCCACAGATGGAGTGCGGATGGGGGGAGGGGGGGAGTGCTGCTAAGTTTGGCATGTGACTACCCAAGTGGGTTATGTCAAGAGGCCGCATGTCTTCTCCGAATCAAGCTTCACAAACAAGTGTAGGATGGAATCTTGTCACAGCCACCCCCTGGATCAAATGACACAACCGGCTGGCTGGTATATAAGCAAAGAGGGTGGCCAACTGGACCAGTAGATCAAAATAAACCTTGACAAGAACAGAAACGTACAGGAGAGCTTAACACGAACAGAAGCAAGGATCCAGTGCAAAGAAAAAAAGGACTGGGATACCTATAGACATGGACATTCAGACAGGTCAAGTAGTGAGGGCCGTAGGTCCTATGGAGAGCCTGGAGAAGCAGCTGAGCTGCCCCATCTGCCTGGACATGTTCACCAAGCCGGTGGTCATCCTGCCCTGCCAGCATAACCTATGCCGTGGCTGCGCTAATGACCTCTACGACTCTCGTAACCCCTACCACTTCTCAGGAGGAATCTTCCGCTGCCCTACCTGCCGCTTTGAGGTGGTGCTGGACCGCCATGGTGTCTATGGGCTTCAGAGAAATCTCCTTGTAGAGAACATAATTGACATCTATAAGCAACAACTGGAGAACAGTGGTGGTGGTGGTGGTGGTGGTGGTGGTCTGGAGCCTCCTTTGAAGGCGAAGGATGCAAAAGAGCCAATGTGCCAGGAGCATGCAGATGAGCGCATTAACATCTATTGTATTTCCTGCCAGGTCCCTACATGCTCCATGTGCAAGGTATTTGGCCAGCACAAGGACTGCAAAGTAACCACCCTGAAGAGCATCTATGAAACCCAAAAGGCTGAGCTCCAAAACTCAACTGAGTTGCTTGCAGCTAGCAACAGTTGCGTGCAGGCCATGCTAGTGCAAATGGAGGATATCTGCAAGGCTGTGGAGGAGAACAGCCAACTGCAGAAGCAGAGACTGGGAGAGAAGTTTGACTTACTCTATGCAGTCCTGGAAGAGCGTAAGGCCCAGCTGCTGGATCAGATCACACAGGAGCAGGATGAGAAGGTAGCAGTGGTGCAATCACTAATTCAGCAGTACAAAGAACGGTTAGAGGCTAGCAGTAAGCTGATGGACCAAGCCACACAAAGTTTGGACAACAACAGCATAGCTGAGTTCCTCATCAGTGCCAAGAAGCTCATTGCAGAAGCCAAGGACACAGCCAAAAACTCCCAATTACAAAGGCCAGAACTTGGCTTTGAGAAGATGGACCACCTCACACTGTTTACTGAAGACGTAGAGGCCATGCTTGCAAAAATTGACTTTGGTGCAGATGATGAGGAGGAGGAAGAAGAGGAGGAATTTGAAGAGGCAGAAGAGGAAGAAGAAGAGTAAGCAATGAAGAACTTTGTTTGATACAAAGACGTTTTATGGAGAAAGGGTAGATAAAGAAATAAAAAGAGCCCTGGTTAGCACAGGAACACAAAATAGCTGCTTTTGAAAACTGTGATGAGTGTGTGCAATCTTAAAAGCAGTTTTTTTTACATAACAAATTGCACCATTTCCACTTTCCACTTGACTTTTATACTTTTGTATTTATACGAATGTTCATATTTAATTATTTCTGTTATCTTTAGTGTAGATGACAAGGTTTACACCTGAATATTAGATTTGATAGGATTGTTAAGTCAAAACTAGATTTGCTAGCTGTAGAATACAGCTGTTAAAATTTAGTTTTAGTGTGTATGTCAAAATGTTTGAATACTTGAAATGACGCAGTTGACTCATGAACTACTGTAAAAGTTTATTTTCATTGGACAATTCAATGGGAATAAAGTGTTTACCAAAAAAAAAAGTTTTCTATTGAAGTCTCCTACACCTCATATCCACATACAGTTCTTCATATAGTTGTTGTTAGGAATAGACACAACAGCAATGACAAACATTTCCTAACTATGCTGGTTTGCTGTTTGACGTTCAAGAGGCAGACTATATTTGCAGGGTGAACATGAGAGAAGCCATGTAAGTCCAGGAATAGACTACAGAACGCCTCATGTTTCCATCCGTGACAATTACAGCTGCTGACACACATGCCTGCCTGCAGTATGAGGCCAGGGGTCAACACTGATTCCACCATCAGCTTTAGATAGCTGCTAGGGTCCAGATTTAAAACAATAGCTGTACAGTACAGTGGGCTCACTACATTTCATTAAGCTAAATAAGCACAAAAAGATAAAAACACAAACAGTAAAGACAGTGTAAATGCATAGTGAAAAAAAACTGATGCTTTGTAGTAAATAAATCTAAATTAATAAACAGTAAAAATTAAATAAAAAGATATAATGCAATTGTTTGGTTCATGCTATAAACCAAACTGTCATCTGTCTTCTCAATCAGACAGTAATTTCCAAACAACCACTGACTATACAGGCACTGCACAATCCAAAAGCAAACAAGAAAATGTCTGGATACTTGTCATTAATTTATATATTACAAAATTCTACTAATTCTACTATGAGATTTCCTTTAAAAGCAATGGCATTTTATTGTGCTGCATAGCAGAACTTTCTTTTAATTCTCTCTCTGACAGCTAACCATTCATTACTCTAGGGTCTTAACTTACTCAACAACTAATGCCTCATGGATCAAATAAATATAACCAGGCAGCTATAAAACTATAAGATCTCCTATTCTATCAGTGACAGTTTAAGAGGACATTGGCATACCATGACGTATTTCATTATCAAGGCCCTTGTGTTTTCTTCAAGACAAAAAACATATTTAAAATATACAGTCCCCTCTGAAAGTATTAGAATGGCAAGACCAATTCTTTTGTTTCTGCTGTACACTGAAGACATTTGGGCTTGAGATGAATAGGAGATGATAGATCAGAATTTCAGCTTTAATTTCCTGATATTTACATCTAGATTTGTTAAACAGCTTAGAACATGGCACCTTTTGTTTGAACCCACCCATTTTTTAAGTGATCAAAAATATTGGAACATGGGACTGACAGGTGTTTCTTGTTGCCCAGGAGTGCCCTGTTAGACTGATTGTTTAAACAGTAAATAGCTCTGAATGTCTATTCTTGGTTTGAGCCCTGGGTTTCGCCTGTGAAGACTGCATTTGCTGTTAAAAAGGACAAGCCAGCATGAAGACCAAAGACTGTCTATGGGAGAAAAGCAAGCTATTTTGAAGCTGGGGAAAGAAGGAACATCGATCTGAGCCATTGTACAAGCATTGGGCATAGCCAGTACAACAATTTGGAATGTCCTGAAAAAGTATGAAACTACTGGAGTACTAACAACCAGACATCGAACAGGTCAGCCAAGGAAAACAACAGCAGTTGATGACAGAAACATTGGGAGAGCTGTGAAGAAAATCCCAAAAACAACAGTAAGTGACATCCCCAACAACCTCAAAAGGGGAGGGCTGAAGATATCACAATCCATCATCTAAAGAAGCACAAGATGCAAACCACTCATCAGCAGTAAGAATCAGATGGTCAGATTAGAATTTGAAAAGAAATACACAGATGGGCCATAAAGGTTCTGGAACCAAGATTAACCTCTAGCAAAGTGATGGAAAGGCCAAAGTATGGAAAAAAGGATCTGGTCATTATCCAAAAGATACAAGCTTATCAGTCAAGCACGGTGGAGGTATTGTCAGTGCTTGGGCTTGCATGGCTAGACAGTGATCCAAAACAAACTGCCAACACAACATAGTACAAGTCAATCACCAGACCTTAACCCAATTAAGCATGCATTTCAACTCTTGAACATGAGACTGAAAGGAGAAATCCCCCAAAACAAACATGTGGTGGTACAAGCCTAGAAAAGCATCACAAAAGAATAATGCAACAGTTTGGTGATGTCAGTGGGCCACTGGCTTGTTGCAAGCAAGGGATATGCAACCAAATATTAGGGGTTATTTACTTTAATTTACTTTAAGATGCTCTGTTCAAATACCTTTGCTCACCTAAAAATTGGGTGATCTGCCATCAATGGTGCCCTGTTCTAAGTTGTTTAACAGATCTAGATGTAAATATCAGGAAATGAAAGCTGAAATTCTGATCTATCTTCCCATATTCATCTTTTGATCTCAAACCCTAATATCTTCAGTGTATAGCAAAAGCAAAAGAATTGGTTTTTACATTCCAATACTTTCAGAGGGGACTGTATAATAAAAGTGTCACATTTGCAGCCCACATTTAAAACACACTTGGAAGGAACCTTAAAGTCAAAGCAAAGAGCTTCATGTACCTATTACATTAAATTATTCATATTGTTGGCAATTAAGATGATTTGTAGTATTTGAACTGTACAGTTGCATTGCTTTAAAATCATATGTGGATCAACAATACATCCATTACAGATCTATTCAAGCAAAGTGGATCTCTGTCTAATAAAACGTCAGCACCTGTCTCGATGGCTGACTTGCTGAAAACCATGAAACGCCACACCTCTGTAAAGCCCAGATGCTTAGAATAGTATTTTACATTCTGATGGTATATGTATACTGCATGGCATGAACAGCAGGTATCATGTTTCCAACATGTTGAAGAATGTTCTGGCACATAATGCCCCAGCATCAAGTCCATTTGGCCCAGTCATGCAATCAGTATTCAAGTGTATTAAAAAGAGTGGCAGAGAAACAAAGGTTAGGTGTTGTTATGGGGGACTTATTTGTATATTAACTTAACCTGACCTCTATTTGTGGCATACCACCTAATGGTTCAAGAGTCAGACTTGTAACCCGAAGGTGATGGGTTTGAGTCTTGGGTCCGGCAGGGATTGTAGGTGTGGGGAGTGAATGACCAGCGCTCTCTGCCACCCTCAATACCACGACT
>CM074946.1:24534128-24545413 GCA_037577455.1 Pangasius macronema
ATATGCCAGATACTGCAGCTTCTTTAATGTTGCTGTTGGTCTCTTGGCCACCTCCCTGGTAAGTTTTTTTCTTGTTCTTTTGTCAGTGTTGGAGGGATATCCTGTTCTGGGTAATGTCACTGTGGTGCTCCATTTTCTCCACTTGTTGATGATGACTTGTTGATTTAGGGTGTTCCATGGTACATCTAATGTTTTGGAAATTCTTTTGTACCCTTCTCCTGATCAATATTATTTGATATTCAAGTGAGATACATTTTCAAGTGAAACTGTTTCTGATTGTATTTCACTTAATTTTTATATGTTGTAATTTCACATTGAGGGTGGAAAAAGTTCTGACATGATTTATCTTAGTTTCATTTTTTTAATCACAAAAACTTTCCATTATAACAGAGGTGTGTAGACCTTTTATATTCACTGTATTTCTAATGACTACGTTGAAGGTCTGAACTAAAATGTAAGGAATAAAACATTTTTACTGAGCATAATTTCTATCTATCTTTCCACCTCTGTTTATACCTTTTGTGAACCAACAGCTGAGGTCTGGTATTTCCACAACACTGTCTGCTCTCTTTAAGGTATATCTGACAGCAGGAAAGTCATTCGACATGGAAAAGAAGTTGAGGCAGATCGAACAGATTGCTAAGAACCATTATATCAGCCCTCTCACTGACTCCGAACTCTCTGAGCTGGAAGATCAGCTTGCAGCAGCTGCTGCTAAAGTGCAGAACACAGAGAGTGAGGTAAGGCATTCTGAATAAACCTGCCACTTGTACTGAGTATATGAAAGGTAACTGAGTGTGCATTGTTGACCTGTTGTCAGTTTTAGCCTAATCTACTATTATGTAATAAAGTGAAGTACATGTTTCTTGTCAGGTGTCAGACATTGAGAATAAAATCGCTGTTCTTAGTGCATCAGGACTGTCAATAGATAAAGCCAAGAAAAAGGTAAACTGAAGTTCACTTAATACAATAGTAAGATGTGAAAACACTACTATATTAAATTGGATTATTCTTATTGTAATTAAATTCAATACTCAGCTTCACTGGTTCATGTTTTGTTTAATGTGTGTCATCATAGGAGTGTTTACCTAAATGTTTTTTCTCCATTTGTAGGCATCAAGCATCCAAAAAAGGAGAAAGTCCCAAGACATCCCCATAAATAGAGTACATTTTTAAACATGAAGGGAGCAGTGTTTCTTCACACCACTGCTTTAACAACATTGCTTTATGTTGTACTGTTGTTCTAATTTTCCTTATGCCCAGAGGAAGTATTGCAATCTAGCGCAATGACCCTTTTCCTGTCTTTCCCACATATTTCCTACAATGTATAAAAATACATGAGTCACGCTTCTAAAAATCTTTCTTCTAGCTATTACTTGTCTTCAAGGCAGAAAGTCATCAATTATCATGAATGTTTTCTTTCTTTGGAATAAAAATGTGTAAACAGATTCCCATAAAAACGGTCCTCAATTGATTACTGCCTAAAGCTGAACTCTGGTCCATATGCCACATTGTGGGAATATCAGTAAAGTGTAGTGTATTCCTTGCTCTAACATGTTCAACATTATGATTAAACTAATCCATTTAGGGATTTTAAATTAAAGACCTCTCTGTGGGCTGATGCGCCAAAGCACATGTTCCTTGTGTAAGGGCTACAGAAATAACATCATGTGCCTTAACCCAACCCAGTTTACACCCTCTGTACTGATTTCCACACATTAAAAGTAGCTTCACAGCCCAAACAAGCGGTTTAAGAATTAGTAGTTCATTAAGTTTATTGATCAGTTTAGGACACAGTTGCAGATGACGGAATTCGTACATTTATTCAAAGATGATATTTGTTTGCTGGTAGCATTTCATTTAGTTCATGCAGTATCCAATATGCATGACTGATATGCATGTATCTCTCTCTCTCTCTCTCTCTCTCTCTCTCTACATATATATATAGCATTAGATCATTATTCAACCTTCGCCTGAAAATAAAGGCTTATTGATAATGTCATGTACAGATATGGATCTTAGCATCAAACAATGAGACAAAGCAAGTGTCTCACCATATTATACACTATGTTATTTATTGCATTATATTTTAGATTTTATCAATCATAACTGGCTGATTGAACTATGTTAAGATAAGGAAAAACCTGTGTAAATTTTAAAGATTTTTTTTTTTTTACAGCCTGTGACTACGCAGGAAAAAGTAGTACGCAGGAGAAAGTTCCTACAAATTAGTCTTACAAATTGAGAGGGACTAGTATTATTATTTGTTTCAGGCATTGATAAATGACTAAATGACTAATTAGGAATTTGTAGTCTTGTGTGTAATGGGTAGCTGCTTAGCCCATAGAGACAGATAGAGTAAACTATTCCAACTGTCACTTTATACAACACAATAATCAGCTTAACTTGTTGTAGTTGTCCAACATAAACGCATGAGGGCGCCAGAGCACTCTTTAGACAATCAAGGCAGCTAGACTGGAGCTTTAAGCTTTAAATTTATTAAAAATTGAGTAACAGTTGGTTTTAGCTGCTGCAGCTTCAGAAGTAAGGAATGAATTAGATCTAAATGTCCTGCTTTTCCAGCCTCTGCTATTACTGAACTAGTGGTCTGCGCACCTTTTATAGGGCGAATTCAGATATATTGACATTTCATTTACCATCATTTATCTTCTGGCCTTAGTGAAAGCTTAGCTACTAAGGCACGTTTTAATAAGTTTTTGCAGTGCAGATGAAGTGCTTGATAGCAATGACCTGAAAAATTTTGGGGTAGGAAAATATATGCTTTGGCAAGTATTCTTTCAGGGTTATAAAATTGGGAAGTGTAGAATGTTACTTATATTAAGTCCTACTACTTAGTATGCAGCGATTTTTACTTATTGCGCTGAGATCATATAATTTATGATGTTGATGTTGACTTTTTTAAGTCCTGTGTTATGCTGCTACTGTAAGAAATAAAATATAAAATGTTACTTACATTTGAGTGTTACTTAATATGTTCATAGTGAATTCTCCTCCACCCCATTCAGCCACAAGAGTGAGGTCAGGCACTGGTGTTGGACGAGAAGGCCTGGTGCAGTCTGCGTTCCTGTTCAAATCCTGAACAGAGACCTGACCTCCATACAGGACACTCAAGTTCTTCCACTTCAGCCTTGACAAACCATGTCTTCATGGACCTCGCTTTGTGCACAGGGGCATTGTCACGCATACTGGAACAGACAGGGCAGTTTCTTGCTATAAGTGATCACTTAGGGCCCCTGGACTACCAGGGCACCCCATGAAATGCAAAAAATTAAAACATATATGCAAAAAAGAACATTTTACTATCATTTTGTGAGAAGGTTTACGTATCAGGCAGTCATTAGAACCCCCTTGGTGTTAAAATAATAGAAATCACAATTTACAAAATCAGGCAAGTAACGCCAGAAGATCACGAAGAAGCGGTGATCATGAATCAATCTATCCAAAACAATTAATCAGTTAATAGAATTTAGTCAGTTTGTCTGCTATCTTGATTTCCCTCGCTGATGTAATTGAAATGGAAAAAGTTCATGGCTAATTATCTAGCTAGGATTTAATAAGAAGTGTTATGCTAACACACGTTAAGCTAACACACTATTGGTGTAGTGGCTGTTTTTCAGATGCTATAAGGAAATATTCTGGAGCGTGTTCAGTGTAAATGTGTGTGTATGTATGTGTTTATTTCATTAATTAATTAATATAATTTACTTCTTTAAATTCCTTGGGTACTTTGTGCAAAGAATCTTAAATCTTAATTATCTTGAATATAGGCAAATAATATTTCTCTTCATTTGATTTTATTCAATTTTCATTTATTTGATCTGTTCATATTGAATTTTAGAAAATATCGGTTATGAATTTGTAAAATATTTTCCTAAGCCCTGTTATTGTTGTTATTGCTGTAAGAAATTCATTATAGGATGTTAGTCAGGCCACAATCTTAATGCAGTCAATTTAGTCTACTCTGTTTTCAAATCCTGCTATTAAAACTTTGATTTACTGGCACCATGAATAATTCATTCATTCTTCTTAAGTATAGATCATGTTCAGCTGTTTTTATTTGGTTGCTTACTAAACTGTTTTCCCTCGTCCAAGATAATTCTGTATTAATTCAGTACATCGTTTCAAATAAAATACAGTGTGTCCCAAAAGTCTCCACACATAGGGGAAATTACACTTTTTAGCAAAATGTAGCTTTATTTACAAAACATCCTCTACATTACTGTCACGTCTTTGTAAAGACACACAGTCTTCTTTCCCAGCTCTGCTTCCCAGTTTGGCAACAGTGTCGTGTGTGATGTGCTTGCCATGTTTCCTGTTAACCCAACCTTGCGACAGCTTTCTGATCCAGCCATGAGAATGATTTCAGCATGTTCCTCTTTTGACAAGGGCATTCTTAAAGGCTATCTGGAAAAAAAAAAAAAGGTTGAGAGTTCAAATCCCAGAGCTGCCATTGCTGGGCCCTTGAGCAAGGCCCTTAACCCTCAGCTGCTCAGTTGTATAAATGAGATAATTGTAAGTTGCTCTGGATATGTAAACTAAGTATGAAAAAGTTTGGAAGACATTTTGCTAAAAAGTGTTGATTTCCCCTATGTATGGAGACATTTGGGACACCCTGTAATATGACTGGTGTGGGTGGGGGGCCCCTGAGTAAGTTGTTGCTTAGCAAGTGGCCATGGGAGCAGGTTCGGGCCCCTCAGTTAGAGTGAAAGGAAATTGTAATGCTTCCACATACAAAGACATCCTAGACCTACACAACTGTGTGCTTTGTGGCAAGAGTTTAGGGAAGACCCGAATCTTTAATGTGATGGTCAGGTGATGAAGACCCACATATTTAATGTGACGTCCACAAACTTTAGGCCATATAATGTGCTTTGTGTTTTATAGTGTGACGTTGAAGGGCACTGTCACATTCATCTGCACTGTAATCTTGCCTTGTGGATCAGTGAGATATCTGGAGGACAGGCAGTGGCTGGGATCTTTGTAGCTCCGCCCACATCCAGCAGTCCTGGCTGAAACGCCATTGGTTCAGTCACATCCAGCAGCTGCAATCCGATTGGTTCCGGATCCCGGAACGAACGGATGGATCCTCACCATCGGCTGGTTTGTCCTTCGGGCTTTGGCGTGTCGTGAAAATAAATGAAAACTTTCTTTTTTCCCTGATAAAAAAAAAAAAAGAAGAAGCGTGCAGTTTGTCCTTGTGTGTGTGTTAGCATGTGGACGCCCTCGAGCGGAAGCAGGTCTGCAGCAGGAGCACGTCTGCAGGGAAGAGCTGTTCAGTTGTGAGCAGTGTGTGTTGTTGTTGTTGTTGCAGTGGATTAGCCAGTTGTCATTATCCTGCCTGATCTTCGTGACACATCCCAGGCGTGCTTAAGGCAGCAACATGCTCGTGTAGGAGCTGGACACAAGCCGTGCGCCTGCTATGAGGAATCAGCTAGAAGATCCATCACACTGCTGTGTTCTCACTACATGGAAATGGAGCCAGTGTTTCTGGACACTTCTTTTTAAATAGCTACAGGAGATTACATGTGACGTTGCGCGTTTTTTTTTTTTTTTTTTTTAAGAAATATTAGCTGGACTGTAATCCGTTTAGTCTTTTATATATATTAGCTGTGAATAATATCATAGCTTAGAATAAAAAATGGGAACTCAAGGCACGGGGAGGAAAAGAATCCCGAATCGGGAGAAAATGTCGGCGGAGGATGATGCTCTGAGCCAGATAGCTCGAGAGGTAAGAGCTGATCATGTATAGAAATGACACGTAGGCTGCTCTGGTGCTGTGATGTGACGTGACGTGACGTCTGTGATGTGTGGTAACGTGACGTTTGTGATGTTCTGTGACGTGACGTCTGTGTTGTGATGTGCTATCGTGATGTGTTATGATGTGCTGTGACGTGATGTGATGTGCTGTTTTGATGTGACGTGATGTGATGTGACATGCTGTGTTTTGATGTGACGCGATGTGATGTGACGTGTTGTGACGTGTTGTTCTGTGTTGTGATGTAATGTGATGTGACGTGCTGTGATGTTGAGTAGCTCCATACTGCGCAAAATCGCAGAACCATTCCGAGTTGTTCAGTACAAACAGCTCTACTAAATACATGTATGATGAAGACATGCTTTTGCCAGTTTTCCCTTTAAACCCCCAGCATTTTGTTCACTCTAAGCCTCCATAGCTCACATAAACCCAGCTCAATGGTGAGAGTGAGACGAATGCACTGACTCTGATGCATTTTTTTCATTTAATGGTCATAATGAGCATGATGAGTGAGTATGAAGATGAGCATGACGAGTCAGTATTTATAGTAATGGGTGACAAAAGACGCTGTTATTCACCCTATGAATCAAAGGGCGTTGTTGTTGGCATGACCCACATGACGTGTGCATGCTTAAGGGAGATTTCCCTATTAAATATGATGAAATGGTTCAATTGTCAATCTCCTCGAGTAAACGACATGCTGTACATAATAAGGGGTCTGTTGTGTTCACAAGACTCCCTGAAAACGTCTCTTTTGAAAAGAATCAAGCCAAATTTAAGAGAAGCTGTGAGACCGGTGACGTCAGACGCCTCTGCGTCACACCCGGTTTGTGACATCAGCGGGTCACTACAATGTGAAAGGCTCATTTATGCGGGCTAGTCATGTCGGCTTACTAGGCTACAGTGTATAATTTCTACTGTGTATTGTGGAAATGAAAAAGAATTCCTCGTAATAGCTAGCTACCTAGCTAGATAGCTAGATAGCTAGATAGATAGATAGATAGACAGATAAGTAAAGACAGACTTCTACAATATTATATCTCCCTCAAAACTTTGGGTCATATCCCCCAAAGTTTCAGTCTTTAAATGTATTTCTAAAGTATGTGCACTGTAGCTACTCCCTGGAACTTTCTTCCTTTTTTCTATATAGGTACTGTGCAATACATCAGAGTGGTGCAATTACTGACATCCTCTCAGGCATGGTGGTTTAGCGAGTAACACTGTTGCCTCACAGCACTAGGGTCTCCAGTCCGATCCGATCCTAAGTGAATTACTGTCCATGTGGGTTCCACATGTTCCCCCGTGTCTGGAGGGTCTTGTGGGATTTCCATGCAATCTTCAACTTTCCAGTTTCAGTGAGCCCGTTCCCACTTTATAGCCTCAGATTGCAGTTCTTGGATGACAGGAGTGAAACTTAATGTGGTCTGCGGTTGTAGCCCATCCAGCTCAAGGCTTGACGCTGTGCATTCTGAGATGCTTTCTTGTTCGCCGCGGTTGTAAAGAGTGGTCACTTGAGTTACCGTAGCCCTCCTTTTAGCTTGAATCACTGTGGCCATTCCCCTCTGACCTCTCTCATCAACAAGGCATTTCCGACTGCAGGGTTGCTGCTGAATGTTTTGTGGTTTTCGCACAATTCTGTGTAGACGTGAAAATCCCAAGAGCTCAGCAGTTTCTGAAATACTCAGCCAAGCCCATCTGGGAAAAACAGCCATGCCAGGTTCAAAGTCATTGAGATCACATTATTTCCCCATTCTCATATTTGATGTGAACTTAATGATATTATGCATTAGTTGATATTATGATATTATGAGTGGATGATTGGATAATTGCATGAATGAACAGGGGTACAGTTGTTCCTAATAAAGTGGCTGGTGAGTGCAAATAAAGTGACTAGTGACTAGGGGATGCAACACCTCTTGCCTCCCATAATGTGTTAACATCTCTATTTTTACAGAGCACATCACACTACAATACTACAATGCAAGTACAGGGTATGAATTGAAGTACGGTTTCTCACATCTTCTCGCTTGCACTAACATGGGAACATGCTGATGTTGCCCATGATTCTGCTGTCATGCTGTGACCTTTAAAGTTAATGGACTACATCTGGAAAGCATTTCCTCAGTGCCAAACGCACACAGGGATTTTCGCCTTAGCCAACACTGTCCTGCAACTTGTCTGCTATATTCCGTCTTAGTTCCCATTCACATACTGAAGCTTTAACAGGCTACATGGAAACATTTCAGCATAGAAGAAAATACAAGAACGCTATAAAAAGACAAGAAAATGAACAGTGGCTTCAAGGCCTCCGGTGTTGTGTGTCCTCATAAAACTCTAGATCCTCAGTTTCTGCTCCTCATGACCATTCCCAGAGGAAAAGTTCAAATGAAGAATGCTTTGAGACATTCAGCGAAGCTGTGCAAAAAATCTGTGTTACTTCCTTCATGCTGCTTAGTTGTGTTTCAGGACAAAATGAAAAGTGCTGAGCTGTGCTACAGGTTCCAGTATGAACTTTTGGAAATCCAGGCCATGACCTGGCAGAGAGTTGTTTTTTGTTTCAGAGAAGCACTGATAACTGGTATAACTGGTAACATGACAACAAAGGCAGCAACTTGTATAACTGGTAATATGATAATAATGGTAATCGCTTTATTTCAAGAAAATATCAGAACTAATTTGATTGTTCTCACTGTGGGGATTCCCAAATCTTTACACACCCTTCTTTGAATTACTCTACATTACTTTGAATTCCTACGTTACCCACAATCCCTTTCAACTACCTGCTGAGAGTGTTGTCCTTAGGCATTTGCTGTTCCTTCATCTCTACCAAAGCAGCGATGCAGCAGCACTTTGGTGCTCTACCTCTCTCACGCTTTGCTCAAACAGTCCTAAAGCTTCAACTTTCATGCTAATACCACCAACACCATCATGTTCGTCATCTCGTAGATTGCTGCATTACATTCTGAAACCTTGAGTCCAACGTTTTCAATTTCTACACCGAATTAATCGTTAATATGATGTTGAACGTCACTGCTGAGAAAAAAAGCTCTTGCTCTTTTGTTTTTAGGAGCTAACAGCAAAAACCTGTACGTTATTACTTGCGTTTGAGGTTGTGCAATCTTCTTCTCCTGTTAAACATCATACAGCACCAGCCCACACATTTGCACCAGAATTGCTAAGGACATCGGAAACATTTTATTATAAGCATATTTAACGTGTTTCAGGATGGAGCGTTTCTTTAACTAATGACACGCAAACTTTAATAGTAATCTATAACCGAAAACAAACCATGACTCTGTAGCTGAATGCTGTAGTATTACTGCGGGGTGAGCAATCTTTGAGAACCAGAATCACTTGTTTCCTTTGAGATCTTTCCCACTCTCCCAAAGACTTATGGCACCAGAATGTTGTAAATTAGATGTTTAAATAGTTTTACATCAGGCTGTATGTACTGTGTGTACTATGTACACGACTTGCCTTTTAACTTGAGCGTTTATATAAAAATTATAGATACCTGTATATGAAGGTGTGGGTATGTTTTTCTGAACGTTTTTGGTGACATAGACATTACTTGTTAGCTACATTATCCTTGTAGATCCAGTGTAAAATAAAAGAAGGAAATGTCAGAGCTCAAATATGACGTTTGAAGTAACAGGAAGATTGTGTAAATTGAACTTTTTTTTTTTGTGCCAAATTATTGCTTACCCGTTGAGATTCACTTGAAACCTTGCATTGCTGTAACATGTCCAAATCAATTCTACAACTACATTAAAAGTAACTAGAAATGGATAAAATAGTATCAGTTTCTAATCATTGACAAAACACTGTGGATTAAGAGGAATAAAACACCTCAGCATGGACTGTTTTAGCTGTGATGTGGCCTAACAGGAAGTCAACTGTCACCACCTCAAATTATATCATGTAGTCATGGTTCGCAGTAGCAGAAGAACTGATTTGGGTCTGTTAGGCTAAAGCAGGGAAAATCCTAAACACTTCATTGGTGTGGCTGGTGTCCTTGAGCCACATATGGTTGCCTTTATGTCATCTTCAGTTTTTTCATGACTCCAACTATGTAAAGCTGATTTATTTTCATTTCAGTTGAAAGGATTGCCAGACGTTCAAGCTAGGCATGTGTCTTGGTTAGGATCTTTTAGCCACTGGAGTTTGCACTGACGACGCGCGCTAATTATATTTGTCTCTTTTACTCTCTTCTATTGTCACAGCCTCTTTAATGCAGTCTGGCCATTCAGAAATGGTCTGAAGTGTAAACAGAGAGACTTTCACTCTACTGTGTTTATACTGGACTTGGCTCCTTGGCTTATACAGCAGATTCAAAACATGGCTGGAGGTAGTAGGAACTTTTCAGTAGTTTATAACCCCCTTCAGCCATGTTTACTGCATCGCAGACAGATGAGACCAGCTGCAGGATTTCTTCCAAATGTTTGTGTTTAGTTTGAAGAGAAGAGCAATGCAGGTGGAAACAGTTTACAAGTGACCAAATATTTTTTTTTGCCATAGTTACAGATCTATAGTTATCGATTTATTGCCTGCCAACCTTTATGCAAACTCCACATTTTAACATCGGAGTACACTGTTACATATAACTCAAATACACAAAATGAGCAGTCTTCTTTTTACCGCAACAAACATGAACCTACCGATATGTGAATCTGGAATGAGTGACGATTACGCAGGTATTGTGAACTCTCAGATGTTAACTGAAAGTCCCGTCCTCTTCCCCTCATCTAACGTTAGGAATCTCTCGTGATTTTCCTGCTTGAAAAATGCACTTACATCGCACTCACTTACTGTCAAGGTAAATGGAGAATGTTCTTTAATGTGAAATTTAAAATCTAGCAGTGCTTTAAGTAACTAACATTGGACAAGTATGTAATTAGCATCAATCAATTATATTTATTAGAGGTGCCAAATTTTGTGTGATTTATATGATTTTCTTTAGTATTTCTGCCCTGATTTTGCTTTCACAATCACACAAATCACACATTGTAAAACAAAATTCCTTTGGCCGCGAGTTAAAATCAGTGGTTTTTGAACATTCTGGTAGTGTCAAAAAAGTTTTAAGTAAAAAATCTTAGTGTGATCTCTGCTACCAATAGTGTAAAAGCCACCAATAGCAGGATTTGAATAGGATTAAGCGAAACACGTGGGACAGCTAAATTTACGATAGCGGCAATGACAAAAACGAAACATTCTGATGAACAGTAAAAATATTGCTCACTCTGAAGAATATTTCTATTTATGCGGCCCAACTTTCTGATTGTGCTGGTTGATGACATAAGCGGAATATAGTCATTTGCGCAGGTCTGGCTTCATTGTATAATCTGACATGGAGGACATGTTATCATCTTGTGACAAGCAATGATCCTAAAAGACTGGTGAAAAAGACTTGGGCAGTCGTGGCCTAATGGTCCGAGAGTCGGACTTGTAACCCGAAGGTGAACCTGAAGGTGGTGGGTTTGAGTCTCGGGTCTGGCAGGGATTGTAGGTG
>CM074946.1:24559802-24573533 GCA_037577455.1 Pangasius macronema
AAGGCAAACACAGACATGGGGCCCAAGGCAAACACAGACATGGGGACCAAGGCAAACACAGACATGGGACCCTCCACATCTCTTGTTCCACCCTTTTGTCACTCCATATTTATCTAAGGCCTACTTGTAATTACTTCTCAGCACTCCTCACACAGTGATGATGTCCAGACATGTTTTCGGCTGTTTGATCTGCATAAAAACAGAGCACAACATTCTGTTTAACAAATACATCCATCGTAAAATCTTATTTTCATAATATATTCTGTGTGCAATAAAACGTCGCCAGTACCCGTCACAAAAAAATCTTGTTGCCTTTTGGCAACTTTGCTATAATCCTATTGCTTTCATCCTACTTCCTCCTTTTTTCAGCACCGCTTCATTTTCACAGAACTTCGCTCTATCTACTTTGAACACTGTCTGTCTGTCACTTCCGCAGCTGTGCAGTAATGTGAGATAATGGAATAGGGGTGGACCTTCCTGTGCAACACTAAAAATGAAGCATTCTGATGCCATATTAGCGATAGAGTTTTAAAAATATATAATTTGTGTAAAGTAAAAAAAAAAAACTTAACTATAAGTTAATATGGGTTTTGGGGTCCCCTAGGTAGCTGGCGGCCCAAGGCAATTGCCGACCTTTGCCTAATGGTTAAGTCCGCCCCTGAGTTTCTAAACGTTTGCCTCTTTGTATTCTGACGTTACACAAGGGCTCTAGTCTATTACTGTTCAGTACATTGTTGACTTCCCCTCACCACTGACAGTGAGAGTTCACAAAACACTCTTAATCATGTACAAGAGTGTAACAAGAAAGAGGATAAAATCACACCAGCACTTTTAAAAATGAAGAATTTATACAAACATTGTATCAGAAGCACTGATCCCGAGTATTTTAGTACTGTTTTCCATTTCACTGTACAACTGTGTAGTAAGTTTAATAATGATCAAAATGCCTGTATCTGATGTTACCTAGAAGAGAGGAGGATCCCTGTTGAGACTGGTTTTTCATCATTCCATCTCAGGGAGTTTCGTTTACTGCTTTCACCACTGGCTTGCTAATTAGGGACTGAATTTCTGTAAAGTTGTTTTCTGCCAATATCTACTGTTAAAAGCACTAAAAAAAAAAGAATTGAATTTTCTTTACTTAGAAAACCTTTTTATACCACAGCACTTGAATTGATTCTGATTGGTAAGAAAGTCTTGATTCATTTTCTATAACAGCAGCTCTGACATTAATAATACATTATTGTTTCTACAGTAAGAGCTAATTCACAGGGACTTGTATAGCAGATGTATCACATGATCAAGGCCTAATAATAAACAAACAAACAAAGTTAATTAACAAATAATAAAATGTCTGATTGTTGTTATGGTTTTCTCTGAGGTCACATTTATTTAACATTCATGGAATTAGTTTCCAGTGTCAGTACTTACTACAGTCAGGGGTAAAGCTGTAACTTTCAGTTTTCCGCCACAGAAAAGTCTTCAGAACGGAATGTATTATGTTTGTAGTATCTTGGCAACTTGATAAACTGCATTATTAATTTTAAAAGACAGAAAAACAACTGAGGCTGATGAGGGAATGCCTATTTATAGCTGAAATAGCCTAACCAAATAAACTAAATTATCAACTTTGGGGTGGTAACAGTAGCCCTGTTTCACATCTGGCTGCATCACACCACTCTGTCATTGATTATTTTATACCTCGAGGTTGTGTTGTACTGCTTATTTGTGGGGTGGTCCCTGTATGCAGTGGTTAGTACCTACCAAAAGTTGTCCAAGGAAGGACAACTGGTGAACCAGTGACAGGGTCATGGGTGCCCAAGGCTCACTGATGTGCGGGGGGAGCGAAGGCTAGCCAATCTGGTACAATCCCACAGAAACGCTACTGTAGTACAAATTGCTGAAAAAGTGATAGCAAGGTGTCAGAACACACAGTGCATCGCAGCTTGCTGTATATGGGGCTATGTAGCCGCAAACCAGTCAGCGTGCCCATGCTAACCCCTCTCCATCACCCAAAACGCCTACAATGGGCACGTGAATATCACTATAACTGGACCATGGAGTAATGAAAGAAGATGGCCGTGTCTGGTTAATCATGTTATTCATTTATTTATTTATTTTACATCATGTGGACAGCTGGGTGCGTTTGCGTCAGTTTCGTTTACTGATCAAGACAGATACTGATCAACACAGACATTCTCTAAGAAACAAGCCAACTCTCTGTAAGCTTCTGTTGCCAAGTTGCCAAATCTTCATCTATGTCTGGATTTCCGTAAAGTCTATTCTGGAAACAACGGATGTGAGGTGGGAAAACACCCTGGGACACAAATTATATTGTTTTTATAACTGTGTTCGTTAAATCCGTCCATTACCTGATATTCTATCTGTAATAATAATATGTTGTATTACTGTTACCCACTGTTACTGTTACTGGATTTACTCTGATTTCTGGATGTGATGAAGTGTGATGACTGGTATTTGTGCAGCACAATGAGCACTGTGATGAGATTAAGGACATGTTTAATCACTGAAAACCTGTGAATGGCCTGAGCACTGGATTGGATTAACGTATAAAAGCATCTTCTAAAAGCAAGCTCACAAGTTACTATTCAGCTGTCACAAATCAGACCTGCTTCCAGGCTAGCTGGATATTTGCCTGCTGCTTTGCCTTTCTCATTGACAATGGTAAATATGTGGATGGTTAATTTGGTTTTTTCATCTTGAAGCATATGATTTAACTGCTAAAATCTATTTAGTAGCTACAGTGAAACTAATAGGAAATGGTATGCCGTTACGAGAGTCAGGATTGTACGTAGAGACCCACAGGCTAGTTTTTTGGAAGTTTCTATTTTTTTTCATATATGTTTGTTTGTTTGTTTGTTTGTTTATTTATTTATTTATTTATTTATTTATTTATTTATTTATTTATTTATTTGCTTATTTATTTTATTTCTCTCTTCTTTCTTGCTGGTGGTTGTAATGTTGGTGGTCTGTTTGCGTGATCAACTTCCAACTCAAATTCCTCAAAAATGAATCATGCTTGGGCAGTAAAACGGATTCTGGTTCTGATTTTTTTTTTTAGCGGGATTCTGCTTTAGTTGTTCATTCATTGAGGGTTACTTGGGTACATTTTGTTTTTTAGGGTGGATTTTCAACTGGTCCCAATTGAGCATGTTCTTTTTTCTTTTTTCTTTTTGCCAGGCGGAGGCGAGACTGGCGGCCAAGCGGGCGGCCCGGGCAGAAGCTCGAGAGATCCGCTTAAAGGAACTGGAGAGACAGCAGAAAGAGGTGAGGCTGTTGTGGTCAATTACACTAAAATAACAACACTATTACTATTACTACTACTGCTACTCATAATAATAATCACAATAATAATAATGTATATAGCATTTTTTTCAGTGAAGTCCAATGAAGTGTCCCAAGGAAAGGGTACAAGCAACTCGAAACAGATGTATTACAACACTAAGAAACAAACCAATGGTCAGCTTCCTGTAAAGAGTTTGCGTCTAAATTAGCATCATTCCTGCTGAGAGTCGTAGACAAAAGGGTACCTCAAGGCTTCCTGGCATCCTAAAGTACTATTTGAAGCCTTCACTGATAGGACACTTATTTGTAGGATTCCACATAATTAGAACTTTTAAGCATTTCCCCAGAGCGACAAACTGAAGATATAACTAGACGTGTGCAACCCTGTTATATTCTTTACAAACAGCCTCGGGATTACAGGAACATTCTCCGAACTGAAGCATGTACCATGTACAGTCACGCCAGGTTTAAAGCCCATTAAAAGGTCCCAAAGTAGATTAGCAGGTCGTGGTGCTTGGGAGAGCGAGTGTGAACTTTCCCCGGTTAGCATTACAGACTTGTGAATAAGGGGCTCTGTGTACGCAGAGTCGTTTTTCAGGGTTTCAGGCTTTTGTCAAAGGGTAGATTTCGTCAGTGGGATCAGTATATGTGCAGCACCTGGTGTGATTTTGCTAAGGTAAGTAAAAGAATGACTCAACACTGTACTTTATGTCTCCTCTGTAGGTCTGTTGGAAGAGAGCGAGCAAACACAATCACTAAGATGATTTTACTTTGGCTTAATTTGCTGGAAAATTTAGAGTTGATTAAACTTGATCTTTGTCACAGTTAGATATACAGCTGGTACTGATAGATGAGCTTGGCTATGAAAATATTAGGGTTGAGTAATGCATTATATCCCAAGCTCTCATCGATGGCATAATAAGAACGATGTCATCTATTACACACATGCTTGCAGTTAAAGGCAGATAGAGAGCTGCATTCATGGCTCCTTTGAATTTTTTTTAATGTGTTTCAAGTTTGCAATGCTCTACTGGCTTCATGCCATGTTTACTGTGAATAACAATCACGGTAAACAGATTAGTTGTAACTTTTTCATTCAAACTAAAAGAAATGATAAACTTATGATTCTGATGTCTGTCCTTGTGTATAATGTGGACTTTGATTGGACAATGTGTGCTTTAGTTTCTCCTCCATTTTGGGGAAAACAGGATGGTCGCCTCATTACACCTTGTTCATCTGCAACTGTATTTCGCATGCGCCTGCTCAGTCACTGCTAAAGACATGTTACACGTATGCACACACAATCTAATGGGTGTTTCAGTCTGTGTAATCTCCTGACACTGTCTCAGGCTGCATGGATCTATAGTCTGGGATAGAAAGAAATCAGCCCCAGCCTTGCTTCACCATGTCATTCTGTGCATTGTTTTTAATGACTATTGGTGGTGCTGTTGCACACGGTTCTACAAAAATCCAAAATAATTTGCCTTTTGTTAACAGCAAATAATCTGATATAGATGAAAGTCATGAAAGGCTTAGCCCTGCTAGCTCATTTATACCAACTGCCCCTGCATACGTATGAGGCACGTACGGGGTTTAGTTGTTTGTTCCAGCGGAGAGACTTCCTTTCCAAGCTTTAAACCGGACAAAAGCTAATAGGTTTACAACAGGAACAAAACCCTGCCAATGGCATATTCTTAAGGGCTAAAGCTAATACAATTACACGACTGTTATTTTCCACTGACTCTGTGTTTCTTTTGGCCATGTACTAATACACATCACCTTCTTTTTCTCTCTGCATGGCCGTTTCTGCTTCTGCATCCCGGCCTTACTTTTAGATTTATCAAACTCAAAGGGTAAGTTCTGTTCTCCGACTCACTTTCTCTTCTCTTCCTCTTACACATTTACCAGTTAATCCAATATCAGTGTGTGTGCTTTATGCCTGAAATATTGTGGGATGGAAAGATATGTTTTTGAGGAAATATTATTAGAAATGAAAGAAAGTTAGCTTATGCAGTATTGCATACATGATTAATACTTGGAGGAAAGAGCATTAAACGAGCCTGAATTTGTTTGTGTGATAAATCCGCTCCCATGGTACTTCATCTTTCACCATCGTCTTCCATATTCTCTTCCGATTTCTCTTCTCTTCCTGTGTGCAAACAGAAATATTATGGGCTGGACAGCAAATGGGGCCATATTGAGCAGTGGATGGTATGGCATGTAAAAAGCGTCATGCAACATCGACATTAGCTGTAGCAGAAATATCAGATAATAAACACAACTACGTCTTCGAGAACTGTAGTCTGCAATAGATACGTAAACAATGCTGCATGATTAGAATATAACTAGATTTCTTTTGCTAATGCTGCATGTCTTTAATAATGTGTTTAATATCTTAACTCCCATCGGAGGACGTTGAAAACGATCTTGTTTAACTGAGATGCCATTAAAAAGCGGCAGTCACATGACTCAGTGTAACAGGTTATAGCTATTATAGCTGTTATCATGCCCTACATCTTATGTATGACAGATTAAGCTCTTAAGGCATGCCCAGTATGGTTAATGTGTGCCATGATTTCTTTATGATCTGAAAATTCTTTCACCTTTGCCCTTTGACTTGCATTTTTGCTGCTGCCTTTTTCTCTTTTCCCGCTGCACTTGTCAGGAGGACAGCGAGCGGTACTCACGCCACTCACGGAGACACACGTCGGTCTGTACCACCTCCCTTTGCTTTGCTCTGCTTTGCTTGAATCTGCCATTCAAGAGGAAAAATGCAGTAACATCTGGTCTATCTTCTGATAAAGTGTCCGTGTTCTGACTTATGAAAAAACTAAGGTGTAAAAATGTACTCAGAACAACGTTTATAGACGTTTTTACAGACCACCATATTGTTTAATATTTTCCTATAACCACATATTCCAAAGTGTATTTATTCCTTTTATACCACAGCAATTTGCCAATGATTACAATTATCATCTATTAAATGGCGACACATTTTTCTTTCGCGTTTAATGTTGTAGAACGTCTAAGAAACAAGTTAGTTCCTGTTATTACTGACATTATAGCGGCTATAACCCGTTGTTTATTCACCAGACTCTATTTTTCTCTCCGTCTTGAAGTTAATAAGACAAACAAATTGCAGCTTGTCATGTTACAGAGAACTCGAGAGTTCAGCAGTGTTGTGGTATGAAGCAAATTAGCATATAGCTTTTATTATTATAATATCGTACTATTTTTTTTTTGTAATTCTCTATACTCTTTTCTATTATTTTATACTAATAAAATAATTAGTAATATTTTTAGCTCAATGTTAGTGTAGTTACTGCAGTTTGCCTTTGTAGGGTGGCAGTTTTCTCCTTTTCTTCTATTTTTAATGATTTATAAGTCTTTTTTTGCTATCCTTTTTGTACAAGTCTAAAAATCTGTAACATTACAGACTAGACTTTTATTTTTTTTTTTAATTTAATGAATGACCTACGTTTTAAAGAACAAAAGCACAACATGTATCTCAGAGGAAACAGTATTTTTCAGAAGGACCCACCCTCTACGTCACAGCTCAGTCTGGCTCTGAGCTCCAAAGCCATGAAGCCAAGGACGAGAAGCCGAGGACATGAAGCTCTTCAATGCTTCTTGTTCATGATGCCAAGGTTCTACATGTTTCTATAGTAACAAAGCATTATTAATTTGCGTTCTTCTCTCCCTTGCTTAGATCTCAGATGACGAGGAGCGGATGTCTGTTGGAAGTCGGGGCAGTTTGAGGGTTAGTATGAATGAAAAGCTCTGCTACCTCTGATATGACAGATTTCACGTTATGATAATACAGGGTGTCGCAAAAGTCTCCATACGTAGGGGACTATGTACGCCAGCACCATGTCTGTTGTGCCTACGTCAGTGGATTTTCGTGGACGTCCACATCTCGGTTGGTCCGCAACACTTCCAGTCTTTTTGAATTTGTTAATAAGTTCAGCAACAGTGTCATGTTTGGTGTGGTTTCTACAATTTCAGGTAGCGTTGGAAACGCTGTCGAAGGGCTAGGTCGGTACTCTTACTAATTATGCAAGAAGGAATTTCGCTATCTGAAATAATATATATAATATAAACTAAGTATGAAAAATTTTGGAAGACATTTTGCTAAAAAGTGTTAATTTCCCCTATGTATGGAGACTATTGGGACACTCTGTATTATATGTGTAATGACATCATCACCTTCGTTTAATGATCGTGCCATTGCTTGGATTGGGAAAAGTAGCCCCAATGTAGCACTGAAGTATCATCTATTTATTTATTTATTTTTTAAATCACATCCAGCAATCCAATCAAATTTACTGCTCAGTGAAACAATGAGGTGATATCAACGTGAGGGAGTGTCAGTGCTGAAAGTGCCTCTCATTACACACTTCACATCCTGTAGAGCACAATGAGCCATACTCAGAGTTGAGTAATATGCATGTAGTGAGCATTTAACACCCAAATTGCACACATTAGTATTCTGACCTCAGACGTAACTACAGACTTTTATGGGCTACTCCAACAGTTGCACAGGAGTTTACCCATGGCACTGTAACCACAATCTGTCACGCTGTAAATCTACCCAAAAAAGTGATGTAATGCAATTCAAGGTCAGTATTAAATACCTTACATGTGTATCACTCTGCATAGTTGTCCACAAAAAGAACATCAGAGGAGAACACACAGACATTGCTAATCTCATGGTCTGAAATTTAAATGAATTAAATTATGAACTACGCTTGTTATAGTGAGCTAGAAGTATCACTTCAGTCATTTAGATATGAAAGTGATTGATCCATTATACATTATAAAAAAACATTTTGATTGAAATACAATAAATGACAATATAGCGTGCAGCCTAAAGTATAGTAGCTATTAGAGTAGAGTAGATATTTATTGACGAAAAAAGTTCACACCATTTATTTTAATCCTCACTGAATGGCCACTAAATGGCGCATCACAGGTATCAATACAGGGTTTTTTTTTTAGGGCTCTGGTGGTCATTTAGGGCTCAGTGCCACTAAAATATGTGTAACCAAGTTTATCCACACAGAGTTTTAGGCTTAACCCCTGCCTAAACTGCTGTGAAAGACGACTACATGAAGATCAAGTAGCACACATTCTTCCTACAGGACCTAGTTCGCGATAATCAGTTCAACCTAAGAGGAGGAGCTCACTGTTCTCTTTATAGTAATTATTTCCCTTTTTTGCATGTGCACATCTGCTTTTGCGCTTATATTTCATCTTTATCAACAACGTCTTTTTAAAGCTCTCAGTTTATATAATCCAGCTAATCTGCTTCTGTCTCTCGTAATCACTTGCACTCATATTCTTTCTCTCTCTCCCAAGAGCGCCATATGCATTTACAGAAGTGATCGATGGAGACAAATTTCTTGCTCCAGTAAAACAGCAAATTGTCATTTAAAATAGAAACATTCTGATATTAGGCACAGGTTCAGCTCTTAATTTCTTACCCATTTTAAAGCACAATGAGGATTTACATGAATTTCATAATTCGCACTTTTATATTTATGATCCTTTCAGTATTTTCTACAAACACGAAGTTTTCACATAGTGATTTTGGACACTGGAGTGCACCTATCACTAATGAAGCAAGCAACGTCTGCAAACATCTAGTGAACCTAACAAACGACAGATAATTCCTTAAACATTAGCTAGCATAATAAAAATGCTGGTGCTACAAACTAGCTTGGATGCTAATAGGTAACTGGTGGGTAGAAATAGGTATTATTGCACTTTTCTTTTTTTTTTTAGAAACGTTATATTTGAATGGTTGTGTGTTTGTGTAAGTCACTGTACTTGTGTGTCAACATATTACATATACAAATATGTTGGACTATACTGACTAGATTGTACTAACTATAGTTACTTGATTTATATTAAAGTGTGTACACTAGAGATTATCATATAGTGCGTAAAAGTAAAAAAAAATCCTAATAGAAATACAAACTCAAGTACAGATACTTCAGAATAACTACTACTAAGTTGAAAGTATTAATCCCCCGAGCCACTTCATACCTCTGCCTGTTTACAGCTATGCAAGAGAAAAAAAAAGAAAAAAGAAAAGAAAAAAAAAAGGAGACGAAAGCACAAAGAGTAAACGTATAGAACAGGGTGAACGAAGACGTAGGGGACTTACTCTGACCTCTGTGGCAGCACCGGCAGCCTGCCTTCATCCCGACTGCACAACGGCCGGGTCTGTGTCTGTCATTGCGTTTTCTCTTCCTTTAGTCGCATGCACATCAGTCGTACACACTCCACACACTCTTGCTGGTTCCTCCTTTCCTTTCTGTGCGCAGCATGTATTTTCTCCAAATCATTTTCACCTCAGTTCAGTTTATCAGACTACAAACAAATACTAATGTGTATATCCTTAATACTCGTCTTAATTCTGGGATTCTGCTTTATTATACATTTTACATTGAACATTGAAATCTTGAACATACCTTTCTTATTAGTTTCACTGTAGTTAATTCTGCAATCAATTATTATACGGAATTTTATTTTAATTAATCGACAACTTTTACTTAATCGACCCTCAATATATACACCATACACTAAGAGAGGGCAAATGATAAATTTATTAGCTAGCCCACTGAGCAAGTACAAGCTCCAATGCGCTGCCAAGTCCCATGTTTTGGTGGCCAAGTACCTGACTAGGCTAATGGTAACTGGTAATAGAATGTAATAACATAACAAGACTAAGGAAACATTCAAATCTGTCTACCATCTCTATTTTATATTTATACATTTACTTATATTTTCTTGATATGTTTATTTGCGAGGTGATCTATTGTGAGCAAGATTTTTCAGATTCGCTAGTGTTTAAACATACCTGTGTGTTCCTGATTCTGAAAAGAATAATCAGAAACCATCGGTCATCCCTGCTTATAAACCCGACTAGTGAAATAGTATTAATCAGACTAGTAAAAATCTCTGTACGTTCAAGCAGATCACACCGATGTGTGTAGTGCAGCAGGCATTTGAAGCGAGTAGTTCACTTTATTGTTACAGGTGTGAACACCCTGATTAAGTTTAAACATGCACACTAAATGAAAACGTTGGCGAATGTCATAAGAAAACTAATAGCCCTGAAACTAAATCTGCTTATCCTGCTTTCCTGGGCTTGTGATTTGTCCACCCCTGTACTATAAGCTATTTATCCATGCCTCTTTTTGTTTATCTATCTGTATCCTCTTTAAGTCAAGTCACATGATTTATTTAACACTCTGTTTAACAATCCTAGACAGCTCATCACAGTATACAGAGTATACAGTATACAGTATAAAGACTGGTGTGTAGTACCCTGGCCACCTAACCATTTATTTTATAATCCTTGCTTTTTCCCCCTTGCTTGAGAATAACATGATTGACAAAATGTCATGATAAGGGTGAATTAGAAGATAATCTTTGGTTTAATTTGTAAATGTGTTAAGCAAAGATCATCTTCCATGCAATTGCTTCCAGATGCATCATGACAACCGTTTACATTGCCTTAGTCTCCATTAAACTTGAGTATAATGGATAGCAATTGCATGTGTTTGTGTGGTTATGGTTTTGGAGGTTATTATAGAAAATCTTTCTTTTCCTGTAAATCGTCTAATTCAGTCACTTCTTTTCGGGCGTGTTCACTATTCTACACATCTATTTTCCTGCTGTGTTTTACCCACATGTTATGCAGGATTCGTTTTGATCTAAGTTCTATCACGCCTTTCCTTCTGCTACACTGAGTTGCCTTCTTATCAGGTATACCTACCTTACACCATATAGAGATGTGCTGCAGGCAGTGGCAGCTTGTCCATAGGGCAAAGCTCAACCATCTGTTCAACAAATGCCAAGCTTTTGATAGATACAAGCCAATGTTGTGCTCACTTGGCCGCCTTTGTAGATGTTGCACAGCTGTGGGGAAGTTCCATTTCAAATTGTAAGATACGTGTACTGTATTGCACGGACTGGGAGAGGGAAAGTAATGCATGCACACCATGGTGACCTTGTCTCCCATGCAAAGGCTGAGAAGAAGAAAAATATGTCTCCCTTCTCTGGGATTTTTTGAGCTAGGTTTTTTAAGTTGGAATAGAAATTTTGGCAACCCATCAAACCAATCAAAATGAACTGCTAGACTGTATACTGGATGATTGCATGTTGTCTACCCTCAACTACCTGTTAGAAGGTTGCTCTAATAATTCACTAGATTGCAGACTGTAGCATAAGTCATGTGTGACAGCCTCTTAGCTTAAATTTGTTTGAGGCTATGTCATTGTTAATGCTGTCCTGCCCCACCAAAATCAAGTGTCACAGGCTGCTGCTGGTTGCAGGTTGTTAAATGTTGTAAAATGGCTAATGAGTCTAAGCAGACGGTAGGTGGATCTAATAAACTGGTGACTCCAGTGTATGTCTGTTATCTTACACACATTTTATATAATAATATATTCTCTTTCAATAATCCCACTTCTAAATTCCTTCCTTGTAATATCTCTGTCTCTAGCCATGCACCCCTATGCTAATAGAATCATTCCTCCTTTCTAAGGTTTTCTGTTACCTTCTGGTAACATCTGCTTTTCTGTCCCTCTTCTGCTTTCTGCTTTCTCTTTTCTGGCTGGCCAGCCTACGGACTATGGGGGGTTTTTGGGCTCCGGTTCCAGAGCCTCGTCACGGGCCAGTTCAGCTCGCGCCAGCCCCGTGGTGAGCTTCCATCTTCAGTCACCTTCCTTAAAGATGGCTTCAGTCCCAGTCTATAGATTAACAAAGAATATATATATATATATATATATGTATAGGAAGGAAGAGGACGTATATATAGATATACTTAATAGACATAAGGCTTGGGATAAGTACTAATGCTTAGAAGTGCTACAAAAACTATTCACAAAAAGGGAATTTGGCAGCGCATGGACACCTTCCACAGCTTCAGATGTCATTTTGCTACAGTCCCGCAGGTGTATGTGGAGCTGAAACTGGCTTTCTGTTTTTAATCTTTAAAGCTAATGATCTTCCACTCTGATTTTCCCCTTAGGTGGAAGAGAGGTCAGACTTCCTGGAAAAGGTTAGTTGTCTTTATAAGCTACGTTCAGGCAGTGTAGCAGTAAATACTGCACGCTATAATGTATTGTTTGTTTTTTTATTCCATTTTATTTGATTTATATCTGTTTATATCTTTTGTAGGGATCAAGGACGGCATCTACTCTCTCTGCTGCTACCCTGGCCTCACTAGGTGGGGGATTTTCTCGGAGAGGCAGCTGTGACACCTCCATATCGGTTGACACGGAGGCCTCCATACGGGAGATGAAGGTCATCTTTAAGATTATTCTTCAAATAAGCAGCATTATTTGTTGCGTGTTTGTGTATATGGGAACATTTTCCTTTGTTTCCCTTGTCCACAGAGATTTGAGGTCATTTTCCTGACTGATGACTTAGATCCCAAAAGTCCCTAGACACTCTTTAAGAACCTTTTTCTGTTTGCATCTGTCTCTGAAAGTTTGGACTATGTTTGCATGGCTGATGAATATATGTGATCAAAATTTTGAGTGTCCACTGTATGTCTGTCTGTGTCTGTTTCTTATTAATCACACCTTGGGGACATTTCGTCCATTGCATGCACACTACCTCTAAATAATTTTGAGACGATCCTCAGAAGTGTCTGAATGTGTGTCCAAAATAAACAAAGCCAACAGTCTTTGGATGGTAAACTTACAGGACTCTCTGGTTGAGGCTGAGGAGAAGTATCGGAAGGCTATGGTGTCCAACGCTCAGCTGGATAATGAGAAGTCCAACCTGATGTACCAGGTGGACACACTGAGAGACACACTGATGGAGCTGGAAGAGCTGCTTTATGAGACACGCAGGGAGTGTGAAGAGAAAACAAAGGTATGCCACATCGAGCAGTATTTTTCAAAATAATTTAAGAAATGAGGACTCTTCATCTATTTCTTCATGTATTAGAGAGGCAGGGAAATAAAAAAATTCATTAAGTACCCCACCGTACAACATTTTCACGGTTACACGACAGGTCAGGGTACAAAAACAACGAATCTTTGGATTAAGTGATCCGGTTCTTTACCGTTCTAAGATAAAAAAAAAAAAGTATGGCGCGCTAGTTAGCTAGTGAAGTGCATTAATATAGACACAAACAAGTTTATAATTTCTAGCATAGGGGCCAGTGGTTTGGCTATGAGCTGTGGTGTTCTGTGCTCGCATTGCATGTAAAAGTTATGCTTCATATTATTATTATTTGTGTATTTATATTTATATTGTGTTTAAACTTTAATTTTTTACTCGACATAAGTTTAACATTGAGTTGACTGAGCATCATGCTAGCAGAAGTGTTCAATTCAATTCAGTTTTATTTGTATAGTGCTTTTAACAATGGACATTGTCGCAAAGCAGCTTTACAGAAATAAA
>CM074946.1:24580736-24591694 GCA_037577455.1 Pangasius macronema
AAGCAGTTTAGCAGCAAACTTTGTGAAAACTAATATTTGTGTCATTCTCAAAACTTTTGGCCACGACTGTATATTGTAGTGAGCCATTTGACATGTGAATTTAAATCAAAATAGTTTCATACCAGTTTATTTTACAAAACAGCTATTAACGGGAGCCTGTAACAACACTGTGAAGTGGACATCATGTACAAAAGCAGTAGCTATAATTAGATCATACTGAATATATCCTGAAAATATTTGATCATCCTGAGAATTGGCATGCTCTGGCATGAAACTTGATACACTTGGTATTTAAAACAGACTTAAGCTGATTTTAGCCTTTTTTGGATTATAAAATCAATGTAAGTATGTTGTGTTTCCTGTTTTTTTCTGGGTTATTTCTTTTTGAAAATTTTTTTTTAGCCTATTCCAAGTGATGTGCCATACCACTCTGTGTGTGTGTGTGTGTGTGTGTGTGTGTGTGTGCGTGTGTTAAATTGTCTGCACTCACCATCCACTTTATTAGGAACATCCTGTTAATACTGGGTAGGACCCTGCTTTGCCTGAATTCTTCATGGCATGGATTCCACAAGGTGTTGGAAACATTGCTTTGGGATTCTGGATTGTTTTGAAATGATTGCATCACATAATTGCTACAGATTTGTTGAGATGCACGTTCATGCTGTGCAGCTCTTGTTCTACCAAAGCTCTACTGTATTCAGTTCTGGTGTCTGTGAAATTCATATCTGGTGAAACCAGTGTGAGTTGGTTTGTGCTTTGTGACGTGCGTCTTTATCATGCTGGAAGTAGCCATTATAAGATTAAATTGTGGCCGTAAAGGGATGCACATGGTCAGCAGCAGCACTCAGATAGGCTGTGGCATTCATACCATGCATGATTGGTATTAAGGGGCCCAGTGTGCGCTAAAAAAAACATTCCCCACACCATTACATTACCACCACCAGCCTGAACTGTCGACAGAGCATAGGTTAGGTCCATGGATTCATGCTGTTGGCAGTTCTAACCCTACCATCTGCATTTTGCAGTAGCAGCAATTGAGATTTATCTGTCCAGTTTTGGTGAGCCTGTGCCCAGGGTTCCTGTTCTTAGCTGACAGTGAGTGGAACCCGATGCAGTCTTCTGCTGTTTTAGCCGACATCAATGTACTGTGTGCTCTGAAATGTTTTTTTGTGCAACATGGTTGTAGAGTGGTTGAGTTACGTTAGCCTTCCTGTCAGCTCAAACCAGTCTGGCCATTCTCTAACAAGTCCATTTATTTCCATCTGCAGAACTGCCACGCACTGGATGTTTTTTTTTTTTTTGTTAGTTTGTTTTTCAAACTAAGGTTGTTGTCTACATTAGAGAGACTGTTGTGTGTGAA
This sequence comes from Pangasius macronema, assembly GCA_037577455.1. Taxonomy (NCBI): domain Eukaryota; kingdom Metazoa; phylum Chordata; class Actinopteri; order Siluriformes; family Pangasiidae; genus Pangasius; species Pangasius macronema. The sequence continues at coordinate 24,582,097 of CM074946.1, forward strand.
AATCAGCAGATTCTGAAATACTCAATCAATCATGCCACAGTCAGAGTAACTGAGATCACATTTTTTGGCACATACTGATGTTTGATGAAAACATTAACTGAACAGCTTGACGTGTATCTGCATGATTGTATGCATTGCCCTGCTGCCATGTGATTGGCTGATTGGATAACTGCGTAAATGTGCAGGTGTTCTTAATAAAGTGGACAGTGAGTGTATTGTGTTTTTCTGGGTTATTTCTACTTGGTAAAGTTGGCTACACAATTAAATTTTTTTACTACTACAGTTGATATATTGTATATTCCTAAAGGAGAATATGTAATACATTGATGTATATGAATGCTTTTAATGAAAATACACACAAGTGACTAGAATATTGATGTCACACAATTAAATTGTATATCATATGAAGACATTTTATCCATAGTGTATCATGGTTCAGATTATTATGTGTGTTTCATTTTTTAGAGATCCGACTGAGGAAACTGGTTGATGAGAGGGAGAGTTTGCTTGACCAGGTAAGTTGCATCTCTACCCACAAATCCAGGGTCATATTGTTGTCATTTAGCTAATCACTGGTATGTGTGTGTGTGTGTGTGTGTGTGTGTGTGTGTGTGTGTGTGTGTGTGTGTGTAGGTAAGGAAGCTGAAAGCAGTCGTGGAACAAAAGCAGAGGAATGGCACAAATGAAGCAGCAAGTCCACATGAAGATGAGCTCCAGAACAGCCTAGACTCACATATCATCGACTTGCAGAGTAAGACACGTGTTTCTCATCCCTGCTTTCAGGTTTTTTCCTCCGGTGAATGAAATCTATGTTTATGCATAGGAGAATGCAATGGCAGATTTTGAAATATAAATCACTTCAAATGTATGAACTTCTTTACCTTCAGTGCAGATTAAAAAGCATGATATGAACAAATAACCTTCCCTCTGAAGTCGGAGATTCTCTGCATTGGCAGCAGGGCAATAGGGAGATATTTGTCTTACGTGCATATCGAAATGATCAGATAGTGCAACCTGTAGCCCAGGGGTGATCAACTACATTTTTTTGAGGGCCAGCTGCAAGGATCCAGATAAGCAAATAACATGACTGAATGATGACATCAGTTACCTTTGAATGCTTAACCATTAGTTCATGGCTATAAATAAGACACATCAGTTTGGAGTGATGTTTTGCTTGGCTGTGGCACTTCAAATTACAATGTTCAGCTAATACCATGGACTATGAACCGATGAAACTTCTGTTTTGAAATTTTATTGGAGAATAAACACCTTTCTCAGGCCGGTCATTCTGTTTTTGTCAACGAGTTTTTTTTTATTTTTTTATAAAATTTAAAAAATTATGTACTGTATATACTGTATATATGGAATTCTGCCCCTTCTCAATACACTTCCTTTATTTGCATTTGTTGATCTTCTTACGTTTTACTCCAGTATTGTTTGAGTGCTTGGTTTGAGCTACTGAAATACTTTGCTAAGTCTGCGTTAAGACCACAGGCTAGCAGTTGATGAACCAGGCTGTAGTCTATAAAAATGTGCTTCAGTCCTTCTTTACTCACTGAACATGACCTCGATACATATGGACCCAGTTTTTGGTCATTTGCAGCATTTTTTTTTGTAATAAAGACAGTTGACACAAAATGAACAAAGGTGTAACTGTAAAGTTGTGTATCCAACATATACCAAGATGACATCCATGTTCCTTGAAGGACCTTTTCATCCTCAGCTATAATCATTGGATTCATTTGCACATAAAAAATGAAATCACTGTACTTTTCAGCCTAAATGATATCAGTGGTTCTCTTGGGGGAGGTGTGGCTATTTCACATGTAAATCACCCCAAAATGAGCAAACATTGGAGCATAGTTTTGTCACTTGCATATTTTACTGGTCATTATAACTCAGTGTGAACCACTGAACTCTCCATCCCTGGTACTCTGATATCTGTTTTGTTCAGATTTCGCAGTTATCCAAACTGAATTACAAATGAGACATTAAAGGAGCCAGTAGTGATAGTGTCTCAGTACTCATTTTCACTAAAAGACCAGAGTCAAGTGCAGAATAACCATAAGGCTAGACCAAGAGATAGTACTTCTCTATACTGAATATTCAGGTATTCTGTTATGTTGTTTTTGTGTCATGTTAAAGTCGGCATTGATAAAATATTATTGATATTGATAAAATATTATTATTGCTTCTTCGATGCAGGAGATGCTAACAGGCAAATCAGCGACTTGAAATTTAAGCTGGTGAAGTCCGAGCAGGAGGTTGCAGCTCTTGAACAAAACGTGGGTAGCAGAAATGAGTAGAAGAAAACCTCAACAATCAGTGATTGCTAACTTATTCATTGTGGTGCATGCCACAAATAGAATTTTAGAGTCATTTCATGATTTGTTTTTCTTTTTTTCTCCTCAGATCATTCGACTGGAGGGGCAGGTGACACGCTACAAAACAGCCTCCGAAGCAGCTGAGAAAGTGGAGGACGAGCTGAAAGTGGAGAAGCGTAAATTGCAGCGAGAGGTACTGTGTGAACAGGAGCACACTGATAATCAATAAACCCATTACTAAATTGTCAGCACAGCACTTTAGTCACTTTAGTCATGTATTGACACTGCACATTAATGTGGACAGTTAAGTGGTTCAGTCAATCATTTGCCAAGGACAGAAGACATGTTTTCCTACTGGGAGTTCTATAAACTCATACATCAAATGCATCAAAGCAGGAGTGACTATAAAAGCATAAAAGCTAGGAGAGATAGCTTAATTGTCAGAGATGTGAAGTGTACACTAAGTTGTTCTACACTTATATGGATTGGCTTAAAAATGCATTCAAAAGCATTCACCCTTACGGCGAGAGATCGCGAGTTTGAACCCAAACCATCCCGCAGTCATCTGTGTCCAGGAGTCAAGAGAACAAAAATTGGCAGTGCTGTCTGTCAATAACAGTGACACTAGTCAGTCATGTGAGCTCACATATGTGGAAGAAGGCAAATGGTTCTCTCCTCCAAGTGTGTTATGCTGTCCTGTTACACATGAGCAGCAGTTCAAAAAGATGCAGTTGGCTCCCGGGTGGTGCAACAGAAAAGCATTCACCCCATTGCCCAGAGATCATGCGTTTGAATCCCGATGATGCCACAGCTATCTGTTTGGCTCTCACAGGGAGGGAGGGGTGGCATACTATCAATCAGGCAGTGGTGGCTCAGTAATGAAGGCTCTGGGTTGCTGATCAGAAGCCCCAGCACTGCCATGCTGCCACTATTGGGAGCACCAGGGGTGCCATATCTACTTCCTAACAAGCTGGGATATGTGAAGAAAAGACTCTTCACTCTCCCTGGTTGGTAGCTATCATCTGATAGGGAAGACTGAGACTAAATTAGGGAGAAATTTGGGGAGGGGAAGGTGTGGTTGTATTGAAGGATGCACAAGTCTTCACCCCAGTTGGTAGCCATAACTGTGTACTCAATCGACTGTATCACCACAAGACAGAGACACCTCATAAGCGACTGCTCTTATTGTATGTGCTCACTACAGAGTTCTGCTTTACTGGGCAACCTGTAGTGTGCTCGGTTGTTATATCAGGTATAAGGGTGGTACCAAAACAGTCAAATGTAATTACACTAATGATACTAGACGCCATATGTACTGATGTCAGGTTCATGTATGTATTTCTCAAACAATTGCCAATATGGGTAACACTTTACTTAATGTACGCAAGTCCAGAAACAGTAGTTATTACGCAGAAGCAAGTAACACCTACAGTATTAGGTAGAACTTTGTGGACACTAAATAAATCACTAATACATTGTTAATGTTGCCTAACAACTGCTGTATTCACTGCTTATACTGCACAATTATTAGCTACAAATTAATGCCTAATATCTGACTCCTGGATTGAAGTGTTTGAAAAGATCTATTAAATTTGATATAAATACACCTGCTGTACACATTAAATTGGTCTCGTTTCATTACAGCAGTTACCAGTTCGTTCTCGTTGACTAAACACGACAAAATTATGAAAGATGTGCAATTGCAGTAATGACATTTGCTAGTGCTGTTATTGAATGCAAATATTCATTCTGAGCCAGATTCTGCATATATGACTGAGAATTTTAAATCCAGTTACAAGAATAAATAGGCTTCTACATATTGTCTTTTCAAGTTTGTTTGAAATGTACAGAAATTTACAGCATTTCAGGTCTAGTAATAAATCAAGGTGACTGGACTTACTATTATTATTCATTTTGAATATGTTTTATTCATCCAGCTGACAGATGAAAATTGGTGAAGCCTCTTGGATTAGTGGTCAAATGTCTTTAAGATTAAACTTTAAGGTTCCTGACTTAATATTAGTTAGATATCAAATTTATTTGTTCTTGCATTTTACTTTCTTCCCGGTTCCAGCTGAGATCTGCTCTGGACCGTATTGACGAATTAGAGGCCAGCAATTGCCACCTGTCCAAAAGAGTGGAGAAGATGAAGGCCAACCGGAATGCGATGCTTGCCCAGCAGTGATGTCTGCTCAAGCTTCACTGACACTCTGGAAACCGCTTTCATTGGCATCAGTAGCGTCTGCGCCTGTTTTCCTCATTTCGAGTTACAAACCAACCAAAATTTGTCCATACTACATCACACGCAACACTGAATTTCCCAGTCTACGAGCCATATGAAATCACTCTGAAAAGGGAAAATGATGGCCTACGCATCTTCTGACTCCAGTATATGAATATAAATTCAAGAAGGGATACAAATAAATACTGACATTCTAATGAACAAAAAAGGAATTTTCAAGCAAAATCATGATGAGCATTGGACATTTCTTTTTTTTATTATTTTACTGGAGTATGATTTTTGGGTATGCTGCAGTGTCCCCAGTGCTCACCTGAGTGGTTTGATCGTAATGCACATTTACAGGATGTCAGCATATCGGATTTTGGCTCCACCTCGTGGATTATGCACTTTATCACGGATGCTGCCATCTGGTGGTGTCGAGAATCCATTCTGAGGCAAGGAGGATTGAAACAGGTCCACAGATATTTGGTTCTCAGTTGCAGTTTTCTGGATTAACCCTCTGTTCTGTTCACTATACTCTAAGAACAATATACGAATAGGGTTTTTTTTTTTTTTTTGATGATTAAGTGTTCTAACTATCAAAGGATACAGTAACTTTTCTGAAAGGGAACACACCTGTTGTAGGGTTGTATATAGAACCTCTAAGGGTTCCCCAGGGAACAAAGCAACCCTTATCAACTGATTTTCTATTGACTTTCTTTTGAATTTAGGGATCTATACTTGTAAAATATGATTTACAACACCCGATACACCTTTACTGACTACTTTATTAGGAACACCTCTATACCTGCTCATTCATGCTACTATCGAATCAGCCAATCAGCTGCAGCAGTTTAATGCACAGAAACTGGACAGTTGAAGATTGGAAAATGGCCATGTAACATTTTTCCAATCTTCAGCTGTCAGTTTCAGTGAGCCTGTGCCCACTGTAGCCTCAGCTTATCCACCTCAATGTGTGACCTAATGTGTGTTCTGGGATGCTTTTCTGCTCACCATGGTTGTAAAGAGTGGCTATTCGGGTTACTGTAGACTTCCTGTCAGCTCAAATCAATCTGGACATTCTTCTCTGATCTTTCTCATCAGTGAGGTATTTCTACTCACAGAACTGCCGCTGGCTGGATGTTTTTTGTTTTTTTGCACCATTCCGGCTAAACTCTAGGGTCTACTGTGTGTGAAATTCCCAGGAGATCAGCAGTTTCTGAAATGCTCAAACCAGCCCATTTGGCACCAACAGCCTCGTTCTTCTCAGCATCTTTCCTCATTCTGATATTTGATGTGATCATTAACTAAAGCTCTTGAGCTGTGTGTGCATGATTTTGTGCACTGAGCTGATTTTCTGTTTGGATAAATGCATGAATGTGCAGGTGTATAGGTGTCCCTAATAAAGTGGACAGTGAATGTATCTTAGGTTCATTTCAGTTTATAGTTTTGTCAATATTTGTGGAAATAGACACGCGAAAGCCCATCACAGGCCTGGAGAGCCTCCTGAATAAGTGATGGAAGAATTAAAAAAGTCATTTTACTCATTTCCTATTTACTTTATTGACCATAACCTCTGTATTTAATAAGTGTTCATTTATTTGAACACATTTTAATTTCAGCCAAGCACAAAGTTGAACGTTTTTAGTTAAACAGAACATTAGGGTTAATCACAGGCTGTTCCACAGAACTTGCGGTTGGATTCAGAGACATTGGGCTTCCTCTAATTCAGGAGGAGACACTGAGCACTATACTGAACATCACCAGCATCTCCTCTCAGGAGGTGCAGGAATTTATAGCATATGGCTTTCAATTTGTGGTTGAATGTTGAAGCCAGATTGAATGGGTGTATGTGTGTGTGTTGGTCAATGTGGCTTTAAGGCCTGTGTCTTCATATATGATGCACATTCTTTTTGAATATATTCTTTTTGAGGGTTTTTTTTTCTCCAGCACAGTTCACATTACCTATGATTCACTTACTGATGTGCAAACGATAAACAACTCCTGGTAGGAAAAGGCTGAGTCCACTATCAAGAATTTTGTTTTTCTTTAATTTTATCAATTGTAATGTAATTCTCAAATATTTTAGGGAAACAGGAATGGACTGGCATCCCACCTTGGGTGTGTTCTTTGGATAATGGTGTGGACAAAACTACCATCATATTGCAGTTCGTTCATTCATTCATTCATTCATTCATTCATTCATTCATCTTCAACTATTTTGCTGGTCAGAGTTACGGTGGCTCCAGACCACTGGGTGTGAGTCGGGGATGCACCCTGCATGGGACTAGATTGCAGTTGACTTGCAGTATATTAAACCAAACAAGAAAACCTGTTATGTGGCATGTCAATACAATGATTTATCCGCACCAACAGAAAACCTAGCTCAAAGCTATTTGTGCTGATTTATATATAGTAGGCTTCTCCGATATTGATATTTCCCAGTTCAATACTGAAATAATAATTAACAAATTGTATATTGTGCACTTCTATTTAACAGTGTGTGTGTTGTTTTAAAATATAAAACAAATGTTTCCAGATATTTAGATATATCACCCATTTGTATCTGAATACCTGTTTGTTAGTTTTTAACAGATTCTGATAAAAATCTGTTCTTCTTAGTGGACTCAGACTTTTGATCCAACTGCACGCCAGTTACTGCAAGATGCAGATAATAATTCTAGTTATACTATAACTTACTTCTTTAAAAGTATTTCTGAAAATGTCTTTCTGCCTTTGCCTTTGTGTTTTTACATATACTTCATGACATTCCATTATCGCAGAAGAGCAGAAAGGACTAGAAAGGCCAATAAGACAGAGAGCCAGACACTAAAGTAAGGTTAGGGCAGAGGTGACTCCATTTAAGTTCCTACAATAGTAACTAGAAGGTTCAATGCGCTTAACCATCAAGCATCCTGTGTGACTTGTAATTTGCTTTGAATTAATCATAAAAATGAAATCCATTCCAGTAAAGCGGGACAAGATGCACTCGACCAAATTCAGATGCACACTTTTATAAACACAACATATGTAAAACACATCAATGTTAGGCCACTTAATTGAGGGGGCATATTCTTTTGTTCTTATGTTTTCTTTAATATTGCTAAGTGTGTCAAATGACAGAAAAGCAATTAGACCTGTTCAGTAGTAAGAAGCACTGCCTCAACAAGAGACAGGCACAGAACTTTCACTTGGATATCACCAGCTTATAACATCAGTGAAATTTGGAATGGATGATTTTTGTGTGTGTGTGTGTGTGTGTGTGTGTGTGTGTGTGTGTGTGTGTGTGTGTGCGGGTGTGTGTGTGATTAAAAATATATTGCAATAATGCTTAGAATTCCTGAATTAAACTTCTTGTTGTATTAAGTAGCATCTTCTGCAAAGCCTGTATTCATAAAGCTTAGTTTATGCCTATAATTCTTTGGAATTTGGTGATAAGAAAGGAATAAACAAAGACTCGACTACTGTACAGGTGAAGTGGTGTGGTACATTAGCACTGCGAAGTTGATTATTTTCCAAAAACACCACATCACAAAGTGTTTTATTCCTTTATCCGTTTATGTCGCTGTGTAAATTGTTCCTATACATGGGGTCCAAAAAGGCAGGAACCTGTGAGAGTAAAACTACATATACTTAATTTTGCATTTATTACTTATAACGTATACTCTACATGTTCACTCTTACATTCTGCACATTTTCTCAGCTGCTGTAACATGTTTCTGCAGAATTTGCTCAACATATTGCCATTGGTTCCTGGCTTTTCGGACACCCTGTAGAAAAAAAATAACGTCTTTGAATGAGTGCATTTATATAAACATTGCACCCAGAACTGCTGTCAGAGCTGCTGTTAATCAGCAATCATATGACCAATCAGTCAGTCAATCATTTAATATTGTATAATAATCCTAATGCATTTAATAGCACTGTAAGTAGTAATATACAGTAACTGGTGAGTTATGAACATGTTGTAATAAGTGGCACTGTTCATCCTAATGCCATATAACATACTACACTACTGTTATGACTGGTGCCTGCTTATGCTTAAGAGCTTTAAATAGTAATTAGGAATTATATCAATCTATTCTGAAGTAGTAAAATGCACTTGCTTAAAGAAGAAATGAAAATGACAGAGTATTTCAGGAATAGTGACACTTATCTTACCTGTTTATAAATAATCAGTGGAAGAACTATGACCCATTATTACCAGATTACAGAGATTTATAACCCCAGTCATGAAGCTTTATCTATACAGGCTTTGTAGAAAGTGTGTCTGGTTCTTCAGATATGCTGCAACTGTCACTTTATAGACAGACATTTTCTTCATCAGAAAACTGAACATGTGCTTAACTTGCATATCTCTGTACAGGACCTCGGTGCTTTTTACTTGATTTACATAATGGCTGCTCAGAATGATAAAGTGGAATTAAACACATTTAGCCAACAATTTAGTTCTTTACGTTGTCTTATGTTTATGTTCCATCATAAAAGTTGTGTATTACAAGCATTCTTCAAGCTACAAACATCTCTCAAGCAAATTTTCATTTTCGATGAAGCCATTTTACAAATCACTTGTCTAATGCAGAGACTCTAGTAGTGCGCATATATACAGGGTTTTAGGTTAGTTTACATGTAGACACTAGAAAATTTTACATGCAGGAAAGTAGAAACATTTACAGTAGACAAGTTTACTTCCTTTCTTCCTGTTCTAGGAAAAGATGTTCCATACAGCAATTATTAAGAATGTGTTCATGTCTTAACGAAAACATCTTAACAGCTGCCCTGATCAGTGCCAGAGAACAAACAGCGTTTGTAATCACTTTCTAATGATCTTTACCATTCTAATTAGTGAAGTGAAGTGACTTGTGGCCAAGTATGACCCATACTCGGAATTTATGCTCTGCGTTTAACACATTCAAGTGCACACACACACCGTGAACACACACACACACCCGGAGCAGTGAGCAGCCTTTTTTGATGCAGCGCCCGGGGAGCAGTTGGGGGATCGGTGCCTTGCTCAAGGGTCTCACCTCAGTCATGGTATTGAGGGTGGCAG
>CM074946.1:24639346-24653753 GCA_037577455.1 Pangasius macronema
GATGGGTTAAATGCAGAGCACAAATTCCGAGTATGGGTCACCACACTTGGCCACAAAGTCACTTCCACTTCCACTAACGTAACTACTAATAAAACAAAAGTCATACATAAAAGTCTTGAGAGTTAACACAGACTGGTGCAAAAAACAAAAAACATCCTGTGAGTAGAGGGTCTGCAGACTGAAACACCTTGTTGATGAGATAGATCAGAGTAGAATGACCAGACTGGCCTGAGCTGACAGGAAGTAGGTAAGTAAGGTAACTCAAATAAGCACTGTTGACAACCGTGATGAGCTGAAAAGCATCTCAGAACACACAACACATCAAACCTTGAGGTGGATGGGCTACAACAGCAGAAGACCACGTCGGGTTCCACTCCTGTCAGCCAAGAACAAGAATCTGAGGCTATTGTGGGCACAGACTCACTGAAACCTGTGTTATTTTCGAGCAATGTTAATACAAGCTACAACAGGTTTGTTCTACTGCTTCATTTCATTGCTAGCATTTGGATAAAACCAAACGGAAACTAAATGAGCTTCTCAGTGAGAAGTAGGAAAATGGTATTCTGCTGTTATTTTCATATTTTATGTTATTTCTAATGAATATTTTTCATTAAAACCACAAAACTGCCATTTACATGCAACGGCTAAGCACTGGGTCTCTTTCCTCTTTCAAGAAAAAAAAAAAAGGCTACACATCATTATAAAATAAGCTACACATGCACACTGTCATCGACAAAGCCAGTGACATTAATGTTTAAAAGAGACGGAGCTCGTCAGTGTATATCAATAAGATATATCAATATGCATAAAATCGCTAAACATTTTACAGTTTGACTTGCAAACTGACAAGTGACTTGACAAAGATTTTTTGGCTCTGATGTGCCATCCAGTGATGTACAAAAGATGCAGAAAATTTGGGGTTGTATGCGCAAAATGTTTGGGAACCTCTGTCTTATTTGCCGTTACAAACTGGGATGATTCCTTTCTAGCCCAGGCTGTAGATTCCTGCAGGCTATGAGTGACAGTCAGGTCAGGGGTCAGGTGATTACACCGAGTGAAATGCACCAAGTTTTCATGTGCACTGGGGCTAGTTTATTTAAGCTTGCTTCAACATGTCCATAGAACGTCATGAGCAGTAATTAAGAAAAGCACTTGAGCAAGCGTTTGGGTCTGCATTTGTTCATCATTTGGCATGGGATTTTGTTACTTCCACCTTGGTTCTACTCTATCGACTATTTAGTCCTCAAACGAGCAGGACAGCAGAGAATTAAAAGAAAATGCACATCCTGCTATAAGCAGGTTCACTGCTAAAACAAGTACGTTGTGCATTTTAAATTGTAAGCTCAGTGTTTAGATTTAATGGAATGTCGTCCCACAGAATTCCTGTACGTTTTGTATTGTGCTGGTTATCTCATATTAAATTATTAGAGACATTTCCTACGCTTTTAGGATACTGAGGACAGTATTTGGCTAAATATTTAGTAGCTGATATTTCCAGCCCTTAAAAGCTCAGTACTGGCCTTCTGAGATAGATTTCATACTGCTCCTATCAAATCTCTCTTCATTTTCTCTCTCTCTTTCTTTACTATACACAAGAGACCAAACATTCTCCTCTGTGTTTAGCTCATCCGGCCATCCTAAACCCTCTCTCACAAATCCCAGAAGCCCTAGCTGCACTGTCACACCACTCTGACGTTGTGTTTCCCAGAAGCTAGAACCACAGGAACAACTATCTTTGAGGCATTAATATGAAACATCAATCATGTTGTTTTAAGCCAGAATTCACAAAGCACACCTGACGGAGTGAGTACGACTGAGAGAGATGAATGAACACGGAAATTAGAAGAGAAACAGACGGAGATAGCTCAAGTGATTCTTTAAAACAAAACAGGAGGAAGGCGCAAAATGAAGCCTGATGCTCTGTGCTTAGTATCTGAGTCACACGCAGCTGTCAGAAGAATCCGGTTCGATTTGCCTTTAGCAGGAAAGTGATCTTTATCCTTTTGTTCACTGCAGATATAAATAACTCCAAGTCAGTCATTAGGCTCTCCACACACACACACACACACACACACACACACACACACACACACACACACACACACACACACAGGTTTAATTGCCTCCATTTGGTGATCATCTTCAGTAGTGACAAACATTTCCAAAAATGAGCATCTCCTTGTATGGCAAAAGCAATCCAGAGTAGAATCATGTCAGGATAGAAACTTCAGCTGATACGTCAAACACAAGTGTGTATGAAAGTGTGTATGACCCTGAGCAGCGTTCCACTATCATCTGTCTTCTGTGATTAGTGAGTCTATATCATTTTCATACTACCGAGGCATTGTTGAATCACTGAACATGATTTGTCATGACTTGATATTTTTCTTTCTAGGTAATTAAATTTAAAATGACCCAAATGTCCTCGTAAAATGAGAAGTGACAAATTTGGCCTAATAAACAAATCCGAGTGAGTGAGTCATCTCTCTCAGAAAACTTGCCAGTGATGCATTACATGTGTTTCCCAATGCCAGTTCTCCTATAAGTGCCTTATGAATTACTATCAACAGATTAAGCAACGTCATTACTAATTTAACCAGTTATTAATAATGCTAGTTTCCCTGTTAAATTTGGAAGTATCCATTCACTGCGCTCCTGGCACCCTGACATTATTAAAGTTTTACACTAAATAGCATTTACTTTTTTTCAGGATTTCAGCTACTGCAGTAGAAATGTGACTCAAAATGTAGACAAGCTTTCATTCATTAACATCGGCTAAGAAAATACACAGTGCTCTTCTGAGCTGAGCAATGAATCTCAACAGCCAATCAGACGCTCACACGGAGGTCCCTCTGTCCTAAACCAAAAAGCAAATACAGAGGAAAAGCTTTCAGGAAAAAGCTTCCTAAACAGCCCACATGATTGCCATTGGGACTTACAGAAAGTCTCAGAGCCAAAATTGAGAACATCTTACCATCGAAACTTACAGATTCATGTATTCAGAAGGCCTGCAGGATAATTTCAAAAACAGGCAGAGCGGACAGCTCAAAAATGATTGTTTCAGATGTTTCAGTACCTGGAATCCAAATCTTCCCCTCTGGTTACTTGCGCCTTGCTTTGCCTCTCTGTTCATTTCCATATTTTTGATCAGAAAGTCTCAGAAGTGTCAGTCTTAGTCAGTCATTAAACACCTCTCTCATCTATAATCGTCTGCTTTGTCTGCTGTTTTGCTTCATATTCTTATTCTCAGTCAAAAGTTGCCTGTCTTACATTACAAACTAAAAATGTTTAAAAAATTATAAAATATCATCTTTTATATTTTGACAAAACTGAAATTAAGGCGGATTACATCAAGTGAAGTCAACAGTTTCACATTATACTTAGGAATTTAATACTGTTCCCAAGAAAATTAAATATAAATAATAATCGTGTATCAAGCAGTCACAGAATGACTGACTAATCAAATTCAATGCCCGAAACTTGCTAATGCATCTCTCAGTGTCCACTTTTTAAAGCACTGAAACACAAAAAAAAACTGCTGAATCTGTGTGTATTAGACCTATGAGTCATTACTGGCATGAATAGCGGAGTTAATGAAACTACCCAGTGCTATTACGGTTATTCCCCTTCACATGCAGTTAATCTATGCTTATTTACAATTATCTATTTATTTACAAACTGACTGGAAGCAGCTGATTTCATTTTATTTATTTAAAAATTTAATTTTTATAATAAAAAAAAAAGAAAGACATTTTTGTAGACATTAGATAAAATATCATCAAACATTTTTTTTTTTACTGCAGAAAAACTGTATTATCAATTAGCAAACCTAAGTATTATGATACATTTCATGTGTGGTAGAAATGCCTTCAAGAAACGTGATGATATTTTTATCATATCGCCCACCTCTAGCGCATCACGTGGCCCGTGTTTGGACCACACGGTCCAAAGGAAACTGTGTAAAACCACTGTAAACTGTACCTGAAGTGACAAAAATTGTTTTCAAAATAGCTTTCAATAGCTTGTTTCTAAGCGGAATACGTTTTAAAACAGTTGTATTGAACAGGAGAAAAAAACGTGATTCTATGGCTAAGTAGATAACTAGTTGCAGAACTAGCAGAGTTGTCCGTTTCCTTGTTTCTTCGCCAAGTTCACACAGCAAAGACTTCAGCAGAACCCCGTCCCAGGTAGCCTGTAAAATGTCGGATTTTATCATCGTATTGAAACTCCAAGACAGTGAAGTGCACGACATACATAACAAAGAATAGCCACTAAAAGCAAAACAACATCCTGGTCGTATCAGATTTATCTGAACATAATATCCGATATTCGTTTTCATATGATATTTGTGATTCAGACGTTATCTCCACGTTGCAGGAATGACAGAGCACTGTATTAAGTGAGTGTCAAATTTGAGTTATGGAGAGCCAGACCAAGTCGATGAAAGAAGCTTAAACTAAAAAAAAGTCAACTAAGAAGCTCTGTATAGTGTACACTGTAGACGCCATTAAACGTCACGCATTAATCATTAATACTGACGTGCAAGTTATTCAGGGCGGATTTTCCCTTTAATGTGAAAGGCAAATCAAAATCTAAACCATTCACAAGGCATCTGTGTAAACACACACAAAGCTGAAATGACACTGAAACGAGAATCATGTTTCCATTGCGGAAAATACATCTGTTAACAGTTAGTTATGAGGCTACCGCAACTTCATCATTACAGTGAGTGCATCTTCCCAGATGGAGCCCTGGAGCATTGAAATGTAGGTTAATGCTACAGTGAACATCTGTTTGGCTTAAAGAATTCCCAACACAGGTAATGCCAAGGTATTAGCTGCACAGAAAACATCTAGTATTGCAAGTTACATTCAAATAGGGAAAGAATGACGGTTGTTGTGTACAGGCTTAGTCAAGGGTGTGTATCTGTTCTCATAGCATTGCCTGAAGGAGAAATGCAAATGCCAAGGAAGGCTTGACGAAGCACTAAGAGAATGGCACGATTCACACTCGCAGATGATTTGTAGTTTCCCCAGCTTGTAGACTTGACACACTCCTGTTGTGAATTTAGGAGAACAGCCCGGCTGCAACTTCTAAGACGAGATGCTGCTCTTGGCTCTGGATCTCACGCCAACTATTAATCCATAACTGGACTTGCAGCGAAGCAAACACAGCTGCATTCCCACCGGACGCTGCGGCTCAGATAAAACCGACTGGTGTTACAAACCCGTTCTGATAATGTTTCTAGCTTGAATTGCTTTTCTCTCTGAACACTTCAATAGTGATTGTGTGCAGTGGCCTATTTCTGGTGAACGTAAAAGGCAACATCACAAACATACAATTGCAAACATTAATTTAACAGTAATTTCGTGTCTTATTGCCTTTTTATTCTCTTTATTTGAGTCCTACCATAAGGCAGCTGTTACTCTGTGCCCTACAAAAATAATGTAGAAGGATATTTGAGATTGCGTAACAAAAACTGCTTGATGTATTTTTATATCTGATAGTCTGCACTGAAATTTCTCAGTAATTTGACTAAAGGTTAAAGTATTGGGGGGTAGCAACAAATTTTATGACTTCTTCAGCAGACATTAATGAACCAATTGTTCTGAACGATCAATCACTAATCACCATTATTCCCACAACACCCAATCACAAATTGCCATTGTTCCACCATTAAAATGGCACACAACTGAACCCCATTTTTCTCAATGCCCAAGCTCTGACCACCATTGTTCCCAACAACTAATCACTGACCACCAATGTTCCAAGGGAACAGTCCCTGATCACCATTGTTCCCACTGACCAACCACTGGTCCCCATTGTTCCCAACAACCAATCAAAGATCACCATTTTTCCCAATGACCAAATCACTGATTACCATTGTTCTCGAGAAGTAATCACTGATCGCCACTGTTCCCAATAATCAATCAATGATCACTACTGTATTATTGGTCTCTCTCTCACACACACACTTATAGTTCTTTGTTTTAAACTCTCTTCTTGGCTTTATTTACAAGTCATAAAGGACTTCCTTTCATAACTGTTTGCCCCCATGTCTATTTTTCATGATTCGTGTAACACATTTTGATATGCAAACAATTATGACGACTCCGTGCATATGCAAATTGGCTAGGACATCCTCTAACAAGTTCTAGGGAGTATTTAAGCATGCATTAGCTATTTTCCCCTGAAACGAGTTGGCAACACTTCCATCAGACAGTAGTGGGTTCGGCTTGGTTGGCTAGGCACACGGTGTTGTTTGGTGTAAAACACTATTTGTGAAAGACAGAGGAGGGCAGAGAGACAGAGAAAGAGAGTGAGATGTGCAATGATTGTTCACCTCACTGACTCAGTACACACTGCGCTTTATCTGGAATTAACTAGTCTTTAACACCCAGTATGACAGACTTCTTTTGGTTTCTTGTTTCATCAAATCACTTCTTGTCTCTTGTCCTCTCACCCTTGAGTTTTCACAGTTATGAACGTTATCCATCAGCAGTCGAGCGCTGTGCCCCTAATGACCATACAAAACATCCATCACAGCAGAGTGACTCAGTGCAGGCTTAATGCGAGGGCAGAGTCCAAGTGCAAGGATGCAGGAGAAGCACAACAGCTGGGGAGAGATATACAAGCTCCTCTCTCCCACTGCAATCAGCAACAGTAGTCTAAAATCATCACTGTGCAAGTGCCACATTTCCATCCGGTTCTGTTCTCAGGGCACATTTATGTTTGTGTGTTTGTGGGGATGATCTTATATCTAGATGGTGACCAAATGTCCCCACGAGGACAGGAATATATCTGACAGGTTTGACCTTGTGGGTTGGTCGCTACAAGAAAAACCACTCTTTTTTTTTAAACAAAAAAAAATGCAGCTTTTATTTAAAAAAAGAAAAGTAAAAGAGCCATTGTTAAGGATAGGGTTAGATTCAGGTGTAGCACAGCATTATTTAGCTGCATTAATAAGAAAGTCAGTGAAAGGTCCTCCCAAGGATAGCTCAGCAAACATGTGCACAAGTCAGAAAGTACAAAGGCTGTGTCGGGTTTCTTCTACTTCCTGTGGTTACGAAAGCGAGATTCGGCTTGCACAGTGCATTACACCTGGATAAATTGTGACAGACCAAACAGGCAATTAGTAAAATAAAATACATGAAAAAAGACACATTAATCTTCCCTAAAGAATTACTACAACATATAAATATACACACTTAACATCATTAGTCTTCTGGAAGAAATGAGCAACCTGAAATGGAAATCTGTTTTCTGGACATTAGTCACTGTGATTGACGATGCAGGAGAATAAAGATGACTGCATCATTCAATAAAACCATGTCCTGCTGAGAGGCTCTGTGCCCGGTTGCACAAAAACTCTATTAAACTTAAAATATGTGTGTATCTTACCCACGAGAATAACTTAAAGTCTCTCAAACTTTAAATAATGTTCGATTTTGTCACCATGAGTGATGCTTTAATGTAGTAACCTTTAATAGTAACCATGGCAACTTTCTCCCTTTAGCAGAAATTACTGTAACTAGTCATCTAATCACTTTATATAAATGGGTTTGACTAGTAACATCAATAAAAATATGGAACATGGGACAAAAGGTAAGTAGAACATCGAGCAGTAATGCCTTGTTAGAAGAATATAGCGCAAAAAAAAAAAAAAAGAAGAAGAAGAACAAATATAATAATGCAGTAAGTGAGGCAGGAAAGAGTAGGAGGAAATAAGGAAAATCACAGCTTGCATATTTGAAATACAAGTAACTGGCTAACATGAACTTCCAGACCAGCTAATACTGGGTGGTATGGCCAAAAATTTATATCGCGATACAGATAAAAATGATCACGGCATGAGTAGATATCACAGTATAATGGAATGTTCTTTCAATTTCACAAGTGGCCACATGTACGTTGTTATATTTTTGCCCTTCTTTGGTTCCATGATGAACAAAAATAAGAAAAACCAAACTGAATTTGACATTTATATTACAAATTTTAAATTCAATTCCTTGTTGAATAAACAGAAAAAGATCAAGCAAATTTAACTTCACTTTATAGCAAACCACCATAAAAGTAAATATGGGTTTTATTTTTAGAAATAAAGATGGCGGAGATGGATGCTAACACGTCTTCCTCCACACACTGCCAGTAAGCAAAACCTGTTCTGTTTCTAAACCGGAAAAGACCGAGGCATGAGCCAATCACAGCTCAGCTGGCCGCTCCGATGCGGCACATATTTTCTCGTTTCTAAAATTAGATGCATACCTTTTGTGTTGTTGTTGTAGACAACAGTATGTTCTAAGCGGCGCTGAGCGTGATTGTAATTGATTGTTTAAGCTAATTAGCACAGACTACACTACGGTTTTCCAATCAACGTTTTTGTCACCACTGCACCACTTTTGTCACCAATGACACCACTGCATGAATTTGATTGCTAAACAACCAGAAATGTGGAGGTGAGAGTAAAGGAAATGTTGCTGAAATAAAGGCAACACAAGCGATTTTTAGGTACTACACGACACCAGTGTGTGTACGCCAACAGCTTTCTCTTTTTCGCATCATTACTTCAGTACTTCATTGCTTTGCCGCTCTGCCGTGTGCTGTATGTTTTCTGTGTGGATTATGTTTAATATCTTGCTTTCTTATGTAAAAGTGTTACAGTACAGGTATAATGCTATGGACGAAATTACCATACCATTTTGTTTTTTCTGACTGAGTATGAATAAATTACATTTAGCTCCGTTTATGTTGCTGCTGCTGCCATGTGCCACTAGCAATGAAATCTTTGTGCTGAGTTACTTGTTTTAAGATGTTAACTGCAGCTTTAATAAAAAGCACGAGCATGGCTGGCCTAAGTGCGCAGAGCAGTATCGGCGATCATGAACATTAAAAATGAGAGCAAGGTTGATGAAATGCACCTTGAATGAAGACCAATAACATCTCCAGTAACTACTGCAACAGAAAAAAAGACACAAAATGTCTGAAAAAGTACTTAGGCCGTGGTCTACAGAGGAAACATGCGTTCTACTGTCGATAAGGTCTTCAACTGAGATCCAAAACAAACTAAAGGAGGAAAAGAAAAAAAAAAGGTGTACGAGGAGTAATGGCAAGAAATGCTCAACGCTGGCTTCAATTAGACGATTGAGCAAATCATAAACAAACTTAAGAAACGTAGGAAGGAGTACATGGATCAGCAAAAGGAGCTCAGCAAAAGCAGCAGTGGACGAAGCAATAAAACCACGCACTACGATGTTTCGGACTCTGCACTCGGACACTGGTGCACTGAATTCAGCGACAGTGGTCTCGCTGCAAACGAACGCAGAGTCGCCGTACTTACGTAAACGACATGCTGTAACGAGCTGGGTTTCTCAAGTCTGTGGAAACTCCGTGTCCGGAACCAGAATGCGAACTGTTTCAGTGGAGATCAGTGTTTAGTGCTCGCAGAACTGAAGTGCTCCCTCTCCGTTTTTCTGAACACTTGCATCACTGCTCCAAACTTGCAAATACTGTTGTGTGCGTGCAGTTTTTCCTGCAAATTAAACATATTTTTAATGACCACGCCCACTGCCATTGCTCCCGAGAAAAGAAAACAAAATACAAAAAAAACCTGTCGACATTTCTACAGTAAATACGAACACAGATTTGTACGCCAACTAATCGAAGGCCAATAATAAACAAGTTTCGTAATTCAACAAAATAAAATGTGTAATCATTGATATGGTGAAGGTGTTGTTGGGAGATGTTTAACAACTGTGCAAGGTGTCTCCAATGTCAGTACATTTTCTTTCACAAGAGGCTCAATTTCAATTTCTGGCTTCTCAGTAACATGCCAAGCTCTGTCGTTTTCTTTTGTTTTTTGGCCCCATTAACTTCAAGAGCAAGAAAAAAAAATAAGAGAGAAAGTGATAGCAGGAGCTTATCTCGTGGACGTTCCGCAACCCCATTATTTGCTTATAACAGTACGACACATGGTGGTTTATACTTTACATAAAGAGCGTGCTGACAGTGGGATCCTTGATTCTATATACTGTCACCGTCTGTGCTCTTCTTCCTCTTCAAGGCTCGAAACTAAATCATACAGCAGGTAAACAATTTTAATACCGGCAGCTGGTTAAAATATTCATAAATTGTCTTCTGAGCTACAACAAACCAAACCAACTCAAGCTTACTGTCAGCAAAAAAAAAAAAAAAAAAAAAAAAAGGATGCTGCATCATTTGAAATGCTGGTAATGTCAGCATACAAGACTTGCCCATTTATAGAGTAATATTTTTTCTGTTAACATACTGGTCTTTCAAGCCTCTTCACAGTTCACAGCCATTATCCTGATGTGGATCTCCTCAAGAACATAGAAAACTAGCTCTTCTTTTCAACGAATTCTTGCTTCTGCCAAGATGAAAACTGGCAACCCGTAACATCTCCCATTAGAGACTGGACACACTCAGTTGCAAAAAGCAAGGTGCTCTTCAACTAAGGTAAAGTGCAGCTATGGTGCAATATCACGTCTGTACTTTCCTAACAAAAAGGGGTTATCAACTGCCGTCTTGGAGAGCAGATTCAAGCACAATTTGGTGATTTCACCTCACCAGTAAATTACCCAGCTTAGTAGTAAAAGCCACTTAAGCCTTTCGTGTGAAACTTACACAGCTCTAAAGCTAATTGCAAAGGATTCAAAAACTTTCCCCTCACACAAGCGTATATTCTCCGCATGTCACTCCTGTACTTTTAGCCTATCACTCGTTAAAAGCGCTTTACAGAGTGCACTGCGACTACACTGAAGTGTGCTCATTACTAAGCAAATTACAATCACAGTGACCCTTATTTATCAAAGCTTCATCAGTCAAATCTGATTGTAAAGCAAGTGCACACAAATTCCACCAACGGTTTCCTTGTTCAACAATTTAATCTTCGGCATCTGTGAGGTCAAACTCGTGTCTGATTGGAGTGCATGTAAATTTTAGAGCTATATTTTAACAACCTGAAAATCAAAATCAGTATCAGAATCGCCAACAAATATAGCAAATACTGTGGATATGTATTCGCTCTGTCTGCTTTTTTTTATTTATTTATTCGTATATTGCATTTTTCCCCACTGTATGTTTTTGTATGTATTTATTAAAAAAAAATGGCAACAATTGCCAATCAAGGCCCGCTGCAATCACGCTGTCCCATGCTCAATATATGAACATTTTCAGTAGAGGAGGAGCAGAGGGCAGTGTCAGGGTTGCCAGGGATGCGTTTTTTTTACATCAAACTGGGCTAGTTTAATAACACTTCATAGCCAACAAGATCCTGTTTTACAGCATATCATCAGAATTAAAGCAAATATATTTCTTTAAAAAAAGGCAAAGGGTAAGTGCAGACTGTGTCTATAATGTACAGATATAATGTATTGTATTGTGAGATATATTGCAAAGTTTGGGGAACGAAAGGAGGATAATGTCAGTACAACAGAAATGCAGGTGCATTATGATGACCTTGTTACCTGTTCAGGCTGATTTTTATTTTTTTTCTTTGAGATGGTTTTGAGATGGCTGGAAATTTTGCTGAAACCTGGCAAACACACCTGCTGTAGTGAACACAGCTGACCAAAGGTACAGCTAAAACTGCTAAAAGTGAGCTGCTAGACTGTATGACTATGACTGAGTCTCAACTGCCTATTACAGGGTTACTTTAAAGATTAAGGGTCAAGGTGATAGCCTCTCTCCTTAATGGGCAGGAGCTTGTTTCCAAGCAGATGGTCCGGATTCATCAACTGCACACAAATCACAGCTCCTACACAACTTTCCCTTTGTCCTTAAAATAGTAGCATCTGTTGTATCTTCATACAAGTGGGCAAAAAAAGTCTTACAACCTGAAAAAAAAATGGAACAGTTTCCAGAGGTGCCAAATACCGCCAGGCCATAAAACATTATGTCTATCCATCAACACTCTTCCTTTTCACACATTTACATGTTGTGGTCTAAAACTTGAATGGACAGTTTAACCACACACTGGTCTCCCTGTCAACCAACCAAACACACACACACACACACACACACACGTTATCCATAGATCCAACAAGATATGGAGTAAACTACCTCCTCCTGTATCACACACACTTTCACAAGCTGACAAGTGTGATTTGTTGAGAAGACAAATAAAGCTCATGTGACTCAATGTTCAAAGAAATTATATTTTTCAAAATTAGACACTGGGGTGTATAAAAAGCCGAGGCTTTGTGAGTGATGGCTCGATTCAAAACAAATCAGTAAAACTGCTGACCTTTTCTCCGGAAGAGAAACACACTCTGCACAGTAGACATGTAAATTGAAGATACATTGATATGCAAATAGAAAATTTGACAACCCGAGAAAGACATGAGGACCAGTTCCAGGAAGGAAGTTGGCCAAAGCAGATTAAAGAATCTCATAAATAATCAGTGGCAGATTTGAAGCCTGAAGGATCCCGAAACAAAAAGAGGCAACATCACAAACTGCAAATCAAATACAGCCTAAAACATGACTCAACAGTAAATTATACACAACCGAAAACACGCTAAAAGACGCCTCCTCTAACCACAAGCTCGCAGTATACACCAACCGCACGGAGACACTTTCAAATGTTTAAGAGCTTATGTTTTAATTTTAGTAGTAACAAGTCTAAATCAGATTCTAAATCAAATAAGCCCTAATGTTAGAACTAGCTGACTAAATATGAAATGCAACAAGGTAACTCCCAAACACTGGATGGATTTCGTCAGATAAAAAATCAGATTCACTTCCCATGTTTTATGAAATACAAAAGTTTGTATTTTATAATGTTTGTATGCGCTTGGCTCAGTGCAGCATAAAATTCATTCTAATTTTATACCCAATTAATATCTGAATGCATGGGAATTCTAGCTGTTGTAAATAACTGAAATATCTAGATGCGTTAAACAAATTAGAACATGGCACCTTTTGTTTGAACTCACCCATATTTCAAGTGATCAAAAAATATTGGACCATGTGACTGACAGTTGTTTCTTGTTGCCCAGGTCTACCCTGTTAGACTGAATGTTTAAATGATTAATAGCTCTGAATGTCTACTCTTGGATTGAGCCCTGGGTTTTGCTTGTGAAGACTGTATTTGTTGTTCAAAAGGATACACCAACATAAAAGACCAGAGAGCTGTCGATAGGAGAAAAGCAAGCATCCACAGGGCAGGAGTCAAAGGATCACAATCCACTGTTCTTTGAGAGACTTTGAGAGCAGAAATATAGAGGCCATACCACAAGATGCAAACCATTCATTGGCAGTAAGAATCAAAATTGGCAAAGAAATGCAGAGTTGAGCCACAAAAGTTAGGGAACCAAGATTAACCTCTACTAAAGTGATGGAAAGGCCAAAGTGTGGAGAAAGAAAGGATCTGCTCATGATCCAAAACATACAAGTTCACCAGTGGAGGTAGTGTCATGGCTTGGGCTTGCATGGCTGCTTCTGGAACGGGCTCACTAATATTTATTGTTCAATTAAGTCATGATGGTAGCAGCGGAATGAATTCAGACATCTACAGAAATATTCTGTCTGCCAATTTACAGAGAAATGCATCCAATCTATCTGGGAGGAACTTCATCATGCAGCAGGACGGAGACCCAAAACACACCGCCAACACAACAAAGGACTTCAACAGTTGAAAAATTAGAAGGTTTTAGACTGACCAAGTCAATCACCAGACCCTAAACCAACTGAGCATGCATTTCACCTCCTGAAGAGGAGACTGAAGGGAGAATCTGATCAGTCATCTCATTCATCTTTTGATCTGAAACAGAAAGATCTTTCAGTGTATAGACAAAACAAAAGTATTGGCCTTGCTATTCCAAAACTTCCAAAAGGGACTGTATACTCCAGTACAGACAAGCTGCAGGACACTTAATGCTTTCATCTGCAAGGTGATTACTTGTTGAAAAGCCTCATAGTCTGACAGAATGTTTTTTACTTTGGTACTGTCACTCATATCACCTGAAGAGGCAGAAGCACTCAGTGTCTCCTTTTGAGTCTTTTTACTGTAATAAATCTCAGCAAAGCTCTTTCAATTAGCTAGCAAATAAAGTAGGTTAGCCTAAAGGCTTTCTACAGTGTTTTCATTACACTCCACACTTACCACCCACAAAGCAAAACAGAACAGCATTAACTGCGTTCTTTGATTTGGGATTTGGGATGTTATGTGAGATTTGGATTGTTATGCAAGAGCTGGAGTCTCAAATCCCTTAGGAATGTCATAATTCACTTGCCAGTGGCAGAGATAACAGGCCATAGATTCAGGCTATGTCTCAAATTGTGTACTTTGCACTATTTCGTCTACTCTATGTAATAGATAATACGTGATTTTTATAGGACAGTGATATCTCCACTAACATTCTGCGCAAAACAGAAGCAGAAAAAAAGA